>OU015500.1:62436029-63036029 GCA_907164885.2 Dolomedes plantarius
TATATATATATATGTATATATGTATGTATATATATATATATATATGTATATATGTATGTATATATATATATATATATATATATATATATATATATATATATGTATATATATATATATATATATATATATATGTATATATGTATGTATATATATATATATATGTATATATGTATGTATACATATATATATATATATATATATATATATATATATATATATATATATATATATATATATATATATATATATATATATGTATGTATATATATGTATATATGTATGTATATATATATGTATATATGTATGTATATATATATATATGTATATATGTATGTATATATATGTATGTATATGTATGTATATATATGTATATATGTATGTATATATATATATATATATATATATATGTATATATGTATGTATATATATATATGTATATATGTATGTATATATATATATATATGTATATATGTATGTATATATATATATATGTATATATGTATGTATACATATATATATATATATATATGTATGTATACATATATATATATATATATATATATATATACATATATATATATATATATATATATATATATATATATATATATATATATATATATATATATATATATATATATATATGGACTATTTATTTTCAGACGGGCATAAGTCAATTTGTTTTCAAATCGAGATATTTAAAAATATCTAAAGATATTTAAATATATTTAAAATCTCAGTGGTTTTCACTATACTGATTGGAATTTTTTTTTAAATGAAGAGATACCATTAAATTGTTATTAATATTATTATTAACTTGATTTTTTTCAAAACGAGTTCTATGCCCCTCTCAAAATAAATTGCTTATATATATATATATATATATTGAGAGAGAGAGAGAGATAAAGAGATTATTTTTTTATATCATACACGAAATTATTCTGATGTATGTGAAATACAAGAAAATATTTAGTAGCTGATTATGACTGCAATGTTGTATTTAATCTTCTATTGATGACGAATCCATGTCAACAAAATTGAACTGTATCTCTTTCACATTCACGCGGAATCTGTAAATGATTTCAGTGTGGCTATGGAATTCTCTGTAAGTCAAAGCTGTTGAATTTGTGTCAGAAGCAACAACTTCTTAAATGGAACCACTGTGCGTTTTACCTGTGGCATGAATTATTCTCGTCATTTTTATGAATTAGAAGGTTTATCGTTATTGTGATTATAGGGATAAAACGTAAAAAATGATAAATGGCACAGATGGAGAATGCCTCTAAGCAGGGATATACTCTTTATTACTGAATAATTGCTACCTGGTTGTGTTTAAAATATTTTTAATGTTACAGAATGTGAAAATTTAAAAGAAAAATAATTTTAAAAATGACTATATATATATATATATATATATATATATATATATGGGGAGCGAATTCTATAGTCATCAATAACTTCACAATACGACATGTAATTTTAGATTATCTATATTTAAACTTGATTAGATATAAAAGTAGTAAATTAATATATACATAAAGAGTTGAGTTGAGTATCAAGGTGACGTCTTTACAACAGTCACTGGAAAATAAAAATATACTTCTATGCTTCTTGTCCAAACTTCAGTTACAGTGCCATCCAGCCTAGAGAGGTGTTACTCATGAGTTGACCCCTGGATGCCAACGCTAACGGTCGGGCGAGTGAGTGGGCAGACGGTCCCTAGAAGTATATTTGTATTTTCCAGTGACTGTTGTAAAGACGTTACCTTGATACTCAACTCAACTCTTTATGTATATATTAATTTACTACTTTTATATCTAATCAAGTTTAAATATAGATAATCTAAAATTACACGTCGTATTGTGAAGTTATTGATGACTGTAGAATTCGCTTCCCACAAATTGGGAGCCTGGCAGGGATCAGAGATAAGTTAGTTTGAAAATATATAAGACTGTGAATATTAGTGACTGATTTAAGTGACTGTGATAACTAAGTGACTTAAGAATTAGCTTCCCACACACACACACACACACACACACATATATATATATATATATATATATATATATATATATATACATATACACACACAAGGGGAACTATAACCTCAATGGATGAATTTTATATATCTATTGAGGATGGATATATATATATATATATATATATATATATATATATATATTCATTCTATCAACCAGAAATGTTTATTTTATCTATAAAAATATGTATGCATGATTGTTTTGAAGTATTTACAGCAAATTCACGCCCATTCATGTATATATGTATATACTAAAAAATTTGGATAGAGAAATAAAGGCGAAAATTCGATACATTTTCAGTAATAATATCTTCAAAAACATCCCGATGAAAAATCTGGCAACTTTCTAGCTTGTTAACAAACTTAAGATGCAGTTAAGACGAAACATTGAAAAAATAAGAAATCGTAACGTATAGGAATGAAACGTAAATATAAATAAATGAGAAAGATTGCATGTATTCGCATGTGTTGCATGTAGATCACGAACAGTTTCATATATAAGTCGTTGTAAAACAAAACGTTTTAAACACGTTTCCAATAAATACTTAAAGAGGTAATGTAGATCACGAACAGAAGTCGTTGTAAAACAAAACGTTTTAAGCACGTTTCCAATCAATACTTAAAGAGGTAAAATTTATCCATTGAGGTTCTTGTTTCCCTCTTTTTATTTATAGATTTTTAAAAGGTAATTTCTATATCATTCTTAATTTTTCAAAAAAATTCTGAAGGAAAAGCTTTTACTTTTGGCTTTTTACACAATTATTTTGTTACCTATAAAGTCCTTTGAAATTTATTGAGTCATTAGACAATTCCAGTCCTGTTCGAACAAATTTTTATTGTTGTTTGCATAAAAAATACAAGTTTATTCATTATACATTTCATAATATTTAAGCAATATATTGTTGCTTATATGATTAAATAAATTCTACTAATGTAATTTTCTATCACTTAATCGTATAAGATAAGTTATAAACAATATTAAGTAATTGCAATACGTTTATATTTTGAATTGTAGTTTCAGAAAGCATCCCATATTTTAAGACAATACAGGCTAAGCTTAAGTTATTTTAATGCAAGGAATTGCTGGATTGGAAAACATGTAGATACTATAATTAAAGTGCCCAGTGAACGGCATACACTGACCTTCGGATCCTGATATTTATTCAAAGTTTATTATAATTATACTTGTGTTTGTTTGAAGCCTAGATATTTGTTTTGTAGAGCATGAAGCAAAAATAACAGTTCACGTTCCCTGGTTATGTTTATTACAAATTATTACATTCATACAAAGTAATGCGTTTATTTTTTGACCTAGGTCTATTTCGTAAATACATTTAATATTTAACTAAGTGTAGAGAATGACAGATCATTAACTTTCTTTTACGTTTGAGGGCTATTAAAATGTATGGCTGAAAATAGTTTCCACTAAAATAAAGATGTGTGTTTGGCATAAGGATTATTTTTTTTGTTTACGAAAAAATTGAGCTCGATCTGCAATTCAGATCAATAAAACATGCCTGTAAAATACCGTGATTATCAAAGTCATGTCAAGTCCGTTTAGTCGTGGCTTTTTAGCTAATTTCTCAATGTAAATTTATTCTTAAAAAACATAAATCAGATTATTTAATTTATGTTGAAAGCATTTTGCAAATTACTGGAAGTATACTGTGTTAGGTATTGAATACACATTCAAGCGATTAAAACCTTTTATGCTTGACATCACGCGGTACGTGAGGCGAAATGTAAACTCATCTCATTCGGAATTAACGTAGTTGTAATCTGTGAATTTGAATTTTAACTTACGAATGGGAAAAGAAGGGCAAATGATTGATTGGATTATTTTGAACGTGACTAAAGCTAGAAAGGAAATTACAGTTGCTTAAAGAAAAGAACGGAAGAGATTTATTGATTATTATTATTAATTAGAGTAGTTTTTGTTTAAAAAATGATAATAACCGAAGTGTAAAGTTTTACCGTCTCGACTACTCATGAACGTTCGAATGCGTCACTCGATACCCAGTCTAACGTCGGGGAATGGGTATTTCAGCGTCCTCTGAGTTGTTGATTTATAAAATTTAGCTAGCAGTTCTGAAATTTTGACAGATTAAAATTGTAGTATATATTATTAGATCACTTTTAGCCCCATGTCTGCGCTATAGCATAAGTCATGATGTTTATGTAGAAATCTTCTAGTCTTTGTCTCATGTTGTAGTTTTAAAATTATATTCTTCTTAGTTCCAATTGATATCCCCTCTTCATAGCTGTATTTTTAATTTTTTTATTTATTTGTTTATAGTTATTTTTATTTTTTACGATGCATGTAAACGATGGCAGAGTTACCTGATGTCATTTTTTTACGATGCATGTAAATTCAGTGGTTCTTAAACGATGGCAGAGTTATCCGATGTTATATTTTTGCGATGCATGTAAATTAAGTCGTTCTGAAATGATGGCAGAGTTATCAGATGTTATTTTTTTTGCGATGCATGTAAATTCAATGGTTTTAAAACGATGGCAGAATTATCTGATGTTATTTTTTTTACGATGCATGCAAATTCAGTGGTTCTCAAACGATGGCAGAGTTATCTGATTTTTTTTTTTTTTTTTTTTTTTTTTTGCTATGCATGTAAATTCAGTGTTTCTAAAACGATGGCAGAGTTATATGCTGTAATTTGAATAGTCTTCACTTCTCATTTTTACACAAGACCATTTTTGTTGGTGGTACTGAAATTTTTGAATTTTAATTCTGGCGTTCGCATTTCTGAAGCGGTTGAGAACCACTGACATAATAGATGATTTATTCAATAAGAGTTTTTTTATTTTATTTTTAAATGATGTTAGTATCTGTTTGAAAATTTTGTCAATAGAAAGCCCGTGGTACTTTCATTACTAACATTTCACTACAATAAGGTAGGAATTTTTAAAAAAATGTATACTTCAGAATAATTTAAGAGAATGGGATTCATTCGAATATGTTAGTAACAAAAATAACACTACTCTAGCTTTCAGTGTATTTGTACATTAACAGGTCCATAAATGCATATATTTTGAAATAAAATGTACTCCGGAAACAGTCTTTAAATTTCGAAGAATTATTTATAATATTCATTTGCGTTCGTATATATCGCCAAAAATTTGAGCTCCCTTTTTTAACTACTATATTTCCGCTTCCTATCAGTTACTTCTTTCCATTAATAAGTTCTCCATTTTTCATCACCCTCTCAGACAACCTCTCATTAAGTTATTATACCTACCCAAGTAAAACAGTCTGTTTCAAAGTCGTCTACAGCCGCTCACTTAGCGATTTTCTGTACAATTATATCTATTTTCGAACTTTCCCCTGTCATGTGGTGTGGATCTGGAACTGTAAATTTATCCAACAGGTGATGAGACTCTGTTCTGATAAATTGCAAAAATTGGTTCTTGGTGTCTGGGGTTAAAACTCGCCAGTACTCGGCATCTGGGAAAGCTACAAATATAAATTAAATTAAAATTACAAATATATTAAAACTACAAATGAAGCTCAATACTGTCAGTTTTAGCGGTCATTATAGGTTTAATTTTTATGAGTTATTGGAGTTTTATTAATTGTTTTTCTGCTAAGTCGAACTTCTGATCTATTATTTATAAATTAATAAGGGTAATAAATGAATACTGTAATATTTATGTATGGGTGTGGATGTGTTAACAGACAAATATATCCACATACTGATGTGGGGGTTTGAGGTAGTCGAGTGGTAGCGAGTCGGCTTTCGGTGCTAAGGGTGCTCGGATCGAATCCCGACAAGCCCCCATTAAAATACCTCCGTGTCTATACCGGATATGGGCACGTTAAATTCGTAGACTAAAAAGTATTTCTATGATGTCAGAGAGGGTGGGAGAGGGTACGATCCCCCGATGTCGACCCTGGGAGTGCTCGGTCAAAATTACGGTGGCACCTGGCTAATTCGGACTACGACCCTTGTGGGGCCATTTATAAACCATAGCCACAACCCTCAGCCCTTTAGCCTTTATGGACCTGGTCTGGAATAAATTCCGGCCAGGGGGGCATTAGAAACAACAACAACAACATATTGATGTGGGTGTATTTGTATGTCATATACATGGGCAGAGCGACTGTATAGGTTAGAAATCCATCAGAGAAGTCCAACCTTTAATTATGAAACCTTTAAGTTGAGCAAAAAACTATGAACATACAACAGCATAAATTCTATAAATGTATTGTAACGAAACTGTTATAATTATTAATGAAATTTATTATTGCAATAAGCTTAACAATCCCTATTCTTATAGAGATACACTTCTTATAGCTGAATTCCCGTGATTCGCTACGGAGTATATTCAAATTAAATGCAACTGTAAATATATGCAATTAAGGCATATATATATATATATGTGTGTGTGTGTGTGTATGTATATATATAAACAACGATTAATGTATGCAATTTGTAGGTTTAATAACCATAAAAACAACTAATTTGAGTTAAATTCTTAAAAAACTTCCATCTCAATTAGTCTAGTTGCAAAATGTTATCTTTTGCCGTATTTCAATCTTTTTGCCAATTTATTTCGTTGTTATGAACGTGACGCAAAATTAATTTAAAGTATCCCAAAAAGAAAAAAACTCCGGGATCAGCATTTAATAAATTAAATTCTAAAAATTAATCTTTAAAAATTCACCAAAAATCAGAAAATAGAGGTAAAGATTCGAAAAAGATTTCATTTTGCAGGAATTTTTATGATCTTTCTTGTGATATAAACTTTATAACCCTCAAAGTATTATTTCAAATGCAAACTTAAAAAGAGTTACAAAAACAGGTTAAAAATTTAATTTTAAAAAAATCTAAGAAGAATTTTTACAAAATCTTCCTTAGTGCACCCCTACACTATAAGAAGAATCGCCATACAAAATTTCAGCCCTTTAGGTCCAGCGGTTTGGTCTGTGCACTACCTGTCAGTCAGTCAGTCAGTCAGTCAGTTACGGAACTGTTTTATATACATGTAGATTAAGTTGAAAGATATTTAACTTCAATCGCAGTAATATGCATTCCTCAAGTGGCATAATGAACTACTAGCTGACCTATCCAATTCCATCTAGTTAAATAATGACAATCATATCACTCAACATGCGTTTAATATCAGACCTGCAAATAAATTAAAATACTGCATACATCATATGCTAACTATAGTCGACAGCATCGTTTCTATATCGTCTTTTCTTTGTCAGGTGGCAAATACAGGGTGTCCGAGCTAAAGGTATCCAAAAGTTATGACATATTTCTACGGAACTACCCATTAGAATTTTTAAAAAATTATTTTAATAGAAAGAACATCTCACCAAGTTTTAATATCAATCATCGATTTTGATCATAGTATCATAGATTTCGATGCGTGCACATTTTGTAGCACGACTAACGCCTAAATGGTAATCCAGTTCTCTCCAAGTGTTTCGTAACACATCAGGAGTTATTAGACTTTTTTGCTTGGTGATTCATTAAATCCGTTGTGTATAAACAAAAAATTGAAACTGTGGATGAGTTGAAGAAGCGTATCATTCAATCAATTCGTGTAATAACTCCTGATATGCTACGAAACACTTGGAAAGAACTGGATTACCATGTTTGTCGTGCTACAAAAGGTACAGACATCGAAATCTATGATTGATATTAAAGCTTGGTGAGATGTTCTTTCTATTTAAATATTTTTTTAAAAATTTTAATGGGTAGTTTCATAAAAATAAGCCATAACTTTTGGATACTTTTAGCCCGGACACCCTGTACTTTGCTTTACAAGATAGAAAAAACGAAGTCATTGCATTCTGTGCTTTCGAAACGATATCGTCGATAATCATCATTATTATTTTTGCACATGTACAGAGGCTGTTCGCACATTTTTTAGACGATTTTGGTAAGCGGTAATAAAAAATCGTTTGCTGCAAAATAAATAATTGCAATTGTACTATGTTTTTAAAATTCAAAATTATCGTCTGCGGCTTGAAAGTTTTGTTTTTATTCAAAATGGCGTTTTTAACAAAGGAGTGGTTCGAAGGCTACATTTATGCTCTTTCCGAAGAGAAATATGCATACTCCGTTATCCAAAAACGATGTGAGAGTCATGGTTTTGTGATATCTAAAGTACATGGTTCAAAGAATCGAAAGAAAGTTTTTCTAAGGGATTCATGATTGTTGCTGGTTTTTCTTATAATGGCAAGTTAAAAATAAAGAGAGTGGAAAAAATGTCAAGATTAACTCCAAATACTATCAGGAACATATTTTATCGCCAATTTTTCTGAATGAAATACCATCGCTTTACCCACAGTGCCATCAATCTGTGAGACTCCATCAGGACAAAGCTAGCAGTCGCACATCAAAATCCACTGTAAATTTCCTAAAAGAAATGGAACAAAAAACTGGTATCAAGGCCATACCCTTCACTGATATCTATACTAAATCTCCCGATGTATCACCTATGGATTTTTGTGCTTTCGCACTTTTAAAATCTGCATTATCCAAACGTCGTACCAAAACCCTTACAGGACTCTGGAAAGCTGTTCAGGAGGAATGGGATAGAATACCTCTTCTGACACTTCAAAAGGCATTATTATTCTGGAAATTGCGGTGTCGAAAGATAGTTCAGGATAAGGGATGTCAAATAGAACATTTAAAACACAAGAATTTTATGTAATTTAGTTTTGTGAATACAATATACATCGTCTAAAAAATGTCTGAACAGCCTCTGTATTGTGCGTAAATAATATATATATTTTTAAACATGTATTATTTTGTTCTATATTAATCGAATTAATATTGACTGGAATTAATGTTTTTTTCGATCCGAATGTGTTAATCTCGAGTATTTAAGAGTAAATCTGATTAATTCTCCCTGACGATGACCGAATGACTAAAGAGTTATTCTTCGGATCCAGTATCCGCGGGTTTGAATCCCGTGGTGGACAGGGATGTTTTTCGTCAATCGAAAATGCCTCTAATTTGTAAATGCCGGTCAGCTAGAGCGTGTGGGAAATGATGATGGTAGAGTTCTCAACTAACCAACAAGTTAAGCTCAGATGAAAGACTGACCTGAAAGAAGTAAAAGTAAATGCCAGTGAAGGCGGCTTGTGTATATAGTACCCATGGCATATTTTTAAAACGTTAGTTACCATTCCTAAAAACAATATTTTTTTCATTTTTAAAAATATTGCTTTTTTAAGTAACGTTTTTGCTCTTTTTTTCACGAATTCACTTCTTTTTAATTCTTTAATGTGATTTTCATGGTGCCAAAGTCACTAATAGCATTTTATGAGCCAGAGATCCCCCCCCCCCCCATTTAAAATCTTGAATATTTTACTAATACCAGCTTTAAGAGATATTTTTACTTTCGATAGGACAAAAATACTAAATAGAGAATAGTTTATACAGAGGAGTCCCGATAATCCGAACTTCGATAATCCGAAACCAAAAGTCAAAAAGAACTAAGGTTATAATAAAACCACAATAATACTAAGTAATATGAAGTATATTTCTGAAAATTACAAGAAAATTAAAAGTTAGACAATGCACTGAACTAATTATTACTAAATAACATTGGTTTGAAAAAAATCAGTTAATTTTCTTTGTCGAATAGAAGAATACCTCTCCCTTGAAGCCAAATTACGCCAACGCATAGGAAAATTGTTTTCGTTGGGGTCACGGCGGAGTATTACTCTAGTGTAGGGCCCGTTGCACACACGGCGTTTTTATCAATGGCGGAAATTTTCCATCGGACGTCGTTCCAACAGTAGACCACAGAAGTCAATTGGAGCTTGCACACTGGGCGGAAAATTAAATTTTCCGTCGACGATAGCTTGTGCAGCTGTCGAGTGCCACTGTGCGCTGGCGGATTTTTTGACGCCAGATTGAACTAGTTATCCATGTGACCCTATGTACGCTTACACACACAGCGGATTCTACCGTCTTAGGGTCATTTGCGAGAGGGGTGTTTGGGGGTTTGCTGGGGGGGGGGCGCTGGTTGTCTTGGAATCGTAAAGGGGATTCGAAAAGGAGGGCTCCTTTGATCCCGGCTGGGGGGAGGGGGTTGTAGGTGCGACCCCTCTGGTTTTCTTAGACACGTGCAGGATTCGAAAAGGAGGAGTGGGCCTGTTCCCCGGTGACGGAGTTTTTCGCCGTGTGTGTAAGGCCCGTTGCACACACAGCGTTTTTATCTCTAGCGGAAATTTTCTATCGGACGTCGTTCCAACAGTAGACCACAGAAGTCAATTGGAGCTTGCACACACAGCGGAAAATGAAATTTTTCTTCGACGATAGCCTGTGCAGCTGTCGAGTGCCACTGTGCGCTGGCGGATTCGTTGACGCCAGATTGAAGTAGTTATCCATGTGACCCTATGCACGCTTACACACACAGCGGACTCTACCGTCGTAGGGTCATTTGCGAGAGGGGTGTTTGGGGGTTTGCTGGGGGGGGGACGCTGGTTTTCTTGGAATCGTAAAGGGGATTCGAAAAGGAGGGCTCCTCCGATCCCGGCTGGGGGGAGGGGGGCGTTGGTGCGACTCCTCTGGTTTTCTTGAACACGTGCAGGATTCGAAAAGGAGGGGTGGGCCTTTTCCCCGGCGACGGAGTTTTTCGCCGTGTGTATAAGCTCTACTTTTAGAACGACGTCCGATGGAAAATCTCCGCCTACGCCGTGTGTGCAACGGGCCTAGGCTTTTAGAACGACGTCCGATGGAAAATTTCCGCCATTACTAAAAACGCCGTTTGTGCAACGGGCCTAGCGCTACATCAAATGCGGCCGCGGCGTCGGAGTGGGATGTCTTGTGCTCGCTGTCACTGTCTGCTTCACCTTCACTCTCGCCTGAGACGTTGACAGGTTCTTTCAAAACCATTTCAACAATCTGCTGATCGTCTAAAATCCAACTGTTGAGTACTGGGACGTATTGTTAGAACAACTTACACTCTACTGTACTAGGGAGAGTTCCGCTCTCTTATCACCCATTTCAAACCCGAGATTTGGTTATGTTTAGACAGACCTTATAAAATAAACTGTGTAATCACACGTAATATGTAATATTTATGTAATCACACGTTATTATGTAATTTAAGTTTATTTTAAGAATGATTTCGCTTAATCCGAAGAATTCGTTAATCCGAAAAGGGTCTGGTCCCAATCATTTCAGATTATCGGGACTCCACTGTATCATGTACTAGCTGAAAAATTCGGTAAAAAAAATAGCTTTTATTAAATTATAGAAGGAAAATATTTTGCCTTAAATTTAAGTAAGGGAAAATAGATGATTTATGAATGACTCTAAGAGGGGAAAACTATCAGTTTACATCACATACCAGAAAAAAAGTAAAATGTTTATTTCATATAATTTAAGGTTAAAATTAACAAAAAATTAGACAGTTGATGTATCCAAATTTTGGAAGGATAAAAATAGCATATTTTATACGCACAAATGTAATATGAGCAAGAGCTTTCTTTTAGATGGTGGAACTCAAGCAATGGAACTGATTAAAACTTAGTCATCAGCAGTGACTAAGATTATGGCCAAGTATTGTACCTAAATAATTATTCAGTCAAAAAAAGGGGCAGAGAAGAAACCGTCATAACAGTTGTCATTTTTGTTTTCATTTACATACTAGCTTGTAAAAACTGCAGTTTTGCAATATATTGATTCCTGAATACTAATCAATATAATGCAGGAATACTACTGAAGGTCGTTCGCAATTTATGGAAACGATTTTGTAATTTATTTTTGGCATTTGTATTTTGAGATAAAAATTTGGCAACTTCAGAATAATCGTCTGCTACTGTTTTGTTTTGACTGGAATGTAAAATAAAAGATTTGTTTTGAAAATGGCTCCTAAAATTGATAGATGGCTCGAAGGATAAGTAATTGCGCTTTCCAAAGAAAAATACTCCTATCAACAAATTTTAAAGCGGTGTAAAAATCGTGCTTACGGCATTTCAAAAAAGCTATTTATAATATATTAAATTTGAAAGGGAAATTCGTCTAACTGAAAGTAGAAATGAAAACATGACCGCGAAACTTGTTCGGACGCAGGTAAATAACAAGAAAGTGAAGTCTCTGATCCTAAAAGAAAATACGTCGACTCAAAGATCCATTGCATTGAAACTAGGAATGTCTTCTGGCACTGTAAGTAAAATCATTCATAAAGATTTGAAGTTAAAAAAGATGTTTAAACCTTAAGTTCATCTGCTTTTGCCAAAGCATATTGCTGAGAGAAAAACAAATTGTAGAAAATAATATGAAAAACATCTAGCTGCTGAAAAATGGAAATTCGTAGTAACATTCGATGAGGCATGGGTGTATTTAAATGATTGTAATAATAAAAGATCAATTTTCTATTGCTCAACTGACGGGAATGACCGTACAAAATGGCTTCGTCAGTGTAAAGAAAAGTTCCCAAAGGGATTCATGATAGTTGCAGGATTCTGTTAAAATTTAAAAAGCCTCAAGTAAAGCCAAAATCAATTCACCCTACTATCAGCAGAACATTTTAGAACCAATTTTTGAAAAAAAATTCCAGCCTTATATGAAAAGGACATTGATAAAGGTTGAGCTTCATATGGCCAAAGCCTCTAGTCACACGTCTTAATCAACTACCGCTTATTTAGCAAAGAAAGAATAAGAAACAGGAATAAAGTGTATCCCATTTAAATAAATACCTGTAAAATCACCTGACGCTTCTCCAATGGACTTTTGCGCTTTCGGTTTATTAAAACGAGCCTTAGGAAAACGGCATCCAAGAGCACTGAACGGACTTTGGAAAACGGTCCAAGAGGAATGGGGTAAAATTGACATGACAGTACTAAGAAAAAGTTTACTTTTATGAAAAATTCGAGCTAGAGGTATTGTCAAGAACCATGGCTATCAGATAGAAGCAAATCGTCGCAAACAATATGGCATTTATACATAAAAATTAACTATTAAAATCGTTTCCATAAAGTGCGAACAACCTTCTGTAATAATATAAATACCTAATAAAAAAAATTTGAGTTTTAATTGTAAGATTACGTTCCTCAATAACGGTCCTGCGAAAAGAAAAAAATTGTCTGGCGTCGCGAGTTATAACTTTGGCAGCGTGCCAAAAAAAACCAGTAGCAGTAAACAATTAAACAAAAAAGTACAAAAATGCGTTAAAGAAAAGGTAAGCAACGATAAGTGATCCTACGTTAATAACCCGTGGTAGTTTCGTTAGAAGAGACTACCTGAAATATTTTTTTCATCCTTTAAATGTGCAATGTAAAGGAAAACACAAAAGTATTTCAATTACTTAACCTTTATAAGAACAATTTAACCTTTATCTGAACAATTAAATAGTTCATTTTATACCCATTTTACTCCATCTAACACTGAACATTTTATCAAGAATCATATACAGCTTAAGAGTATCAGTACCTATAGTAAGTTATTTAATTATTAAAAACAATGAATGCTTATAAAGTATATATATGCTTATAAAGTATATATAGAAGTAATGGGTGCTGCAAGAAAAATATACCGAATTTGTAAGAGTCTGATAATACTAGAAAGAAGTTGAAAATAAATTAATGTAATGCACTCTTCGATATAATAATGTTCCTTATATTTATTACATTACATAAAATTTCATGTCTTTACATAAAATTTACGTATAATTTATATTTTTCTTTAAAAGTAACCAGGGATTTTCGTCAGTTAATTTAAATAGTTTGTCCTTTAAATGTGGGTTAAAAATTTTACTTATTTATTTTTGATAATGATTAATTTACGAGAATCAAGCTGTGTATCCTGCAACAACATTCATTTCGAAATCTAGAACCCCTTCAGTTAAAGTCATCTCTTTTTTTTTCGGATTACACATTTCTACTGTATCCCAATTCAAAGTTTAAAAGGTATTATATTTCCTTTGCAATACACCATTCATCGAAAACATTGTTTCTGAAAATTGTGCAAGATGACTTGGTTATTGCGTCGCTTGCCACAGACAATGTGTATAGTTCCTATTTAATCGTACCATCTATAAATAAAATATCTCTGTTCAGCTGTGTGTAGACTCCCTTATTCATTGTCTCAAAGCTTTTCTGTCTCAAAGCTAAATGCCACTTCAGATTGTGAATAAAAAATTTCTTTATTGTGCGGTTTGAGAAATATGTCGGTGACCCTCGTTTGAAATCCTTAAGTATGCGAAATAAAGTACAGGATGCACTGAGGCTTACAATTCCAACATTCGTACATATAACAGGAATTATTCCTCCACTATGACATAATTTTTTTTACTCAATCGTTATTTAAGCTTTAAAAAATTATTGCCTGCAAGGGACTTCATTCAACTTTGTGATAAGAAAAAAAAGTTATATTTTTCTCATTTATCGGTACAATATTAAAACTCTGAATTTATATGTCGTTTAATGTTGCTCAAAATGACACATGATAATTTTATGTTAGCAAGAAAATGGCACCTTTAATAACATGATTTGAAACAAGAAAATTAATTTCCTTGAAATAAGGCCCCGTGTTGCCAAGCTATAGGTATTTTTAATATTTTAATGGTTTTTTATCGTTGAAATTAGATTAAAGATGGCTCTGTAGGGTAGACCGGGGCATGTTGGCCATAGGAGCACGTTGGCCCATCTGCGATATTTTTCAAATTATCCTGTATATTGCGTTACTAGCTAATCGACTTGTGTCTTAGCACGTTTTCCTTCACCTATAGCAGCGTCAGCAGCGAAGAAGCAATCAAACGAAAGCCACTTCAAATTTTCAAATTTTCACTGAAGTGAGGTTTTTTTATTTTGCACTTGTAAACAATCGTTTCTGATTTGTTTCTAAATTAAAATTTCACTTAGGGGAATAGCAACCTAAAAGATCGTTGCTAATTTTCTACCAACTAATTTGAAAAAATATTAACAGAATATTTGATACAACGATCAAAAGCCAAAATGGAGATATGGGGCTAGTTGACCCATTTAATCCGGGTCATGTGAGCCCAATGGCCCAAGATGCCCCGCAGTTCAAGAGTTTTTTTTCTACATTCATAAGCCTATAAAAGTCAATAAAATTGTCAATAAATCAGGAGAAGACTGGATTCAATGTACCAGATGCAATCGTTGGGCACATGAATCATGTGTCACTGGGAACACGATATTTTATGTTTGCATGCTGAGCTGCATATAGAAACTATTAATTAATATTTTTCAAATTTTCTCATACGCGGTTATGCTTTAAGATGTGCTGATTGTACAAACTAAAAAAATTAAAAATTTTAATAAATTATCTTTTAAAAAAATGTTGAAGATAAAATGGGCAAACAAGTCCCGGTCTACGCTAATGAAGAAAAAAGAAAAATGTTCGAATACTTTTTAAATGGGCAAAGCAACCAAAAATCTTGCCATCAAAAGCATTCTTTTTTGAACACCGAAAAATGAGGGGAATAGTTAATTAAGGGATGATAGTTTATTCTAAACTTCGACCCATAAACCGCACGAATGAATCTATATACTTAATAAAAATATACTTTAGTTTTGGTGCAACATAGAAATCAGCGAGAATCCTGCATTATCTATAACGAAGGGACCCAATTTTTACAGATCAGCCGTCTGTAACCACTAGGTCCTTCATTTCATAGTTGCCTATGAAATTTTTACAGTAAAAATATCTTCTTAGCATAGATAGTTTTCTTTAGAAATTACGCAGAATTCTTCCCTTAAGTAGACAATTAACAAGCTCAAGCGTAAATGCTAATAAGAATAAAATTATAAACTCTGAGATAAAAGTTTTTGCATCAAAAGGGAATCACACTAATTACCAAAAGTATAGCTTCTGTGCCGTAAACAAAACTATTATGAAAAAAAAATCTATATATTAAAATGAAACTGTACCCTCTTATGTTTCTGTAATAGCTAGTACACATTTGAAATTCTTTTATTTTGCATTGTTACTTCCAAAACTGTCAACCATTCTTCTACAAGGGTATGAGTGAGATCATTCGCTGATGTTGGAGATGTGTGTGTGTGGCTAAGGTTCCTGGAGCTGACGACTGTCACACCCCAATCCGGTGTACATATGGATAAAAGGAAATAGAAATTTAAATCACAGAAAATTTTTTATTAACGAACGATGACACCGGCGATGGACGATGGATTGCAACTCCCCTTTCTAGACGGGGTTCCTTATGCAGGGGGAAGACTGACGAGTTCCCCAGAATACAACCAAGACTTCCTTAAGCGGGAATCAAACCCGCGCCCCCGGTGTGACAGACTGATACCTTAACCACTTAGCCACTGGGCGACTTGTTGGAGATGTGATCTGATTTATCCCCTGCTCACCAGTTTGACCGAAACATGTTTTCAATAATATTCAGATGGGAGAGCCAGTCAAGTCCTTCAAAACCCATTTTATAAAACTGTTTCTAAATGGACCTTGGTTTGGGAAAGGGAACATTTTCTCGCTGCTAAGAAAGCTGCCAAGAAAGAAACTTTAACGAGTCGTTACAATTGAGTCAGGTGCAGAATATTGTCCAAAATACCTGCAGAGCTCTCAAAACTAAGCAAAACATTCTGGTCCATACAATTATGTTTGCTGTATCAAGTTTCATATTCAGTTCTTCACTCATAAGAACACATAGGTAACGTTCTTTCCAAACATTCTTTAAACTCAAAACTCGCTTGATGGCAAAACACCATTCTTCTTTCTGTAGATGAAGGATCCAGTTCTCCATAGTCAAATGACGATGAACTTTAGACTACTGAATCCTACTCTTGGCATTTCTGTAGTACGCCTTGGACTTCTGTAAGATCAGTCCACAATTAAAACTTACATTTTTATGCCAAAAATTTCTCGATCAGTAGTATGGCGTTGATTGGCATCATACATTCTGATCCATACTATTATGTTTGCTGTATCAAGTTTTTCATTTAGCTTTTCACTCATAACAACACATAGGTAACGTTCTTTCCAAACATTCTTTAAACTCAAAACTCACTTGATGGCGAAACGCCATTCTTCTTTCTGTGGATGAAGGATCCAGTTCTCCATAGTCAAATGACGATGAACTTTAGACTACTGAACTCTTGGCATTTCTGTAGTACGCCTTGGACTTCTGTAAGATCAGTTCACAGTTAAAACTTACATTTTTATGCCAAAAGTTTCTCGATCAGTAGTATGGCGTTGATTGGCATCCAGAGGAACCTTGGATTATTTAAAGAGTATTACCCCGGACCCCAATACCTCACAGGCCCGAGGATCTTACCATGTGTGTTATATATGGCTTTATTCCGGAAATTAATCCATACAGATCAGGCAGCCCACAACATTACAAGGTATCAGGAAACAAAACAAAACAGCAATATAAACTAGAAACCAACAATAAAAACTAGAAACAAAATAAACTAGAAATATATACACCATCAGAAAGTTGAGTCACAAAGAGAGTTAGTTCATACTGTTCCTTGCATCCCAATACAATTTGCTGATGTCTCCGTTTCTCTGGGAGATTCTTTCAAGTCCATGGCAAGTTAGGAGATGATCCGAATTCATAACGCCTGCCTTGCATATCGGGCAAACGTTGATTGGAAATATACCCATTTTGAACAGATGTTCTGCCAAGCAGTCGTGTCCAGTCTGTAGCCTGAAATTTGCTACTGCTTCCTTGCGGGGTTTGTGGCCATACGATTTCCAACAGTCCTGAATGTTCTCCTAGGTTTTATCTTTCAATTTTCCCACCATATCGGAGTTGCTTACCTCTCTAAATTTTTCAAAAACATGTCTTTTGAGGGATGTTACCCTATTTCCCCATGTTTTGTCAGGCCTGCGCACAAACATGCCAAATATCAAAGTTCAAAACTTTAACGAAAATAAAAAGTGGATTTTATATGAATAACATAATTTCTGTCTGATTCTTACTTATAACCAGATAACGGTACATGTATTTTTTATGTATTTCTGTTTTATTCATTTTTGATCATAAGGTTATAACAATAATGATATTACTCTAGTTATGTATGTTTTTAAATTATTGAAAAACTGCAACAGCGATTTCACTGAATCTGTTTTATATCCCACATATTTTAAATTAGACACCATTAAGTCATTAGACATCACCTAATGTCTCCAAGCTGCATAATTAGAGCAAATTTGAGGAAAGTTATACTTTAACCTACTTAACATGAATTTCACATTTATGGACAAAAATTCTTATAAAGTGATACTAACATAAGAAATAAAAAGTTTATTTTTCGAAATCGATGATCTTTCTCAAACGATCTTCATTTCCGTATTCCCAAAATCCGGATCTGTGTCTAGTACAGGACTTCAATAATGCTTAAACAATCTGAAAGCATACTAATAAGGTTTGATATTTATTTAGTTCAATTATCTGGTTGATTAAAGCTAGTTATTTAATAACACCTTTCCTTTTTTAATAAATATTCTAATCATCTAAAATCATTTTATTCAGTTAGACCTAATATATATGTAGGAATATTAAAGTACACGAAAGCAAATGTTTATTTTGCATACCCTTTTCTTATGGAATCCGTGACTATTCCCATTTTTTCCCAGAATAGCCTTGAATGGTTATCATATTTTCACGCCATTCAGACGCTTTTAATTACTAGCGATTAACTTTGTTTGCTTCTTGTAACGTTATGAAACTTTAAATCTTTTTGCACAATGGCCATGAGAAAATAAAAAAGCATAGAAAATTTTTTATGCTTTTCTAACTTCATAAAAGAATTGAAGTTAATGAGCAAAAAAACAAGCTCTAATTAAAAGTGACACACATCAAAAAGTTGTTTCCACCAGATGGTTTAGTGTTCAATCGGTGTGATCTTAGCAAGTCTATAGTCGACTGAACGTATTTACAGTTGATAGTTGTCACGCACAAATGAACAGGTGACAGCGAATATGCCCTGTTTATTGTTTCAGCTACGAAGAAATGACTAAAAAAAACTTGTCTAGGTTGAATATGACAAGCATGCGTGTTTCGCAGAATTATGGAAACACTTGCGTGAGATCAACTGTTTTACATTGTCGGCGATTAGAAACAGTGCATATACAGACCTCTTTAATGCTTTTAATATCATAACTAAATTCTGTTTTTTTCATTGAGGACACTAATATATCTTTTGTTTAGGTACGAACTTTACCTATTTAACTGCACTATAGTGGTATGATTTTGTTGCTATCTTACAGTATGAAGACCGCCTTTCATGCCGAAGCAAGTAAAATTATTTTATTGGTTTTAAGCCTGCATAATAAATGCTGGGCAAAATTAGGAGAGAAACCGGAAAATTAAATTAGTTAGATAACACTATAATAATGATAATAATAATAATAATAATAATAATAATAATAATATATCTGTGGCTTGGTACAAGAAGTGCCTAAGTCCAATTTTTCGAAAATAACTTTGTTTGCTTATGTCTCTTTAAAAAAATATTATTTTCAATGTAAGAAGTACCCAAGTCTGTCCGATTATTTAAAAGTTTTTTCAGAACCATAGGACAGACTTTGGTACTTCTTTGACTGAAAATAATATTTTTATAAGAGACAGAAGCATACAAAGTCTTTTTTGAAAAGTTGGACTGAGGAACTTCTTGTACCAAGCCACAGATATATGTGTATATATATATATATATATATATATATATATATATATATATATATATATATTTATATATATTATATATATATATATATATATATATATATATATTTATATATATTATATATATATATATATATATATATATATATATATATATATATATATATGTGTGTGTGTGTGTGTGTTACCGGCAAAGTATGAAACGCCGGCATTGTATAGAATGCCTAGGCATTGTATATAATGCAGGACGTTTTTAGGCAAAGTATGAAATATGAGAATTATTACATACTTTCCCTAGGCATTGTATATAATACCTAGGCATTCTATAGAATGACAAATGCTATTTAGGCAAAGTATGAAAAAAGGTTCTGATAAGGCTATTATATAAATGACGTACATTCCTCAAAAATACAAATGTTATTCTGAAAAAAATGAGAGTGCCATTAAAAAAATTTATTCAAAATACGTAAAGAAAAATGAAAGTTGTACAAAATAAAATTTATGCCTTTCTTATTCAGGGAAACACAATTTTCATATAAAAAATAAGAAATTAAAATTAACCTACTTGTTGAAACATGGTAGGCTTGAATGACATTTTAAATTACATTTCATTACATTTTTCACGCAAAGACATTTCATATTTTGGCACTTTGTTTTACACATACATCTGACGAATTCTTGGCCGCTTCCACTAGACTGAGCAATTGCAACTGACCGGAGAGGAATTTCGTGGTCAGGAATATCGTCAATTCTAAGCAAGTTCTTAGGGCATAGAGTGAATTGTGATCTCGCATATAGTTGTTTTAAAATTCCCTCAGAAGGTCCAAGTCGGTAGAAACCATCCTCTGTCACACTCATTACAACTGCCAATATATTGCGCGAATCACCTCGCCCCTTGTCGACATCAGGAATAGAACTCGCACAGTAGTTCCCAAAAAAGCAGTGGGAATTTTTTTTCCAAATTCATTTTCATTTTTTTGGCTTGTATTTCCAGATTGATTTTAGAAGTTATTTTATCTTCAATAGCATTTTCAATTTTGAAACAAAGGGTGCACAAAATATCCATTTCATCATCTTTACTAGCATGGCCACAGAAGGTATGAATTTTTTTACGACACTTTTTGCATGCAAGTGCATGACTAGTTTCTTTTAAACACACACAACGGGTATCAGAAACGGAAATCTCTTCGGTAAGCATGTCTTCATCATGTTGGTTTGATCCACTATCGACTATAATCTCACCCATGTGTTTTGAAACAGGCTCTTTTTCTTGCATAATCTGATTAGTTTCACCTTTTTCCATTGTTTGGACGATTTCTATTACTTTTCTAGCTGCTCCTGTGTATTTGTCTTTTAAAACATCTTCGGGTAGAAAAGACGTTGCAAGCCCTACTTTAAGTTTGCAGCCAAAGAGAACTTCGTATGGTGTTCTTTTGATCCCAGAATAAGCTCTATTTTTCATAAATTGAACGAAACGCAGTCCTTCACTCCAGCGGTCAGATTTGTTGTCCTGCATCCAAGTACAGAGCATATTTTCGATATCTTGATTAGCTCTTTCGACACTACCCTGGCTTTGTGGCGAGGCTTCCCATGGACGATCTTCAGTGCTAGCCAAAACTCCTTCAAGCTGGTCACCACATTATTGGCAAATTAGCTACCATTGTCAGACTGTAATATAGATGGCGCTCCAAGCAACGAGAATATGTCCACTAGGTTGTAGGCTACTTCTTCAGCTCTTTTTGACGTTAGAGACTTGAGAATCACAAATTTTGTGATATGATCTTCGTACACCATAATAAATTTGTATTCTCTATCTGGCTGAGACTGAAAGTCAATAAGATCTACCTGGTAACGAGAATTAAATTCGGAAAATATCATAGATTTCACAACAATGCCCTTTTCAATTCCTTACTGGATTTTTTTTTTTTTTTTTTTTTTTTTTTTTTTTGGCAAGGTTCACGGTGGATGTACAGTTCAATATCCTGACGTGTAACGTTTTTGTATTTGGTCGAAAGTTCTTTCAACATTTTATCACGTCCTCCGTGTCCAATAGCCAAATGAGCTTCATGAAGTACGAGAGATAACTCAGAGTCCGTGACGTAATTACTGTATAGTACTGACGCCTTCTTTAACAGGATAAATGAGTTTACTTTTGTTTTCCACAATCATCACATCATAGCGATTCAGCCACCAATAGTCCCTGGGTTCCTTCTTAGTAGTCATTTTGCCTTTTTGTACATCATTATTAACTTCTGGTAAGTAGTTTCAGTTAAGAAAGAATTGTTTTTTGCAGCATTAGCGCCCTGTACAAGTACGCTCTTTCGCGAGTGCTTGGATCGTATGGGATTGCGCTCGGGAAAACTTGCAGTACGCTCCAAAGTAGCTTTCCCTTCCTCTCCGATACCTTCACACGTGCACTCAATCACGCGGGATTGTGGTTTCACGCGAGAAAGAGCGTACGTGTAAAGCGCGCTAATAACTCTAATTTTGGACAGTTCATCATTCGAATCCTTGTTTCATGTCTATAGACCATGACTTCTCCTCCATTTGCATGCAGCACAGTAAAAAACAAATTTTTTGTTGAACAAATTTAAGTAAAATTGCGTATTTTGACACTCCCGAACAAACTGCAAAGTGCAACTGACAAATTCTGAGCCTGAGGCGCGCGTTAAATGTAGAGTGCCTTGCCACGTGATATTCGAAACGAATCCCAGATGTATTTCATACTTTGCCGGTTTCTCATTTGGCATTCTCTAGAATGCCTAGGAAATGTGTGAAATATGAATCGTTTCATACATTGCCGGCTAGTTTTAGGCATTATATACAATGCCTAGGCATTCTATAGAATGCCGGATTTCATACTTTGCCGGTAACATATATATATATATATATATATATATATATATATATATATGTGTGTGTGTGTGTGCGTATACAGATTTATTTATTTATTTATATAAACACAGTTGCAAGTAATTTGGTGACATGCTTCTTTTAAGTAAATACTTTGAGGTGCATAAACTCCCAAAATGAAGAATTTCTCCGTTTCTTGTACATCTCTTATCAAGTGAAAAGGGGATATATATATATATATATATATATATATATATATATATATATATATATATATATATATATATATTATTTTATATCTACATCAATAGACGTATTTTTCATGAAGAATTTCAAAGGATAATAAATATAGACTTTCAAAACAATATAATGAGTTACCTCCTTGGAGTAGCAGTTGATATATTAGTTTATCTTGAAGAATATAGCTATGTTTGGTATTAAAGTTAAGTCGTGTTTTAAAATAAGAGGCTTTTGTATTGAAATTTAATTGTTTATCGTAAGTTTTATAAACTTATAATACAGTTGCTTATGGCAATCTGCTATGTTTTAAATTTTATACATAACTTATAGAATAACAAACTGCTTAAAAAAGTTTTTAAAAACAAATTAATTTTTTAATATCATTCTTAAGTAAGTAAGAAATATATATCGGATGTATTTTAATTCAGATAATTATAGAAACTTTTCGTCCCGATGTTCAAGTAAAGTGGATGTATGTACAAAGGCCAAGAAAATTTCTTAATTTGAGGAAGAAGTGAACAAAAAAATTCGAATGTATTTCGCCAGTTATATATATATATATATATATATATATATATATATATATATATATATATATATATATATATATATATATATACAGGGTGATATTTTTTAAACTGACACTACTCAGAGCCATCTGTCGCGCGATCTATCAGCCGGAATTCCACCAAAATTTGTAGAGGGACTAAGGACGACATGGGAAAGAGTTTCCGTAATAAAAAAAAGTTACAAAAATCGCCGATAGGGGAAGATATGGCGCTTTTGTTGTCGGCGCACCCGCGAATTTGCATAAAAGGCAAGTAAAACGTCAAAATACAAATTTCCGACTATGTAGTCGACAGCAGCGCCAGTATTTCGGGCTATAAAGATAAGGGATAAATACCGAAAAAGTTGTAAGCAGACAAATGAATATCAAAGAAATTTCACTGCAACACCACTTTATGCAGCAAATTCCCTTCTTCTTCCTTCAATGTGACCACAGTCCCCGTGGACGACACATTGCATTCTGAACACTACGTTCTCAACGGGCAAGCGTAACATGTCACCAGGAATGTTCATCAAAGTCTGGGATATGTTGTCCTTTTGGGCCGCTAAGTTCGAGACTCCACCAAGATACACCTTAGACTTTAAACAACTCCACAGAAAAATATCACATGGGCTAGGTCCGGGGAGCGAGGTGGCCATGCAACTGGAAAAAAGCGACTGATGACCCTTCTGTAAAGTGAAGGCCCAACAGACTCCGCACCGGTCTTTATAGTCCAAAATACTGGCGCTGCTGTCTACTACGTACTCATGAATTTGCACTTTGATGTTTTACTTGCCTTTTATGCAAATTCTCGGGTGCGTCGACCACAACAGCGCCATATCGTCCCCTATCGGTGACTTTTGGAACTTTTTTTTTTTTTTT
Organism: Dolomedes plantarius; assembly: GCA_907164885.2. Lineage (NCBI taxonomy): Eukaryota > Metazoa > Arthropoda > Arachnida > Araneae > Dolomedidae > Dolomedes > Dolomedes plantarius. The sequence goes on from OU015500.1 coordinate 62,460,200, forward strand.
ACAGGGAAACTCTTTCCCATGTCGTCCTGAGTCCCTCTATCAATTTTGGTGGAATACCGGCTGATAGATCGCGCTACAGATGGCTCTGAGTAGTGTCAGTTTTAAAAAAATCACCCTGTATATATATACAGTGGAATCTCGATCGATCGTTTTCGGATCCATCGTTTTTCCGTATGTACCGTTCATTTTATCCAGTCCCAACGATCATATTGCTTTGTTATGTTTCCGCATCTATCGTTTTCCCGCATTTATCGTTCAATTTAATCGGTCCCTTGAAAAACGATAGATCGAGATTCCACTGTATATATATATATGTGTGTGTGTGTGTGTACCTAACGATTTTACCAAACAACAAATAATTTTAATTGACCTTTTTCCATTTATTCTACTCAAATTTCATTTACTTTCTACTTTCTTTTTCCCCGAACTCCCAAAACAACAGGCTACAAAAGGTGTTTCACTGTACTTAATAAATAATTTTGTTATTCACAGCAGTCATACGCGTGTGAGCATAATACAAAATACGTATGTGGACACTCTCAGAACTCAGTCTAAAGCTGTTTTAAAGACTGATCTACAAAACTCGGCAGTTATATGTTGTCTGTGTATGCCGAAAAACAGAAGAGTTTCTTGATGAAGTGAAGCATGCCCAAGGTTTCACCTATTTGACGTACTGATACGATATATATGCGATCAGAATACTGAATTGACACAATTATTCCCTGGATTACGTGATTTCGTTTTGTCGATCTATTCTTTCATTTTTGTACAATAATTTGCAAAAAATAATTTCTTCCTTTTGCGATACAGGAAACGCATTTATCTTATTTTGCTTTGCGTTATCTGTCGGCATTTCTACGGAAAGTGATATTATCTGTCATCTGTAACATACACATCGTTCGTTAATATATCTAAAATTTGTTTTGAGTTAACTTGGAGCCATAGCAGTCAAAAGAGTTGCGAATTATGTATAAAAAAAATTCATAAATGGCAGAAACATGTGATTAGGGTGTTTAAAACGGAGATTTATTAGATTTAGAAAACTTTATTTAGGTTTATAATTTTCTTTATATGTGAAGAAGTTCTCCAAATCTTATATAAGTGATTGTTATTTTTTCAGAATTTTTTCAAAACTCCTGGCACGAATTACATTATTTAAAATTTGATCTCGTTTATAAACATTTCTAAAATTTGTTTTTGTGCTAATATGCAGGCGTTATAGAAGTAAAAGTTACGAATTATATTTTTAAAAAATCTCTCCATGAGAAAAATGGGAACTTTTATGTACAAATCAAAAGTTTATTTTACAAAAAAAATTAATCACTTTGATTGAAAATTTTACAAACAAAACTTACATTTACAATAAAAGTCTATTTTATAAACAAAATTTTTAATCACTTTCATTAAAAATTTTAACTACAAAACTTTTCTGAGTTCCTGTAAAACTGTTTTGAAACATTTTTCTTTGTATAAAAGTGAAAAATTTTATACAAAGAAAATGTAGCAAACAGAGCAGTATGATACTGGTTCGATATATGTGCTGAACAAGTAGCAAACAGAGCTACTGGTTCAGCACATATATCGAAAACTGAATATGTTTTCAAAATTGAATTTAAAATTTTTTAAACAAAATATAAAACTATTCGGCAATTTTATATGTATAATGATTTTTCGTCTTTATATGAAGATTACTAGCTGAAAACCCTCGCTTCGCTACGGAGTACATTCAAATTAAATACAACGGTCAACGTATGCAATTTATGCCAAAAAATAAATATATATATTTATAATAAATGCGATGATCAATGTATACAATTGATGTAAAATATATATCTATCTATATATATATATTTATAAAAAAATCGTAAGGGATATGCATTTTTTTGGATAATATCCAATCGTCTGCTGCATAAAGAGAAAAAAATATTTTTTTTTTCTATTTAGTTGTTACGCACGTGACGATAAATTTATTGAAAGTACCAGAAAAAGAAATCACGTGATCAGCATTTAATAAATTAAATTCTAAAAATGAATCTTTAAAAATTCACCAAAAATCAGGAAATGGAGGTAAAAATTCGAAAGGAATTTCATTTTGAAGGAATTTTTATGATCTTTCTCGTTATATAAATTTTATAACCCTCAATGTATTATTTTAAATGCAAACGTAAAAAAAGTTTAAAAAACAGCTTAAAAATTTAATTTAAAAAAATCTAAGAAGAATTTTTGAAAAATCTTTCTTAGTGCACCCCTACACTATTAGAAGAATCCCCATGCAAAATTTCAGCCCTTTAGGTCCAGCGGTTTGGTCTGTGCGTTGTATGTGAGTCAGTGAATGAATGAGTCAGTTACGGAACTGTTTTATATATATAGACTAGCTGAAAACCCGCACTTCACTACGGAGTACATTCAAATTAAATACAACGGTCAATGTATGCAATTAATGCGAATATATATATATATATATTTATAATAAATGCGACGATCAATGTATACAATTGATGTAAAATATATATATATATATATATATATATATATATATATATATATATATACATATATATATATATATATATATATATAGTTATAAAAAAATCGTAAGGGATATTTATTTTTTTTGGATAATATCCTATCGTCTGCTGCATTAGAAAGAAAAAGAATATCATTTTTGTCTATTTAGTTGTTATGCACGTGACGATAAATTTATTTAAAGTACCAGAAAAAGAAATCATGTGATCAACATTTAATAAATTAAATTCTAGAAATTAATCTTTAAAAATTCACCAAAAATCAGAAAATCAAGGTAAAGGTTCGAAAAAGATTTCATTTTGAAGGAATTTTTATGATCTTTCTCGTGATATAAATTTTATAATCCGCAATGTATTATTTTAAATGCAAACGTAATAAAAGTTTAAAAAACAGCTTAAAAATTTAATTTAAAAAAATCTAAGAAGAATTTTAGAAAAATCTTTCTTAGTGCACCCCTACACTATTAGAAGAATCGCCATGCAAAATTTCAGCCCTTTAGGTCCAGCGGTTTGGTCTGTGCGTTGTATGTCAGTCAGTCAGTGAATGAATGAATGAATGAATGAATGAATGAATGAGTCAGTTACGGAACTGTTTTATATATATAGACTAGCTGAAAACCCGCGCTTCGCTACGGAGTACATTCAAATTAAATACAACAGTCAACGTATGCAATTTATGCCAAAAAATAAATATATATATTTATAATAAATGCGATGATCAATGTATACAATTGATGTAAAATATATATCTATCTATATATATATATTTATAAAAAAATCGTAAGGGATATGCATTTTTTTGGATAATATCCAATCGTCTGCTGCATAAAGAGAAAAAAATATTTTTTTTTTCTATTTAGTTGTTACGCACGTGACGATAAATTTATTGAAAGTACCAGAAAAAGAAATCACGTGATCAGCATTTAATAAATTAAATTCTAAAAATGAATCTTTAAAAATTCACCAAAAATCAGGAAATGGAGGTAAAAATTCGAAAGGAATTTCATTTTGAAGGAATTTTTATGATCTTTCTCGTGATATAAATTTTATAACCCTCAATGTATTATTTTAAATGCAAACGTAAAAAAAGTTTAAAAAACAGCTTAAAAATTTAATTTAAAAAAATCTAAGAAGAATTTTTGAAAAATCTTTCTTAGTGCACCCCTACACTATTAGAAGAATCCCCATGCAAAATTTCAGCCCTTTAGGTCCAGCGGTTTGGTCTGTGCGTTGTATGTGAGTCAGTGAATGAATGAGTCAGTTACGGAACTGTTTTATATATATAGACTAGCTGAAAACCCGCACTTCACTACGGAGTACATTCAAATTAAATACAACGGTCAATGTATGCAATTAATGCGAATATATATATATATATTTATAATAAATGCGACGATCAATGTATACAATTGATGTAAAATATATATATATATATATATATATATATATATATACATATATATATATATATATATATATATATATATATATACATATATATATATATATATATATAGTTATAAAAAAATCGTAAGGGATATTTATTTTTTTTGGATAATATCCTATCGTCTGCTGCATTAGAAAGAAAAAGAATATCATTTTTGTCTATTTAGTTGTTATGCACGTGACGATAAATTTATTTAAAGTACCAGAAAAAGAAATCACGTGATCAACATTTAATAAATTAAATTCTAGAAATTAATCTTTAAAAATTCACCAAAAATCAGAAAATCAAGGTAAAGGTTCGAAAAAGATTTCATTTTGAAGGAATTTTTATGATCTTTCTCGTGATATAAATTTTATAATCCGCAATGTATTATTTTAAATGCAAACGTAATAAAAGTTTAAAAAACAGCTTAAAAATTTAATTTAAAAAAATCTAAGAAGAATTTTAGAAAAATCTTTCTTAGTGCACCCCTACACTATTAGAAGAATCGCCATGCAAAATTTCAGCCCTTTAGGTCCAGCGGTTTGGTCTGTGCGTTGTATGTCAGTCAGTCAGTGAATGAATGAATGAATGAATGAATGAATGAATGAGTCAGTTACGGAACTGTTTTATATATATAGACTAGCTGAAAACCCGCGCTTCGCTACGGAGTACATTCAAATTAAATACAACAGTCAACGTATGCAATTTATGCCAAAAAATAAATATATATATTTATAATAAATGCGATGATCGATGTATACAATTGATGTAAAATATATATCTATATATATATATATATTTATAAAAAAATTGTAAGGGATATGCATTTTTTTTTGATAATATCCAATCGTCTGCTGCATTAGAAAGAGAAAAAAAAATTTTTTTTGTCTATTTAGTTGTTACGCACGTGACGATAAATTTATTGAAAGTACCAGAAAAAGAAATCACGTGATCAGCATTTAATAAATTAAATTCTAAAAATTAATCTTTAAAAATTCACCAAAAATCAGGAAATGGAGGTAAAAATTCGAAAAAAATTTCATTTTGAAGGAATTTTTTACGATCTTTCTCGTGATATAAATTTTATAACCCTCAATGTATTATTTTAAATGCAAACGTAAAAAAAGTTTAAAAAACAGCTTAAAAATTTAATTTAAAAAAATCTAAGAAGAAATTTTGAAAAATCTTTCTTAGTGCACCCCTACACTATTAGAAGAATCGTAATGCAAAATTTCAGCCCCTTAGGTCCAGCGGTTTGGTCTGTGCGTTGTATGTCAGTCAGTCAGTCAGTCAGTCAGTGAATGAATGAGTCTGTTACGGAACTGTTTTATATATATAGACTAGCTGAAAACCCGCACTTCGCTACGGAGTACATTCAAAGTAAAAACATCGGTCAATGTATGCAATTAATGCCAATATATATATATAATAAATACGACGATCAATGTATATAATTGATGCAAAATATATATATATATATATATTTATAAAAAAATCGTAAGGGATATTTTTATAGACAAAATAATGTAGAAGAAGATATTCAAATTAAATCTAATATAAAGAATACTAAAGAATATAGTACAGTTAATATAGTACAGTTTCTAGAACATTTCTTTTACTGTATTTTAATATTTTTTTGGATAATGTCCAATCGTATGCCGCATTAGCGAGAAAAAAAAATTATTTTTTGTCTATTTAGTTTTTATGCACGTGACGATAAATTTATTTAAAGTACCAGAAAAAGAAGTCACGTGATCAGCATTTAATAAATTAAATTCTAAAAATTAATCTTTAAAAATTCACCAAAATTCAGGAAATGGAGGTAAAGATTCGAAAAAGATTTCATTTTAAAGGAATTTTTATGATCTTTCTTGTGATATAAATTTTATAACCCTCAAATTATTATTTTAAATGCAAACTTAAAAAAAGTAATAAAACAGATTAAAAATTTAATTGAAAAAAATCTAAGAAGAATTTTTCAAAAATCTCTCTTAGTGCACCCCTACACTATAAGAAGAATCGCCATGCAAAATTTCAGCCCTTTAGGTCTAGCGGTTTGGTCTGTGCGTTGTATGTCAGTCAGTCAGTGAATGAATGAATGAATGAATGAATGAGTCAGTTACGGAACTGTTTTATATATATAGATTACACATTTTTTATCATCATTTTGAAATCCTTTAAAAAAATTTTTAATTCTTGGCTTAATCTTGAAATATCCGTTAAATAGCTGCAATCGGGTGCTTCAACTAGGATCTCCCAAAGTAAGAATGCCGTAAGTTGAAAATGGATCCAGAGAAAAGAAAGTTGGATGATTAGAGCCCTACGGTCACTTTTTGCTGCTCGAGGAATAAACAGACCATGACCTACAGATTAAAGCCGATTCCGAATGGCTACAAACACCCCTGACGACCGCGATACTCAATTCGCTGACTCTGGTTTCAAAGGCAGGTAGGAAAGTGTTATAATTCTTAGTTAAAATATTGTTTATAGAGCGTTTGTTCAGGCTATATTATTGAATAAATAGATGAATTCCGTGTTTTATTATTTATTCTACATATTTTCACTGGTAGAGCGCGCATCTAGCGGAAGAAAACTCGTAAAGAGATCTATCTCTCTATACATTTTTATGACCATTTCTTTCTTCTATCTAAGATGAGTTAGCTGATAAGAACATATTTATTCCCTCCATCAAACAGCGTGTACTTCCTTCCAGAAAGTTTGCTACTACCTGCATAAGTTGTTCATCGGATATTTCAAGCAATGATAGCTTCTTCATCGCTATAACAAAGGAGTCAGGCTGAAAATTTATAACTTTTTGAGTTGACTTTGGGAACAGGATCACCTGAACACTGTGATCTTTGCCATTAATTTTTCATTTTGTTAAAAAAAATAAAAAATTTCAGATCATGAATCTATTTTAAACAACAAAACTATGTGTAGAATAAAAAACATTCACGCGGGAATATTAAAAGTAACAAAATTTCTTTTGAACAGTTTATCCCTTTATAGAACTTTCATACATATTAACAGATTTTACATATGTTATATTTTAGATCAGTGGTCCCTAACCGGTGGTCTGCGAGAGCCTCGGGAGTGGTCAGGCGCCACATAAAAAAAAAAGTTGCCAAAATAAATGGGAATTTTGAAAGCAATGTTCATTGAACTAGATGGGCCAAATATATCCAATGATTATCAGGTGTTACATAAAATATCTTAAAAGTTTAACATAATTATTTTATTATTAGAATATGATACGAGAGATAGTCCGAAAATAAGCTTCCCCTGGCGACTGTGGACAGAGGTGTGTATGAAAGACAAAAAATATAATGAGACATTAAAGATAAGACGTAACTTTATTTTTCCACATAAGTACCAAGTACATTGAGACATTTGTCATACCGCTTTATAAGCTTCAAAAAGCCCACCAGGAAAAAATCAGGGCTCTGCATACGGAAGAAACGTTTAAAAGGCTTGTGTGACTTCAACATTGATTCCAAAGCGCATTCCGCCGAGATCCTTCTTTAAAGCAGTTTTATTGCTGGACTTTTTGGACGTTGGAACCATCAATGCTACGCGGTACTGTCACACCCTGTCGAAATTGAAGGCGGCTATTTGGAAAAAGCTGCCTGGCCTTCTCACATCTGGCGTTCTGTTGTTGGATGACAATGCGAGACCCCACTCGGCGACAGCAACGCAAAACCATATTGAAAATCTTGGTTGGGAGCACCTGGACCACCCGCCATACAGTCCTGATCTCGCAACCAGTGACTTCCATCTGTTTCCGGCTTTGAAGAAGAATCTCAGCGGAAGGCGCTTTGAAAGCAATGCTGAAGTCACACAAGCCGTTAAACGCTTCTTCCGTATGCAGAGCCCTGATTTTTCCCTGGAGGGCTTTTTGAGGCTTATAAAGCAGTATGACAAATCTCTCAACGTACTTGGTACTCATGTGGAAAAATAAAGTTACGTCTTATTTTTAATATCTCATTATATTTTTTGTCTTTTATACACACCTATGCCCACAGTCGCCAGGGGAAACTTATATTCGGACTATCCCTCGTACATAAGGATATGAATACCTTAATCCTGGGATATTCTATACTCCCCATACTCCCGGAAGGTCCCATGTTGGTATTCAGGGGAATGAAATTGCCGATGCAGCAGCCAAAAATGCATCTGTGCTCCTAAATCAGCCAATACCAATTTCTGACATCAAACAGTCGGTCAAGATGATGATTCGCAGTAAATGGCAAGACCACTGGAATCTGCAGGTCAGCAATAAACTACGTGAAATTAAACCGGTTATATCCTTATGGTCCCCACTGCTAAACCGTAAAAAAGACGTTTTATGGACTCGTCTACTTATTATGGGCACTCACGGCTTACACATATGCACCTCCTCTTGGATGAAAGTCCTCCTATCTGCTTGTATTGCGAAGAACCCCTTACTATTCGCCACATTTTAATAAGTTGATTCAGTTATACCTTTTTATATTTAAGATATTTTAATAACATATTTCCATGTTTGACAGATTTATTAGGAGAAGTTCATCCATCCTGCTGTTTTTAACTTTCTACGTTTTATCGGTTTTTACGATGATATTTAAATTTTTACTCTGTTTTATCTGTCTCATTGACTGTTTTTATTAGATATCACTCTTTATAAGCATGTATATCACGGTTTTTATAGCTGTTGTTTTTAAATATCCTCACCTTTTTCTGGTGTTCTTAGTTCTTAGAAATTCTATACTTCATTCTCTTTATTATTTTTTTATAAAGTACTACGCAACTTTGTTTTTTATGCCTGTTTTCACGTTTATTCTTATTTGTACACTTATATATGCTTTTTTTATCATGTGTTTTTGGGTATAGTAATGCTGACTTAATATATATATTTATAATGTTATGTTCTTTTCCGGGTTTTTTAACATGTGTTTTGGTGCAGCTTGTCCTCTCTAGACCTTGCGCCATTAAACTCCCCAAAACCAACAAAAAAAAAAACCAAACTGGAAGAAACCTCCCCCCTCAAGTCGGCGGGGGTGGGGGCTGTGGTGGTCCGCACATGGTTCAAATTCTGGCTTAGTGGTCCGCATACTTCTAAGGGTTGGGAACCGCTGTTTTAGACGGTGATTAAATTGATGTCATAATCTTATTTCCAGAGAACTTTACACTGTTTTAATTCCAAGTCGAAAAATAAATATTGTGATTTCCTTTTAGCCAACAAAATTAATGTTGTCCTGGTAAATACATTAAAAGATTATTAATGCAGGTAATAACTTGCAGTAAAAAAAGAAGGGAAATATTCTTTCAAGCATGCATATTAAGTTCCTTTATACTTCTTCCTTAAAATATGGAGCGCTTTTAGAGCGTTTACTGTGGGCGTAATCTAGTGTTTCTGTTTCAGAACTACAAAACAGCATCTTGAGAGTATATCTTCAAGTTCTTATCTAAAAAAGAACTTATTATTTAGAGGTTGAGGGATGGATCTACTCTCTCCTTCATCCTGACTTGCGTAGAGCTTCTCATTTCCCCTGTTTGAGAGTAAGACCAGGGCGCCCTTGATCCCGTGTCGATATCACTTAATTTGTTCAAATGTAACTAAAAAGACTACTTTGTCACACTTTCTCGCATTTACTAATTTTTACTTCATTTAAAATCTGACTAGCTATCTAGGTAATTGAACCCGAGCTTTCCAGACAAACGTGCTAACCGACTACAAGGCCATTTTATTAACGTTATCTCCAATTAGTTACACAACTCAGGTCTTCCTTTATGTCTCTCCGCTGATTTATTAAATGAAAGAATATGAGTTAAATTTTTTTTTTCGTTTAGGAAATAACAATTGAGTATTGGAGCAACAACTGAAGTAACAAATTAAAAATCAGAAGAAACCTATTTTCATTTCCGAAAACATTTAGGTTGATAGCGGTCTTTCGCATACTTTCCATACATTTCGCTGCGTAATATATCTTTTTCTTTAAGAGATACAATGAAAATAAATATGTTTTTATTTAAAACTTGAAAACTTGAAAAATTATAATTGACTTGATTGTATCGCGATTGTATGAGAGAAAATGGGTCATTAAATTAGAAATTTAAATTGATCGGCATATTTTATATGTATGTATGTCATTATACCGGTTAGTTTTATGTCGAGGAAATTCACTGACATTTGTTTCAATTCATCACTCGAATGAATTCACACGTGTATCAACGGTATTGAAAAGTTAATACCTCATTTCTAGATAAACTGCCGAATAGACACTTCAGGAATTACTTTTATTATTTTATTTTTATTATTATTTTCTTTTAATAAAGCCCTAAACAAACAGGTGCAGCCAAAAAAGGGAGGGTATCTAAGTATCTAAAAGCTTTTAATTATAATAAACTATTCATAAATTAACCTTTATATTATGACAGAAAAATCTAAATCTTACAGACGTCGTAGAGTCAAAATAATTACAAAATTTTTTTGTTGTTATTTAAAAGCAAATCTGGTGCTCCCATTACCAAACAGCCAACAATTTTGCTGTGTTGAATCGGTGATTGTCCAAAAACAAAGTCCTTAACCGCATTGGAAAAAGGGAGCAAATTACTTGAATTTTTTTGTAATAGAAACTTAATTAAATTTTTTTCTTTCCTTTGAAGAGCTGAGAAAAAGAAACCTAAGTTATAAGTGAATTCTTATTATTTGTATGAACTCCAAATGGTGTAAGATAAAGGGATTTCCAATGCACCTGACATAGCAACTATGGCCTTCCGGGTTTTAATTTTGCCGGTGAGGAACAGACCGCAGCAGGCGGCTACTCAGCGCACGAACCGACATCCATCTAAATTTTGAATTATATGTTACTAAGATAAGTTCGATTACGACATTTTATCTGATATACACTGCTGGCCACTGTAAATGCAACACCCTGTAGGAAACATGCAAATAACATGAAATTTACAACATGCATTAGCGGAGGTGAGGTATGCAAATGATTAGAATTTCAGCGCAGACGCACATCACGCGCGCCTGTGGCGCCACTTCAAAGCGCTATTTAAGGCTTGGAGATTTCGACGATTTCAAGTTCGGCAATTGTGTTTTTCTTGTGGTTTTTTCAAAAAAACGATCAATTATGCCTCGTCGAAAACAGCGATCATCTTTTGATCAAGTATCCGAGTTCGACAGAGGAAGGATAGTGGCCTACCGAGATTGTGGATTATCTTTCAGGGAAATCGGTAGTCGTGTTGGACGAAACCAAACAACTGTAATGCGGATATGTGATCGTTGGATGCAGGCGGGTACGATGGACCGGCGTGTTCGATCGGATCCACCTCAGCGCACCACTTCACGTGATGACAGGCAAATTGTGCGCATGGCAGTGACGGATCGCTCAGTCACATCACGAACCATAGCACAACACATGCAGTCTGTAACGCATCATCTAGTGTCTGCGTGTACCATTCGACGCCGTTTACAGCAGAGTGGTCTGTCCGCAAGACGTCTATTCCTTTGTCTACCCTTGACGCAGAACCACAGACGTCTCCGCCGCCAATGGTGCGATGACAGAAGGATGTGGACGGCAGAATGGAATGAAATTGTCTTTACTGACGAGTCACGCTTCTGTCTGCAACACCACGATGGTCGCATTCGAGTCTGGAGACACCGTGAAGAGAGGGTGCTGAACAGCTGCGTTATGCACCGCCACACTGGTCCTGCACCGGGTATTATGGTATGGGGCGATATTGGATATCACTCTCGCACACCTCTAGTACGCATTCCCGGTACTTTAAACAGCCAGCGCTACATCGCCGAGGTGTTGGAGCCAATTGTCCTTCCTTACCTTCAGGGCTTGCCCACAGCCATATTTCAACAGGATAATGCGCGACCACACGTGGCACGCATTGTCCAACGGTTCTTCGTCAATCGCCAGATTGAATTGCTTCCCTGGCCGCCTCGCTCTCCGGATCTTTCGCCGATAGAAAACATGTGGTCCATGGTTGCTCTACGATTGACCCAGATTCCATCCCCAGCTGCCACAGCAGATCCACTTTGGCAACGTGTGGAAGCTGCTTGGTCTGCTGTACCCCAAGAACTCATCCAAAGTCTCTTTGAATCAATGCCGAGGCGTGTGGCAGCGGTGATCTCCAACAATGGCGGCTACTATGGCTACTGATTTTGGCAGGAACCACACTTCACAGAAGTCTATAAATTTAATCATTTGATACTTGGTCAATATGTTACCTACAAAATAAATTTTGTTGTGATATCTCTTGTCTTTCTTGGTGTTGCAATTTGGGTGGCCAGCAGTGTATTATAGTTTACACATCCGTATTCATTTTGAGAAGAGTATTTGTCACATTGGCGGCTCCAAGGGGGGGGGGGGCAATAGGGGCAATTGCCCCTCCCAAAAAAGATCGGCGTATTTTGTTTTCATAGCCTAAAATTATATAATCGTAGACCGAATGCTAAATGAGTTTAAATTTAAAATGAGACGATGTTTATTTCTTATATATATATATATATATATATATATATATATATATATATATGTATGTATGCATATATGTATATATATATGTATATATATATACAGTTGGTTCTCTGTTTAACGACGCTCTACTTAACGACGATCTCTATTTAAAGACGATATTTCCCGGTCCCGGTCCCTCCGACGTAAAAAAATTCTATTTTAAGACGATTTTGTTTCTATTTAACGACGATTTTTTCTTATATGATAAACTTTTTCTTCATTTTATCTACTGGAGGGTTACTTTCTGTTGGGGAGTTTGGTTTCAAAAACAGACCCGGAATTTCCTTTATGTTTGTTGCAATCATAGACTTGTTGCAGTGGAAAAAACCGGGGGGGGGGGGATTACTGTTTCTCGGAAGATCGAACATTCTTCCCTGGTGGATCGAATTTCTTAGTGCGGGTGTGGAATCACTCTATTGTACCTACCATGTTGTCATGTGATTTACGAACTGTCCAAAAGCACCCCTCTCTCACTCCTTCTGGGAAGCACGTGTTCATGTTCAGAGAATAATTCATGGTTGGGTGTAGGAGCTCATTCCAGTACGAATACGAGGTGAGCAGAGCAAAATGGCATCAAAGCGAAAGCATCTTACGCTACACGAAAAAGGGAAAATTATTGAAAACTGGGAAGAAAGTGTTGGAATAACAAAAGTCCAATTCGCAAGACAATTTCAGCTACCCGAGTCTACTCTCAAAGGCATTTTTAGCAAGCAAAGAGAAAATTCTTGAAGCAGCACAAAAATTTGGTTTGAGATCCAAATCCAAACGGCAGAAAATTCAATGTGGCCGATCAGAAGAGTTTGAGAAGGCAGTCCTGCAATGGTTTCATCAAGCAAGAGCATCTAACATTCCAATTTCCGGAGTGATATTTAAAGAAGATGCTATTATTCTGGCAGAAAAGTTTGGAATGCAAAATTTTCAGGCTTCGGCTGGTTGGCTAACAAAGTTCAAAGAAAGATACGGGCTTGTATTTAAAAGCATATCTGGCGAAAGTGGCTCCGTAGATGAAAAAATAGTGGATGAGTGGAAAATAGTGCTGAAGGGGAAATTAGATGGATATGATGGGAAGAACATATTCAATTCTGATGAGACGGGCCTATTCTACAATATGGTGCTTAATAAAACCTTAACGTATATGGGCGAAAAGTGTTTTGGTAGAAAACACAGTAAGGAACGATTGACTGTTTTACTGTGCACTAATTTGGATGGATCTGAGAAATTTCCACCACTAGTTATAGGCAAATCAAAGCAGCCAAGGTGTTTTAAGAATATCACCAGGAAACCTTGTGAGTACCGCAATAACAATAAAGCGTGGATGACATCACAAATTTTTATTGACTGGATTAGAAAATTTGATGCAAAAATGCATCGAGAAAAGTGAAAAGTTTTACTTTTAATCGACCGATACACTGCACATACTCCAAATATCCCTGGACTTACAAATTTGACTATCCATTTCTTACCAGCTAATTGCACTAGTAAGTTGTAGCCATTAGACCTGGGTATCATTCGCAGTGTGAAAGCATACTACAGAAAGTCTTTAATTAGGAAATTAATAAACAATTCGGCTGACAGTATAAAAATTAGAAAATTTACAATCTTGGAAGCAATGCACATGATAACATCAGCATGGAAAGAAGTTTCTTCATCCACAATAAAAAACTGTTTTTGCATTGCTGGAATTCACAAAGAACTTGTAGTGGAACTGCAAAGTACGGATGTAGAAATCAACGAAGATGACATTACCCCTGAAGAATGGAGAAGTCTTGTTGAAGATGAGGATGTTTCAATTCAAGATTTCTACAATTGTGATAAATATGTTTTAACAACAGATTTCAGAAATGTAGAACAAATTTATTAAGATATTGTAAACGAAAACACAGTGTCAGACGAAGAAGGGGAAGTTGAAGACACGGAAAACGAGACACTGCCACCGTCTTACACAGATGCAATTTCTGCTCTAGATGTTCTCCGACGCTATATTACATCGAAAATGGAAGGTGACTCATTTAACATTTTAGAAAATATGGAAAAGAGAATAACGAAAACAAGGGGTATGAAGCAATCAACACTTTTTGAATTTTTTAAAACGTAATTTATTGTATTGTTTGTACTCTTTTTTTCAATGTAATTTAAAATAACTTTTTGTGAATAAAATAATGATGATAATAAAAATAACATTTTTAAATACGCCAATATTTTAAGAAATATATTGACAGTCCTAAACCTGTAAAGTGTGAAGGGAAATGTTATTTTTTCACAAATTCTGTTTAAGGACGATCTCTACTTAAGGACGATTTTTCACGGTCCCTTGAAAGTTGTTAAACAGAGAACCAACTGTATATATATATATATATATATATATATATATATATATATATATATATATATATATATATATATATATATATATATGTATATATATATATACATATATATATATTTATATATATATATACATATATATATATTTATATATATATATACATATATATATATTTATATATATATATACATATATATATATTTATATATATATATATATATATATATTACCCCCCCCAAAAAAAAAAACGTTTGCCTCCTGACGTTGCCCCCCCCCCCCCCCTCCAAAAAAAACTCTGGGTTGGAGCCGCTCCTGATTTACCATCATATAAAATTGTCTCGACATCTACTTTTTATTAAGGACTTGGGCTTAAACCGTTGATAAAGGTGTCAGTTATCAAGCTGGTAGATAAAAAACAGTTTTTAGACAACAACAACAAAAAAAGTTGTAAAAAAGGTAACAAGAAATCGGTACTCCCTTTAATCATTTCAAACATTTAAATATCTTGTAAATTAGTTGATAGTTATAACGACCTCTAGCACACAGATAAATTTTCCTGAAACCTTCAACCCGAGGGTGCGTCCACATTCGTAGTATTTAAACGTATCCTTATCAAGATGAGTATCCTGTTTGAGGTAGTGTAGACGGGTGAGAGGCATTACTGTATCAAAATTTGATCGATACCAAGTGATCTAGACAGTGCTATCGTTACTAACGTTAACTTTAAGCTTCTCATCCCACGCCCTAACTTCCGCTAATTTCAACCTGCCACATTAAGCCGTCTTACAAACTTACCCAAGTTCCAATTTTTACTTTTTGGGAATATGGGGACGATGCGGCATGGTCAGCCTGTCTTAGTCTACGGCCACACGAGCGATTTTTCCCTGAGAAACACAGCTGGAAAACAAGCCCCAAAATATAGATAAGCTTCTGTAACATAGGGGTGGCCAAACACAGCTGTTTTTCCCTTTAGCGGGGGAGTTGTCTGTCGCATTCTCAAGGTCGGCCGCTGGAGGATAGAACCAGACCTATTTTTTCTAGCTGGATTTCAAGCCAAATCGGTGGCCACACGTGCGTGAACAGTCGCTGGTAGTATTCAAGACGTTTACGTAAAGATAGGGTATAATGTACAGAGCCTGATTATAATAATTTTAATCCGATTTTTTTTATTATTCCCATTTCTCTTGCTGCTATATTCGTGTGTTCTAGTAATTTTTTATACTTAAATTTTTTATATTTAAAATATCATGGATAATTACTTGGATAGCGAACTTTTGATCTTAGAAATAGGAAAATATCCATGTCTTTATGATGCACGGACAAAGGATTTCAAAACCGGGAACTAAAAAGAGAAACATGGATGACCGTAACAAAGAATGTTATTGGGGAAAAATGGGACCAGATGGACGAAAATGGAAGAAATAAAATTGGTAATTAGTAAAACAAATTAAATTTTATTTTTTAAGTTACAAGTTATAACCTAAGTTGTAAGTAGGTGATAGTTATAACTAGATCGTGGATTATATACAATTGCATACAATATTTTCTGATTTGCATGTGTCTTTCTATTAAGTATATAATAAATAAAAATTGCATTCGCTTCAGAAAAAATATATTATATAAAAGTTATATCCCCGCTTTACGCATCTGAACAACAACAGAAAAGGTGACTGCCTACGTTCGGAGCCAATTTTTTTAAGAAATTGTTTTTTTAAGGATTTTTTGGTCTCATATGGTAAAACAGCATTTAAAAATAAAAAATAAAAAAAAAACTTTCCTGTAAACACCATACTTTTTTATAAATTGGTCAATTTGAAGTAATTTTTAATGAAATTTAGCTAAAACGCTTATCACTCTGAACAAAATTCTAATGCTACTATTTTAATTTCCTTCTCACACATGATATATATAACAGTTATCTTTAAAATGACCTACAATCTAAGAGAAATTATAAAATGCAAAAATAAAACAGACAATTTTATGTTCCAATATGAAAGTTTTCCCCAATTCGTCATTCCTTTCCTTATAAAAACAGCCCCAAACAAAAAACTATTTATTATACATCAATTATTGTACGTCATTTCATTAACAATAGCATCTAAAACATTTCCTGAAAATTTTATCAAATTATATGCATTATTATGTGAAATATCATGATAACGGTAGAGATTTGTGCTAAAAAACATAATTCTGAGAAAAACGCCTTTAAAGTTGTTTGTCACTTCAGTTTTGTATTAGACGATGTTTTTTAAAATAGCTATAACTCTGCTTCTAATTGATGTAGAATGAAAATCTAAACGGTTTTGAAAAGAGAAAAGATTGAATTACAAGATTCTTGCAAAAAATAAAATTGACCAAAATGGTAAAAAAATGGACGCATTTAAAGCTGTTTGTCACTTAAATTTTGTATTAGACGATGTTTTTTTAAAATAGCTATAACTCTGCTTCTAATTGACGTAGAATGAAAATCAAAACTGTTTTGAAAAGAGAAAAGACTGAATTACAAGATTCTTGCAAAAAATTAAATTGATCAAAGTAGTCAAAAAATGGCATTTTCAACGTAGGCAGTCACTTTAAGTATATTATAAATAAAAATTGCATTCGCTTCAGAAAAAATATATTATGTAAAAGTTATATCCCCGCTTTACACATCTGAACAACAACAGAAACCTTATTTTAAATATGTTCTTTTGTTCAGGTAAGTAATATTTAGATCAATATTTAGATAAATAAGTAATATTTAGACCTATTTCTATTTGAAGTGCATATTTATATTTTTAAGTGTATATTTGCATGGATATTTTTGCCATTTTTAAGTGCATATAATCCGCTGTCTTGTTATAACAAGAGGGCATTATACAAAACTTGCTAGTATACAATTTTAAAGAATTTGATACAAAATTATTGCTGTTATTAGTTAGTAGTTTGTACTGTGTACTCGTAACAAAAAAGTTCCTATTCTGCAATGTTGCAAGAACGATTTTGCCAGGGCACTGAACCTGCAGGAGAACAGAAGTAACTTTTGAAACTCTCTCTGGTCTCAACTCCAATGTTGTTTCCTCTTGTTCCAATTGCAGGAATACTTTCTAGTGGGCATGGCAGGGTGTCTTCAAAATTGTAACCATCGCGGTGTCTTACGAAATTGTGAAGCACACAGCATGCTTGTATAATGATGTCGGCCATATCAATACTAACATCGATTGCAACGATCGATATCAATACTAACATCGCATTACAGTATCACTTTTTCTAATTGCAACTTCAACCTTAGATAATAGAGTTTCAAATGAAGATATCGACATTCTATAATACTCAAAAAACTTGTCTGGGTATCCTTTCAGCTTACTGTGTAGAAGTGTAAATTTTCCCTTTACTGATCTCTCACTTATAAGAGGATGTACCCAGTACTTTCTTTGACGTTGTCGGCGAACAATTAATAAAGCACATAACGCGTTAACAGCATTTTCATTTATTGAAACTGGATTCATGTTGTACTGCAAAGCACAAACGACTGACCTCGCATGAAGAAACCGCACGTGTGGCCGGCGTAGATTTTCAAGATGCGGGTAAAGTCCCAGCGGGGGAAAAAAATGTCACATGCACGTGTGGCCGGCTGGTGTAGATTTTCCAGCGCGGGGAAAAGCCGTACCGGGAAAAATCGCTCGTGTGGCCGCACTGTTACTGGCTTGGGGTTCAGCAGCTCGGAAATCGACGAAGTCGGTTGCATTGACTCATCGCTTTTTACAATAGATAAATAGTTCCTTTTCTGCCTTCGTCATGCTGCCTAAATCTGCATACAGTTGTCAATTTGTTCTCGCATCTGACAGAGAATAATTACAAGATAGAAAAAACTTTTTATATACCATGTTTTTAAATTTTCTGTCGAATCATAAAAACTTGACAATTCTATGTATTAATAAATACTTTTTTAAAATTTTTTTGATGAATTATCCCATCAACTTGAAAGAAAATGAAGTTAATTGTGAATTAACTTGCATATAACTTTTCGTTCCCGTTTCGGCCAATAGATGGCTGCACCAGTCTACAAAACAAAATTAACTGAAAATAACTGAAAATTAATTTAATTCTGCTTAAAGATGGCTAAAAGTATTTAAAAAATGCATTGTCATCGTGTTCTGAGCTATTCTAAAAGTTTCAAATGTCTATCTAGTCGGGAAGTTAGTTAAAAATCGATTGCAAGATTTATACTTGACAAGCACACACACAAACACACATACACACAAACAAGAAAGCAAGTTAATAAAAACATGGTAAAAATGCAAAGTCCCCCTCCTCTCCTTCCCCTCTCCTCGGGGGGGGGGGGACATGGTACCAAGAAAGTTGGCAATAGCAAACTTATCTAAAATCTGGTTAGTAACTGTTAAGCCCGATGATACAGCATTAGGGTTGCCAAGCATTAGCTTGGCGCTCACCATATTGGCACTATTTCGTAGGCAGCCATGTGCTGTTCAGTTCGCTAGTTGGTCGGGACACGAGCTCTTTCACGACTCGGTTATTTCCATATTCTAACATGTTTTACCATGTTCTAATAGATTCTAAATAAATACTACTTGTTATTGTTAAGTTCTACTATGTTTATTTCAATATACAGTCCGCTCACCATACAAAGATTCTTATGGACAGTTTCCTACTTTTTGGGCCATACAGTAACGTAAAATAATCGTACAGTAGATACAGTCTATAATTAGTCTCGAGATTCATTACATACTATTTGTGGAAGCACATATATTCGAAGCATCATTTTGTTTTTCTATTCCCTTTAGTAAGGAAGGATTCTTGCGCATTACTAAACCTTGAAGTGTCTGTTTTTACTTATTAAATTTACTTTTTGTACAGAAACATTCTGTATCTCTTATTTCTTGCGTATTGATTATGGATGAACAAATTTATGCAATTTGGACCTCTACTAGAATTGTAGCCGTCGATATCTCGAGTTCAAAACTCATAAAAAGTAAATTGTAAAAATTCCAGAAGGTTCAATTCAAATTAAAAATTGACTCCTTTATCAGAATTTAGACATAAAATTTAAATAAAAAATTAATTAAAACTGAAAGTATTTAATAATAATAATAATAATAACAGTAATAATAATAATAATAAAACTTTTAAACTTATGTTGGCAACAAAAGTTATAATTTTACATACCTGATTCCTGAATTCTTATACAGAAAATAATCAGAAAGTGAATCCATAAATCAACGTTTAATCTATATATATAAAACAGTTCCGTAACTGACTCATTCATTCATTCATTCATTCACTGACTGACTGACATACAACGCATAGACCAAACCGCTGGACCTAAAGGGTTGAAATTTTGCATGGCGATTCTTCTTATAGTGTAGGGGTGCACTAAGAGATATTTTTGAAAAATTCTTCTTAGATTTGTTTAAATTAAATTTTTAAGCTGTTTTTTTTACTTTTTTTAAGTTTGCATTTAAAATAATAATTTGAGGGTTATAAAATTTATATCACGAGAAAGATCATAAAAATTCCTTTAAAATGAAATCTTTTTCGAATCATTACCTTCATTTCCTGATTTTTGGTGAATTTTTAAAGATTAATTTTTAGAATTTAATTTATTAAATGCTGATCACGTGACTTCTTTTTCTGGTACTTTAAATAAATTTATCGTCACG
Organism: Dolomedes plantarius; assembly: GCA_907164885.2. Classification (NCBI taxonomy): domain Eukaryota; kingdom Metazoa; phylum Arthropoda; class Arachnida; order Araneae; family Dolomedidae; genus Dolomedes; species Dolomedes plantarius. The sequence goes on from OU015500.1 coordinate 62,480,656, forward strand.
TGTATAAAAACTAAATAGACAAAAAATAATTTTTTTTTTCTTGCTAATGCGGCAGACGATTGGACATTATCCAAAAAAATATTAAAATACAGTAAAAGAAATGTTCTAGAAACTGTACTATATTAACTGTACTATATTCTTTAGTATTCTTTATATTAGATTTAATTTGAATATCTTCTTCTACATTATTTTGTCTATAAAAATATCCCTTACGATTTTTTTATAAATATATATATATATATTTTACATCAATTATATACATTGATCGTCGTATTTATTATATATATATTGGCATTAATTGCATACATTCACCGATGTTTTTACTTTGAATGTACTCCGTAGCGAAGTGCGGGTTTTCAGCTAGTTAATCATAAACACAACAGAAATGCTTCGTCTGATTAGATTTTTAGAGGGGGGTTGACTATACAGTTTATTAGAACTATCATTCATTTTAATAGTCATGCATTATGATTTAAAGGAAGGAGTAATATACCTTTCCTTTATTATATATGCAACTTAGAAATAACACCGAAAGTAAAAATATTTTCTAAAACAACCCTAGCATAAAAAGGTTTCCTTTATTAATGCCATATTTTTATTTTTATGATATATTTTAGCAAAATAGTATTGTCGATTTTATTACTATATAGAAAGTTTTCCTTAGAATGAAGAAAAGTGTAACAATTTTTATAAAGGTTCTAAATCAGTTATTTTTAAGAATTAGATGTATCGTTAATATATAGAATTAATAATTGATAAATAGAATAAAAATTAATTGAATTATAGAATAATAGTTAACATGTAGAATTAGTTTTGTGGTTATATACTTTTATAAGCTTTATAGTTAAGATAAGTCTATGTATTACATAAATCTCTGAGTTTTAAAATTGTAGAAAAGAATGCTCTATAACCTATTGTAAATAATAAACAAACATAAAAATCAATTAAAATTGTTCATAATTTATATTTCTAAATTGTCCTATGTATTATAATTTTTAATATCGTTTCAGTCATTTTAAGTGTTGTTCAAGACATGCTATTAAAGAAAAAAAAGCATGCCTAACCTACATAAATCTTTGCCAAAATACCTCATTTTTTCATTTGGGGGAATAACCAAACACAATTTAAACTTGAAAACAACTAAATTTAAAAACTCTATGCTTCAATTTCAGGGAATTATACAAATTTTAAAAAGAAAAAGGTCAACTTGCGTCGGCCGGGAGTCGAACCCGGGTCAACTGCTTGGAAGGCAGCTATACTAACCGGTATACCACCGACGCTTCAAACGATTGTATGTTTAAATCAAACTAGTCAAATATATATACACATGCAATACATTTACTTTCATGTGTATAGGAAAGTTAAATTAACAGCTTCTTTTGCGATTAATTGCATAAACTGAAACAATATCTGCTTCCATCATTTATTCTCATTTAAAGTCCTTAACAGAACGATGATGACGATGTTTTAATTCTTCTTGATAATCAGCGTTTTACCTGTAACAGTCAAAATGACTGATTTTAACATTGGTAGAAATAAGTGTCGTTTAATTGTCCGTAGTTCTAGAATTAGAAAGACAAATATTTATATTATGCAAATCAGAAACATAAACAAAGAGTTGTTCAAAGTCCTCCCTTCTCCAAATTATGTCTTTCATAAATTATTGTATTGTACTAACGCTGCATAAATTGTATTTGTATCCGTATTTCAAAATGCGCTTAAGGGCCTGTTCACATAGAATCCGTCAGCGTCAGCTTTACTCGTATTGACATACTTTAAACCAATCGCAGACCTTGAGAATTTCGTGGCTAATCGTTGAGGTTTGTAATTGGTTAAATATATTTCAATGCGAGCAACGCTGACGCTGACAGACGCTTTGTGAACAGGTCCTTAGGGTGATATTTCGCTACGTTGCATTTTTTCAGATATTTTCCTCTAATTGGAAGTGAGAGGCTAAGCCGCAAGATAAGTACCCGATTTTTCAATATTGCGGTGTTTATCGACGTCAGCCATGCTTGCATCAATTAATTCTGTTAGTTGAGAATTAACGTGTTCCTAGTTGGGAACTATTTAGGCGAATAGTTCAGCTGTCTTTAAAGAAAAATAAAATGTTTGTCATTGTTAAACTATTGTTATTAATTTCTGCATTTTATCCTGGTAGCAGATGGTTCCTAGCTTTAAATTGACTGAGTTGTTCATTTGGAGCTATCCGATCATTTTTGCCCTGTGTTAAGAATCTTCCAGAAACGGTCATCACCTTTTTTCTTTCCCATCCATTTTTTGTATAGGGACTGCACTACTAAAAAAGGATATTCATCAGAAGAAACAAAGGTTTTTACTTTTTTTTTTGAAGATTTTATGTAATTTTCTTTCATCTGCGTTGTGATACACAACACAGACGATAAATAAGCAAAGTCACTACAGTGACTTTTCTTATTTATCGTGCAATCTGCATACACATTTCATATTTTCCTTCACATTATACTTTTCTGCATGGGTGTGTTGTCAGTCTTCTTGAAGGATTTCAAAACCTTGTAGCTAAAAAATTTTTCGCAAGTAATTAAGTTTCAGGAGTCACTGTTACGTACAATTTATCTATTTTCGCTTATAGATAGCAGTTTTCTGTGTTCATATGTCGGGCTCAGTGCACGACAAATTTCAAATCTATCAACTTATCTTATACATACAGTCTGAGGGTTCGAGAATCGTGTTTGACATGTATGTTAACGTCCGTTCAAAATCGGCTTTGTCGGTCCCGGTCTGTTTAGACCTTGTGTAACAGAAAGATGGCCGTAGGGCTTAAATAAATTAAACCAACCAAAGTACTAATCAGCTCTAAATTTATACATATAAGCATGCTTAGTAATGAAAAGGATTGCAAAAATTCTGCGATACTTTCAAAATTTCTTCTGAATTAAAAAAAATGTGCCAAATTCTTATTTAATAATTGGATATTTCACACGTTTCCTTGTTTAGTCTTCACGCGGAAGTCTGCCTCAAACATCCCACATCGAAAGACTGTTAAAACTACCAAAACTTTAGAAATGTTTACCAGGCAACCTCATTTTAAAGAGTAATTTGTTGGAAGCGTCTGTCATGATTTTTAAAAGCCTCTTAACTGAGATAATCCGTCTGAAAACATGTTTTTCTTACATTCTTCAGAGTGCTTTAAAGCAGAAAAGAGTTGAAGGTATTACTTTCACAATTTACATAAAAAAACATATAACTATAAAAAAAAGTAGCTCAGTGATCCCGTACAGAGGTGTCCAAGCTAAGTGCCAGCTGTGATTCAAGCCGCCGTCTGACCAAACTTCAGAGTAATATTTCTTTTAATGGGTAAAAAAGAGTATGTTCGTTGCCGTTCATAAGTTTAAAATGTCTGCTTGCCTTCGAATCAAGTAATGCAGGTTTGTCACCCGGGCTCACATTTAATTACAACAATTCAGGAAATCTTTTACTTCGTGATCCCTAGATTGATTTTTAAAAAAATATGAAGAAAATACGAATTTAACTCAAAGCACAAAGAGATAAGGTCAGAATATGTACAAGATAGATGATATAGCAATTAGATGACATAACTGTATTTCGTCAGCTTATAAGAGGATTCAGTGACATGTATAACTTGCATTCCATGCATACCATCGGCGCAGTCAACGACAAAAAAGAGGTAAACGGTTTGGCTTAAATATGCAGCGTTTATCCTTCAAAGTAGATGTTTTAGGTTGTAATCGAACTTGAATACAATTCCTAAATAGTAATTTTGATCCTTTATGAGGGAGATAGGAGAAATAAATGATGCCCTTTATTTGAAAATTCATCCTCGATTCCTTCTTTTTAAATACAATTTAAATTAGTTCCCCATCTTAGATGACGACAAATGTTTTTGCGGTTTACTCGTCATTATATATAAGTTACTAGAAGAGTGAACTTTTGTATTTCTTTTTCTTACGTATTACGTCTGAACTTACGCATTTTTTTTAATTACAAATTATACACTAAATATCAAGCTCTTCATCTTGCCATTGCCTTCTATGTATACAGACGTATATTTAGGGGGACAGTGCTGTTATAAAATCTACAGCTGTTTTAGAATGTCCAATAGAATTAACTATGGTGAATTAGCCTTTTTGTTTTATTCAATTGTTGGAGGGACCCCGGGTTGCCCAATTGTCGATAGATCTGTACAGTCCGACCGGCGCCCAGGCCTATATGAAACATCACCGAATATGGGATATTAACCTTCAGCTCTGTATACAAGAATTGCTACTCTGCGCCAATCTTCGGTGAATCAATGGCCGATACACGAAAATGGAGGGGGCCGAGGTGTCAAATGAGTTATTCAATTGTTGGTTGATTAGTCCCGAAATAATATCATGAACTGTACACCTCAGTTAAATATATATATATATATATATATATATATATATATATATATATATTTGTATTATTCTATACGGTGTGCGGCAGAATGGACCAGTGGCGCACCCAGGGGGTGGGCCAAGGGGCCCTGCCCTCCCCCCCCAAAAAAAATAATAGAAAATGCATTATGAATATTGAATTTGCATTATAAATATTTTTATCCGTTCAACTCGGCCCCCTAAGATTAAATCCTGGGTGCGCCACTGGAATGGACTCCCACATTTCTGAAAGTCACTGGTTAGGGAGTTAGGGGGGAGGGGGCAGATGGTAACAGTTCGGGTGAATTTTCTAGTTGTCAGTAGACACCATGAGTTGGTCCGGTGAGCATCGCGGTTTCGTTATCGAGGCGTTCTTCAAAAGTAACGATTTTGTAACCGCGACGCAGAGGACATTTAGGACGCGCTTCGGGCTCTATGCAACTGATGCCGTTCCTTGTCGAAAAACAATCCTGCGATAGGTTTCAAACGTGAGAGCAAGTGGGTCTGCATTACTAAGGAAACCAAATGGTCGTCCTCGAAACATTAGAACACCTGAAATGTGCAAGGAGTCCGTAAGTCCGCTCTTCGTAAGGAAATTGCCGCCATTCCCCCAGAGATGACCAACAGAGTGATGGAAAACTTTAGAAAACGACTTCGGCAGTGCATCGCAAATAACCGGCGCCACCTGAGTGATGTTATTTTCAAAACCTCATGGAAAAAAGCTAGATTATTAGTACTTTTCGAAAATATAAAGCTTTTTCTATTAATTGTTTCGTTCGTTTTGTATTACCCTTTGAAATGTAGGAGTCCATTCCGCCGCACTCTGTATAACTGATACTAACGACATTTAATTTGTTATTATTAATGACATTTAATTAATCACTTTAACTTTTTCCCTTTTTCCATTTGCCTCCTAACATTGCTTCGATTTTTTTTCTGGTAAATGTGACACCATTAAGATGTAACTTTTTTTTTGACGTCAGTTTCACTTCATAAACCTAAATAGCTTTTTAAAATTCTATCTACTGATTAAAATACTAAAAATGTAAATAATAAAAATCGTTCTTTCGTATTCGTAAGGTCTGAAAATATTTTATTACATCAAACTCTGGAGTTAACCTTTCAGCGGGCGCGCCGATTTTTGGAACACCAGCAGGCGTGCGGGGCACAAAGAGCAACGTCTCTTTCAACCTTGATTATTTCTTTTGTAATAAACTTTTTGTTTTCAAATTGAAAATAATAATTCTGCATTTTGTGACAAGATATAAAACGTTGATAATATTGAGATATATTTATAATTAAAGGTCAAAGAATGCAGATACAGTCGCCTTATTTCAAAACTGTCCTGTTTATTGGATCTAAGGACAGCTTGCGAATTGATTCGTATTATGTCCAAAAACTTAAAAAACAATGAGAGAGTCCATCTTCGTGACATGCTGGATACCGTGTAATAGCTGCATTTGATCGACTACATCAACTCCTGATTTTGTCGTACAGTAATCCAGTATAGTCGCTAGTTTACCACGGTTAAATCACGACTAACAATGAAGGGAAAGGAATAGAAGTGTCAGAAAATCATACCTGCATTAGAAAGGGTGTAGCTACAAATAGAAACTGCTTAGAACATTCAAACCTTACATGTAAAAACAAACCATTCAAAATTACGAAAATGTTGCACTTTGTACAAGGGCGCGCCCGTTGAAATTCTTAAAGCATCAAAATTGATAAAAAATATTCTCTAAAATTATTGAAACGTTATTTTTCTTGAAAATAAATTCAAATTTTTGTGCAACATTTTTTGATGTCAACATTTTTATCAATTAGAAATAGAAGAAAAGTGCATTTTCTTGTAAAATGTTCATGCATTCATTTAACGATGAATTATATATTTTGTTTAACAAAACTCTGCTGTTCGAGCACTGCTATTTCTTCTATTCTTTCCGAGCACTTCTATTTTTTCCGGGGCTTTCAGTTTCTCTTCTCAAAGGTATTTCACAAAAAAAATAAAGGCTTAGTCAAAACTTATTATCTTCTTAACGTTTCCAATTTTATGCTTTTTGTTGATTGCTCATGCATTGCGATTAAAATTGAAACCGTCTGACTCAGGGAAGAGTCTGAAAAAAAAATGGTGGATATATAAGGCTATTATGTTTCTAGCGTTTTGAAAGGAATATACAGGGTATTTCAAAAAGAATCATCCGATTTTAGAAAAAATCTTAACTATTCATCTCTTCCGTTTTGATCGAATAATGTATAAGCAGAAAGAGGGAAATCTCAAATTTGACGCAGTTGCCAACAAGTAGCGCTAACGCTCTTCCTTCGCCCGCCACTTCAGTGTTTGTAAAGATGGCGATTGCACAACAGGAATAATTTTGTATTCTACTGTACGCTTTGCGAAGTGTGAGTCCGTAACAACTATTTAGAGTGATTTTCGTCGACAAAACCCTGGTAGATTGAAGTTTCTACCTCTCAGAGCATTAGGCGATGGAATAGCTGGGATTCAACATGAGAAATAATACAGCATTCGTTAGGCCGTTCTTCGTGAGAAAGATCCTGTAATTATGAGGAATAGAACAAAAATCAAAATGAGGATAAAAGATGAGTTAGAACATTTTTTAAGGGAGGAAAAAAGGAATTTAAAATTATTTATATACATATATATATAAACATATTTATACATACACACACACACACACACACACATATATATATATATATATATATATATATATATATATATATATATATATATATATATATCTGTGTGTGTGTGTGTGTGGCTTGGAAAAAAAGTGACTAGGTCAATTTTTCCAAAAATGACTGCTTGCGTATGTCTCTTTAAAAAAATATTATTTTCAATCTAAGAAGTACCCAAGTCTGACTGATGGTTTAGAAGTATTTTCTAAACCATTGGACAGACTTGGGTACTTCTTACATTGAAAATAATCTTTTTTAAGAGACATAAGCAAACAAAGTCATTTTTGAAAAAACTGACTTTGTCACTTCTTGTACCAAGCCACAGATATAAATGACTGCTTGCGTATGTCTCTTTAAAAAAAATATTATTTTCAATCTAAGAAGTACCCAAGTCTCAATATAGTATATATATATATATATATATATATATATATATATATATATATATATATATATACATACACAGGGCTAGATTTGAGGCGGAACGCGCCGGAACGGCGTTCAGGTACTTCTCTTTAGGTACCTCTCTTTATCAATAATTTGGAATCCCCCCCCACACACACACACACCCCAGAAGGTTACCGTTCCGGCACCTCTATTTCTAGAAATCTAGTACTGTATATATATATATATATATATATATATATATATACACAGTGATTTCCTCTTATAAGAATCACGTTTGTTATTACTGTTTTTGATTCTTATAAGCGGTTGATTCTTATAGCTAAAATTTAGGTTTTTGGACAGGCACACACACACCTATATATACATATATTAGATAATTTACCATAAAATACTCTTTAATTTACGTTAATAATCTTTTATTAAAATTATTTTTTATAATTTTAAAAATACAACTTAATTTCTAGACCTATAAGTAGATACACTTGATTATGTAGTAGTAAGAGAAGAAAAAAATCCAATATTTGTTACAACATACCTGCTTAACAGTTTTAACATTTCAACTACAGGAAGGGAGCAAGAAAAAGTTTTCTATGGTAGTTTGACGTAATGAAGTTTTCAGGAGGCTGTTTCAATACTCTTTCAATACTAATCGTCTCAGACGAAGATTCACCCTCTAGATTACGTTTCACGGTTTCATAACGTGCTGAATCTACTGATGTGACGTTTGCCTAAGTGATAGTGGACACTTCGCCGAAGATTTATGTGTTTCAGGGTTCAGGAAGCCGCAACCAGGTTGTGGGAGGTGGGAAAAAAAGTGTCCCTATTTTTGTTTATATGTGCAGAAAAGTGAAATCGTACCCGGACGGGTAAAATGCCCCTGGGTCAAGCTAATAGGACAGTGTTGTGCTAAAGCGTTTAAGGGGAAACTATTATGTTATGTCTAACAAAGAAAGGAATAAATTTTACGACTATATTCCATCCCATCTTATCAATATTTCTTTTAAAAAAAAAGAAAGAACTTCGTGCCTTTTGAGGGTTTAAGTGGCTTTTTTGGAAAAATGAAAAGAAACCGAAGAGTGTAAATTGATTCTTAAAACCGGTGGATTGATTCTTTAAAGCGAAAATTTTAACATGGAAATAATACATTTGTTTTTGTTTTCGCGATATTGATTCTTATAACCACTGATCACTATAAGTGGTGGTTACTGTATATATATAAAATTTGTTTAAAAATGCGTAATAAAAAGCTGTAAACCTACTTTGTTAGCCATGTTACACTATCTAATTAAAAGTTTTTTGTTTTTTTTTCAATGCGGAGGCACTTGTCGCGATGACATTCACCTGTAATTCACCGCAGTTTTTGCTGGCCATTTTATTATGGGGGCGCCATATAGGCGGACCAGCATTGCCCCCTATGGAGGGACGACACAAACGGAGACATTTTAGTGGCGCTTCGCCAGGATTCGATCCGAGCACCCTCAGCACCGAAAACCAGCGCGCTGTACCACAAGGTCGCCACGGCCCTCTAATTAAAAGTAACCGTTTCAATTTTAAGCCGAATCATATTTTAGCCATCCAGTTTTATAGGAAGAAACTACCGAAGTATCCCATTTGCTAACTGTCGACACTTAATAAATCATGTGTGGAAAGTCTTCATGTTAATTCGTATTAAGAATTAATTCCAGTATTATCAGGGATGAGAGGATTAGTGCTTTACTACTGGATTACAAATGCTTTAGCGTAAAGTGACGTTAATGTGACGTACAGTGGCTCCCAAAAGTGTTCGTACACTTACTATTTTCAATGAAATAGGGGTCTATCCATTAATTGAAATGAATATTTCAGAATGGGTATTTAAAAATAAGATCTATAATCTATTCTCAACAAAACTACATGAAATATTTTTAAAACATAGTAAAACTTTATTTTTAAGAAACCAGTAATCAAAAAGTAGCAAAAACTTTATCTCACAAAAGTCATTCTACACTGAAATATTTTCGGATAAATTCATAATTAAAATCATCGTCTGGCGCTTTATTTTTATTTTTGAATTGTGGTGGCATTTAAAATATAGTTTGGCTTTAATTTTTGCTTGCCTACTCCGTAATATTCTATTTATTATTTAAAAATGGCTTGTAGTCGTAAATAAACAACAAACAGCATTCGAAAATTGATTATTTTTCATCATAGTAGTGGTAAATCAGTTCGGAATATTGCTAAATTACTCACTTTATCCCATTCTACTGTGCAGTATGTGATAAAGCGCTTTAAAGAAGAAAATCGGATCGAAAACAAGGTAAGAAAAGGTCGTCCGGCAAAGTTAACAAAACGTGATCAGAGATTTATAATTAGGAAATTTGCGTAAAATCCACGGTTGAGTGCTATAAAAGTTTCTGCAGAATTTAATGAAACATTTTCTACTTCAATTTCACCTGAAACTGTCCGACGAGTTCTCAGAGCATCTGGATTACATGGGCGTTCTACCCGTAGAAAATCTTTTGTGAGAAAAACAGAAAGCTTAGGCTTTCCTTCGCACGATCAATGATAAATAAGCCCCAAACGTATTGGAATAATGTCTTATTTGCCGGTGAAAGCAAGCTTAACATTTTTGGTTCCGATGGGAGCATAATTGTATGGAGAAGAAAAAATGAGGAACTTAATCCCAAGAACTTAGTAGGAACAGTTAAGCAGGGCGGTGGAGGTGTCCTTGTGTGGGGGTGCATGTCAGCATCAGGACTATGTAATTTGGTATTTATTGAAGGCATAATTAATCATGCTGTTTATATAAATATTTTAAGAGACAATTTAAAGTTATCAGCCCAAAATTTGGGTATTGGAAACAACTTTGTTTTTTATCAAGATAACGATCCTAAACAAACGGCTCTCAACGTTCGCCTCTATAATTGCCAACGTGTAATAATAAATACGTGTAATAATTATAAACGCCAACGTGTCTCTATAATTGTTCACAAGTTTTGAAAACACCACCTCAATCGTCAGATTTAAACCCAATAGAACATATTTGGAGAGAACTGGAGGTTCGAGTACGAAAACACGGCATTCACACGAAAAGCGAATAACTAAAAACAATTATGATGAAAGAATGGATTAACATTGATGCAGAAATTACAAAAGAACTAGTGCAATCTATTCCCAGACGTTTAAAAGCTGTTGAGGATGCTAAAGGATATCCTACTAAATATTAATTTAACGAAAAATTAGAATATTTACTATGTAGAGATTTTTTACAAGTGTACGACTTTTGTGAGATAACGTTTTTGTTACTTTTTGATTATTGGTTTCTTAAAAATAAAGTTTTACTATGTTTTTTAAATATTTCTTGTAGTTTTGTTAAGAATAGATTATAGATCTTATTATTAAATACCCATTCTGTAATATTAATTTTAATTAATGGATAGACCCCTGTTTCATTGAAAATCGTAAGTGTACGAACACTTTTGGGAGCCACTGTATATTTTCTTGACAACAATGTTAACAATGATATCATTTTCGTACTGCGGAGTTATCGTTTGTTCCGAGAATAATGCCCCATTTGAGTCACATACTTTAAAAATTCTCAAAACTATCTTCTTATTAAACACTGTGGGGGAAAAGGTTCTCGGAATGAAGTACGAGGTTCTGATTATGTGCTGCAACACGGGTCATTAGAGAAGTATGCCACTGATCTCATGGCTAGAGAAAAATATCTTATAATTTTACTATTGTAATGCTGAAAAATTCATTCTTCTAGCTTTAGAAATATAGCGTAAAATATTGACAATATATGATTCCTTTCGCATGTATTTTTATTGACATTTAAAAAAAAATATTTCTATGCGGTTACATGAAATTTAAACATCAGTGGTAAAAGTTTTGAAAAACATCCTCGGTTTTGGATTGAATCCGTATTTTGCGATTTTAATTAATTTTCTCCCAGTTCTCAATAAATTTAGTAATTTAATGATGCAAGTCAGTTCTAACTTTCAGTTGTTTTGAACAAACAGTAGGGTTGGGGGAATACAGGTATTTGAATGTAATTTACATCAATTTAAAAAATTTCAGTGATTTTAATCTTTAGCGACACATAGTGATCGGTTCATAGAATAATATATATATATATATATATATATATATATATATATATATATATATATATATATATATATATATATATATAGTGTGTGTGTGTGTGTGTGCGTGCGTGCGTGCGTGCGCACGCGCTTGCTTTTGATTTAATACTTAATCCGAGAACTTCCATCAACGAGGTTTATTGTGTAATCGTGTCTACGCAAAGCATCAACATAGCTAAATGTTTGTGCTCCAGAGAGAATATGGAACCTAAGGGAATGATGTAAGTCAGAGCTAGTGAGATATCAAGATCATAATATGGTAAAAAGTGTAATGGAATGTCTGACTTATAAACAGATGGTCTCGGGTTCGATTCGTAAATTATCGATTTGTTCTTAAAGTGACTGAAAAATCAACATATGTGAGAAAATCTTGCTGAGATATCACTGTTGGAGCTGCCTCTTCCCATCAAAATTGAAGTGATTTGGAAGATGACCTTAGGAAAATGAAAAAGGTAAACCCAATGAAAACATATATGCATGGCTTGGGAATTCCACATCAGTCATGGATCTAGATAATACCTTATAGACTCACCAGGTTCAGAAAAACATAGGCCCATAACCTCTGTTGGTTAAACTATTAATTTATGCTTTCAGAGGCCTCTTTTTCCAGTACACAGTTTATGCCTATTTTACTAAAATCACACCATGTTCGCAGATTACCCTTTTCCTCTCTGAAGAGGAAACAATCTACTATTGCCTTTTGTTTCATTTAATTTGTCCGCAGTTATCGTGCGATGGGGTAGCCATACGAAAATCATAAACTGAAATCCACTACAAATAGTGACATTCGCGTAAAAGCTGATTGAAGAATAGGATGTAAGGCGTTCGATTAAGTATTTAATTGGGAAAAGGCATTGTTACGACAATGAAAGACATTTCGTGCAGACGGAGAAAAAAACTCAACCAAAGTAAAAGAAGGGCAAATAAAAAAATGGAGTATGTCAAACACGAAATTTAAAGTCGGAATGACCATTATTCGCGTTGCCCTTGTTAAATCATGGCCGAAGATTGTTAATTTCAAATCTTTTGCCAACTTAATAACTGGGTTTGGAGTGCTAGAAGTTTCAATGTTTCGATCCTTTAAATTTTTTTAAAGGGAGAAACACCTTCCCTTAAAAATTTTTGTTGTAGGCAAAAATCCCAATGATGTGCTTTTATGTAATATCCGTCAGTCAGAGAAAGGGTCGGACCCGGATCTTCTAACTGCAAGGCCGGTGTATTCCAAGCTGAAACTCTCCATTTTTGTTAACCCCGAATTTCATAGCACATCTTAACGTTTTTCCAATACTTTTTTTTAAAAGTAAGACGTTTTATTTTGAAAATGATCTTTTAAAAACACTCACACATCTTTTAGAGATCTACTTTCAGATGCAAAGAACAGAATTCAAAAGAAAAATAATACGCTTTTGGGGTTGTTAGAATGTTTTTTACATATTATTAGAAAATTCTCATTTACGAAAATTCCCCAGTTGAAGATCAGATATGTATGACGTTGTCTGATTTTATTTAATCTATGCTGATTTTTGTTTTACTTTAATTTAACTGATAATTCATGAAAAGCATAAATGTCTTACGGGTAATCGAGGATTCAGGGTGTTTGTAGACCATATTTTCAAACTGATGAGACTATATTAACGGAAAAAAAGCAAAAACTATTGATAACCACATTTGTTATATGCCGTTGTGAACCACCTTTAATCTCCCATTTCTCAATCCAATTGGAATCTTAAAAAACCAGACCATTAACTGCATCAAAAAAAGTTGAAAGAAAAATAGTAACTTCTTTCTGGGTCTCGAAAATAAACTCCAGATACATATCCAGTTCACCGTTAATCATATTTGGAAAAAAAGTTTTAAATGTCAAAAATAAAGCCCGCAAAGCAGAGAAACAGCTTTCTCTTCGATGTTAGATATGTTCAAAGTAGTTTACCAGAAGATAATCGCTTGAAAATAAACAAAACAAAAAACGATAACGATTTCTTTTTTTTCTCCTGCATGCAGCGTTTTCACCAATTTAGCCATTAATCTGGTTGAAAAGTGGTATGGGAAAATTACTGTAACACTTCCAGGGAGTTTATGTATTGAATCGTCTAGCTTCAGTGAACAAGGTAATAATGACAAGTCTCTGCTGACAGAGAAAGTTTTGACCAAAATTACGTCAAAAACTACATTCTAATTCCCATATTAACAAAATGAAAACACATAAATAAAGTAAATAAAACCTACTTTCTCTCTCATCGTGTGAGAACCTTGTTCAGAGTCAGAAAAAAAAATAGAGAAAAAGTATTTTCGTTAGAAGATACTTTTTACCACTGCGTTAGAAAGCAAAAACGAGCCATTCATAAGAAATTTAAGTTTGTTTCTCATTTCGGCTGAATGCTAATTATTGCAAGCTCTAATAGTGTCAGCTTAATTTAAATAAAGTGTTAAAACAAGAAGTCATGCGAAGAAAAGTCTTTAAAAGGCCTTAAATTGAGACTAAATGCAAATCCAAAAAGGTGAGGACTTGTTTTCTCCATTACAAATACAGTAATACAATTTAAATTGTTAGTTATTTGTCGCATGTCTGATGCAATAACTTCTCAACTACTGATACATTATAGCTCGGGTACATAAGTATAACAGATATAAAATATTTTTGCTATTTTCTCTGTTAGGATCGCATGTAATAAATAAAAAAAATAAAAATAATAATAAAAAGTAAATTTTTTTTTAACAATTCTTACTAGTTCCAAGACTTGAGACCTTTTGATGAAAACTCGATTTTGTTTCGATTCTAATTTGTTACGATTTTTAAATATCATGTCTTACAAAATAAAAGATAATCAATTAATCCTCGGGATTTTTGAGCTAAATTTTAGAACGTAATTCTGATTTAATACCTTTTCGAAAGATCATCAGATTCGGGTTAACATCGCTGTTAATCGCATTCTAGAAAGCTTATTAACCAGAATTGACACGTGCCAATAAACTCACTAAAATGCAGTAGCTGTAAAATTTCTACCGAAATTTGACAATTAGAATTTTTGACCTCGTTCATATATCATAAGCTTTTGATGACTTTTTTGAGCAACTGCTTAAAATTTAAATTCCCTTTTGCTTTCTTGACAATTAAAGCCATAATTTTCCTTTCTCACTGTCTTTTCTCTCTGAGACTGCTTGGTTTCTCCAGACTGAAATGTAATTAAACAGTGAAAAAAAAATCAGTTTTCATGAAAAACAGTTCTGTGTTTCTGCATATTCTTAACCAGCTTATGCTTTTTTAACAAGTACAAAAATAGGGTAAATGGGCGCCATTCCAAAATTTTTCCAATTAACGATTAAAAATGAAATGAATTGATATATTCAATGTAAAACACGTAATTACAGCAGTTGTGTAAGATGTTTAACTGGTTTTCATGAATTTGTATGTTATGTTCTTGCAATTCAAATGCGGGTGTAATAAACAAGGATATGGATTTTAAAAATAGGAATTCTATTCAATGTTATTTTCTGCAAGAAAATATTAACGGGTAGGAATCCATCCAGTTGATTCTTATTTTTTTCATCCCCGAATTTGATTTAGTATATTTTTCTTTTTGGTCTTTTTTTATTATTATATATCTTCTTTTTCTTCTTTCTCTTCTGAAAACATCATCAAATGATTTATCTAGAACTAGCTGAAAACCCGTAATTTGCTACGGTGTACATTCAAATTAAATACAACGGTCAATGTATGCAATACCAAATATATATATATATATATATATATATATATATATATATATATATATATATATATATATATATATATATATATATATATATATATATATATATATATATATATATATTATATATATATATAATAAATACAACGATCAATGTATGTAGTTGATGTAAAAAAAATATATATATATATATATATAAAAAAAAATCGTAACGGATATTTTTAGAGACAAAATAATGTAGAAGCAAATATTCGAATTAAATCTAATAGAACATACTAAAGAATATAGTACAGTTAATATAGTACAGTTTGAGGAACATTTCTTTTACTGTATTTTAATATTTTTTGGGGTAATGTCCAATCGTCTGCCGCATTAGCAAGAAAAAAAAAGTATTTTTTTTGTCTATTTCATTGTTATGCACGTGAAGCAAAATTGGTTTAAAATATCACAAAAAGAAAAAACACGTGATCAGCATTTAATAAATTAAATTTTTAAAATTAATCTTTAAAAATTCACTAAAAATCAGAAAATGGAGGTAAAGCTTCGAAAAAGATTTCATTTTAAAGGAATTTTTATGATCTGTGTCGTGATATAGATTTTATAACCCTTGGATTATTATTTTAAATGCAAAATTTAAAGAATGTTACAAAAACAGCTTAAAAATTTAATTTAAAAAATCTAAGAAGAATTTTTCAAAAATCTCTCTTAGTGCACCCCTACACTATAAGAAGAATCGCCATGCAAAATTTCAGCCCTTTAGATCCAGCGGTTTGGTCTGTGCGTTATATGTCAGTCAGTCAGTTACGGAACTTTATATATATAGAGATTATCATAAATCAGATTTTGTCAGAGGAGATTCCAACCAAAAGAAACTCAGCAGTGATTCAAATAATATTTCCAACCTTGATTGGATACCATTAACTGCAATGCCAGAGACAGTTTTTGGGAAGTAAGTAATTTGAAGAAAGTTCGACTGACTGTAGAACTTTCTTCAGTCAGGTTTTAGGGAGGCAAGCGCGGGTAAATGAGATATTATCATAATTTGACATGCCCTCAGTCTGATAAAAAATAAAACGTTAGGGTAGCTCATATTAAAAGTCATTGTGAAAAAGAAAAGAAATGATATTTTTTAAAACATTTTCAATATAATTACATAAAAGGGAATAAATATATTTCACTCTATCACGATTAAGAGAAAAATAGGCGGAGAATCACCGATCTGATGGCAATATTTGTCAGGCGCAATAGAAGAGTATATCCCACCACCTTCGGTTCCCTGTAGCTAGGAAACAATTCAAATCGCAATTTTCTAAACGTTTAACCTTAAATCCTACTTTTTCCTCTGTGACTTCTAATGTTCAAATAACACCACTCTTTCTCTAACACCTCTCTTTCTCGCAGGGATCTTGAAGGCACCTGTCAAAAATTACTTGAAAAAGCAGCAAAAATTTTTGCGAAATTTTGTTCACGAAATTTCTTCGATTTAATTAAAAACCACTACAGGCGAAAAAAGTAAACTCCTCCCTTTCTCCTTTATTCTTTGGTGGGTTTTCCTTTTCCTTTTCCTTTCTTTCTCTTTGCAGCTTGTAGTATTTTACAGTGGAATTAATGCGATCTTTAAAGCAAATTATTTTAAAAGGTGGCTTAATAACCCCCCTTTTTTTCTTTTGCTAATATTTTTTCCAGCAGACTATAATCAATTCTGGTTTCCTTCTTTCTCTTAAGAATAAACATACTTATCGTGCATACAGGCTTCATGGTCGAGGTAGAGGTCTTCTTACCTCTGTTTCTACCAATTTTTCCATCACAAAATATCTTTTAATCATTTACTTGTTTCTGAAAAAAAATAATTGAAGTTTGTATTTTCTCAAACAATAAGCAGCTTGATATTATTTACATCAATTCACCACGCAGTCTTTTTTTGACCTTCTTACATCTCATCAAATCTTTGCATGATTTGCGAAAATTTCTCCTCCTCGGAAATTTTAACCTGCATCGTCCTTCCTGGGCTTCTTTTATGAGCACTCTTTCTTCGCAGACTTTACTTGACTGATTTACAGGGGGCTTCCCCATACGTAATAAGTATTTTAGTGTTTTTGGTATCTGACAACGGCCCAGAGTCTATCAGGTACACGAGCGGTTTGAGCGAGCCTCGAGCTAATTGGTAACACAGCGCCCAAAATTCTAATACGCACCTACCGGCACCTCCACGTGGTAGCCCCTGGGAGATCTTTTGATCTGCGAACGCCGGAGGAAGTGGAGAGAATTTATATTCGATATAGCTTTAATTTACTTTGACCAAGTCTCCATTATGTGCAAGGAGACGACGACCGATCCTCAGTTGAGGGAGGCCGAAGAAAGAATGCGCAATGCGCAAACAAGGGTCCAAAACCTAATCTGCAGTTTCAGTGGCTCAGCAGAGAGAAAAAGGAGCATGAACGAAGAGCTCCAGGAGCTAATGAATGTCCTAAGAGACCAGCAAGCCCATATACAATTCCTAGCGGGGCAATTAGCGGAAGCGAATAAAAAGACTTACGCCAATGTGCTAAGTAATGCGAGAACTAGATCTGCCTCTAGAGGCAGGTTAAATGGGAGAAATAGGTCAAAATCGGCCAAAAACTTTCGAGCAGACAAGGAACGGCATGTTGTGACGGTATACCCGAAGAAGGAGCAGACTTCAGAGGATACCAGAGATGAGATCCAAGTCCATGTTGACCCCACCAAGTTAAAAGTGGGAATTACTATGATGAGAAAAATCAGTAAGGGTGGGGTCATTATAGGTACTGAAAGCGGAGACAACCTGGACAGGCTAATAGCCGAGTTCAGGAAAATCGATGAGATCAATGGCAATTATAACACAGCAAAGCCGGTTAAGAGAAATCCGCAATTGATCATATACAATGTTGGAGAAAAATACGAGAAGGAAGAGTTCGTCAGAAAACTCAAAAAACAAAACGAGGAATTGGCGGAGAGTGAGATCCATGTCATCGCGCAATATAAAGCGAAGTACGGTGACAACTGGATATTGAGTCTAGATGGAGAGTCGTTCTCTTCACTGAGCAATGTACGTAAGCTCAAGCTAGGGTGGCAGAGGTACTCCTTCAGGGAGTACATAAGACCAAGAGTCTGCTACAACTGCTGGCAATTCGGGCATATTGCCAAGGTTTGCAATAATGAACAGGTGTGTAAAAACTGCGGAGATACAGGTCACTGCTACAGTGACTGTACAAAAAATGCCAGATGTGTGAATTGTTATAGAAATAACAAGAAATTTAATACTAAAGTTGACACAAAACACTCCCCTACCGCTAACTCATGCTCATTATATAAAGCAGAGGTAGGGCGCATAGCACAGCGCACCAACTATGGGGGATAATCCTCCAAGCTGGAAGCTAGTGCATCTCAATGTCAATAAAACATATCTGGCATCGAAGGAACTGGGCGAAGACGCCAACGCCCAGGACCTAGATATCCTATCTATCAATGAACCGCATTACACAAGTTGTGATAACAAAATCACCGGCATTCCTTCTAACTATGCAGTTGTAGTCAACAACAAAAGCCCAAAAGCTGCCCTAGCAGTGAAGAGAAAGTTTAAAATGCTCGAACTAAAAGTAACCGAGCACTTAGTAGCAATAAAACTTCAGCTATTTAGCGAATGGTATATTGTGATCTCGATCTATCTTCCCCCGTCACCTAGAGGGGACGACGATAGAACTGAGCCCCATTTGAGTATTCTCAGATCGATTCTTGATAATAACACCAACACCAAAGTTATTATCCTAGGGGACTTCAATGCGAAGTCCACAGTTTGGAGCCCTAGGCCCACCAACGAAAGAGGGATCACGGTACTCAACCTAGTGGCGCAATATGGCGCTCACATACATAACCACCCAGATAGCCCCCCCCCCCACTTACAACGGACCATTCGGGATGGGGTGGGTGGACCTCTCGATAACAATAGGAATCGATGAGGAAAATATAAGTAATTGGAGAGTCTCAGACGACTATGTCCTCTCAGACCACAACGGCATTCTATTTGATTTATGTGGCCCTAACACAAGCCACAGACAACCCAAGTCCCCTAGATGGGACATCAGAACAATACGATGGATGGAGTTCAGAGAAGAACTCCAAAAAGAAAGACAACACCTAAACCAAACGGTAGACGACCTCAAACCAGAGGACGCAATTAGAATCATAAACGAGAAGCTACACAACCTGTGTAGCAAAAATAAGAAAAGGATGGGTTGTCATAAAATCAATGCCTACTGGTGGTCCCCGGGACTCTCCATTATGCGAAAGAAGGTTAGAGCTCTCAGAAGAAGGGCTCAAAAAACCAGTGATCCCCAGAACAGGGCGACGAACATGGCGATTTTTAAGAGAGAAAGAGCGGCATATAAGAAGGCAAGACTAGCCGCCAAAAGAAAATCGTTCAGAGAATACATCGAACGGATAACCTCAAAAGACATCTTCGGGAATGTCACATTTACCATTCCTAAAAACGCCAGAAGTGATTGCGCTAAGCAACTACGAAACGACCAAGGTTTATTAACGGACGACGAGAAGGAAGTGGAGTTAATATTGGCTAAACACCACTTCCAAAAAATCGAAGGAATTCATTACCCTGGAGCCCAACCACAAGCGGCTCCAATTCCAATTACTGTCATGGAAGTTGAGTATATTCTGGAGAATATGGCTAAAGGGAAAGCCCCCGGTTTCGAGGGGTTCACTCTCACTATAGTGGAAAAGTTGCAACTTATGGATACCCAGTTGCTGGGAAAATTATATAATAAATGCTTAACTAACATGAAATTTCCGAACATCTGGAAAAAAGCGAAGGTGGTCTACTTCCCCAAAGCGGGAAAAGACCCGACAAAGCCCAATGCGTATAGACCGATTTGTCTTCTCCCTATAATGGGAAAAGTGCTGGATAAGCTGATCACCAACAGACTCTTTGAACATCTAGAGTCTAATGGGGTACTCTCAAAAGCCCAATTTGGCTTTAGGAGAAACAGGAGCACGAACGATGCCCTGCAAAAGGTACTGGGGATTATTAAGAGTAACAAGGAAGATAAATATCAAACTTGTATGATCACATTGGACATACAAAACGCCTTCAATTCGATCAACCCAAAAAGGGTAATGGAGGCGATTGAACAACTAGAAATCGACAATAATCTCAAGTACCTCATCATCGATTATCTCCAAAATAGGTGTATCCAACTCCTTCAGGGAGAATGGAAGTATAATGTGGAAGTACCTCAAGGTTCCTCATTGGGACCTATACTGTGGTTATTGGTGATAAACAGCCTATTGAAAGCAGAAGAAGATAATGTGGACTTCCACATACAAGCCTTCGCGGATGACTTAGTCATCCTGATTAAGAGCAAGGTAGTATATAAGTTTTCCCAGCTAGCCGATACCGCACTAGCCAAGTGCGAGAACTGGGCAAACTACAATGAACTAAAATTCAATATTGAGAAGTGCAGCTACACTATAGTGGGACCTAAGATAAAGAACCTAAGGAAACCGACCATAAAGTTATGTGGACAGAATATTAAATATAATAAAGAGATAAAATATCTGGGTGTCATAATTGACAACAAACTCAACTTCCACACCCACCTCGATAGCGTAAAGTAAAAATCCTTAGCAGTCATGAACAAGCTACTAAGGTACTCCAGGAAAACCTGGGGTATTAAACCACTTGTCGCTAAAGAAATCTACCAACTGGTAGTTGAAAAGATACTACTATACGGAGTCCCTACATGGTATAATGCTACACGTAGCATGAACGAAAGACTATTGCAGACACAAAGACCATTTCTATTGCTACTTACGAAATGTTATAGAACAGTTGCAACAGACACACTAGCCGTCCTGGCGGGGTGTCTGCCACTCGACATTAAAGCCAAAATGGAAAAAACTCTCCATTTAATTACGAAAGAAAATGGCTCACATGTAATCAATGGGTTAACCCTCGACAGCAATAGCTGCGAGGTACGAAATTACAATATCAACTTAGTTGAGAATATCAGCAGCATCGACTGGTCAACCAGGCTCGAGCCGGAGTATAGTACCCAGTACTATACAGATGGATCGAAAATGGAAGACAGAGTCGGCTCTGGTATGATTAAGTATAAAGGGGAAACTAAATTATACGAAGTTATGGAAAGGAACTCAAACTACAGTTCCTCATATCAAGCGGAGTTAAGAGCAATAGAGATGGTAATTGAGGATGCGATAAGAACTCGAACAACTGAGTTCGACATATATACCGACTCCATGAGTGCCCTCCAATCACTCAAATCGAAAAACTATAAATGCCAGTTAGTAGATAATCTAAAAAAGACTATGACAAACCAAGAACTAGACATTTCCTGGCATTGGGTGAAAGCCCATGCTGGAAATAGCAAAAACGAAGCGGTGGATGAAGTCGCGAAGAAAGCGACTCAATTACCCACTATCAATAACATGTACAAGAGAACTAGAAGGCAACTAAAGGGCATATTATTGAAAGAAGCCATGAAGGAATGGCAAGAAAGGTGGAACAATTCCACCAAAGGCAGACGTACATTTGAGATATTCCAGACAGTAAGTCTGGACAGAGTCCAAGGGGACTTCCTGAAGAACCAGGCGATTACTGGACACGGCTGCTTTGGACAGTATCAAGCCAAGTTCTTTGGGAAGACGGACAGCTGTAATTGTGGGGAGGAACAGACAGTTGAGCACTGTCTGTTTGATTGCAGTAATTTTGAACTTCATAGAAGTAACCTGCCAAGGAATGCTCATAACTGGACAAAACATAAATTCTTTAACGATCACTACTGCAGCCGAGTAGTGAATAAAATCGTTAAAGATCTGATGGACTATCACGTCCATCAAGATTAGTGCTTGTCAAACTATATTTATATTTACCTATGTATAACACCCAAGCTCTCATGCTTTAAATATGTATAATTATCTCGATGTAACCCGCTGTATTTATGTGATCTGTATATCCTTTGAATAAAGTATTGTGTTAATAGCGTTTTTGGCTCATTTATTGTTGTAATGTGTTACTGTTAGGGTTGTTAGGATTGGCTCTATGGGGCGACTCGATATAGTTGCGGATGACTACCAGGTCATGGACCGAGACCCGGGTTGGTAGCCAATTTGAAGTATGGGAGAGTAACGTAGTTACCAAAATAGTTAGTAGCCAAGTGTCGGAGCGAGGGATGTGCTCCTCGCGACGATCAAGTTATCATAAACCGGTTGGATGCCTACACGGCGGGCCGATTACAAGCTTAGACTTGACTGATTTACAGTTAACAGTGCAACCATAATCAACTTCACCTGTCCTACTCACATTTCTGCGTCTGGGTCAATGTCTTTGATTGACCTTCCTATCTGCTTCTTAAAACTCCAGCAAGTTACCAACTTTTGCGACCTTATTCACCCTCTCTTTAATCTGACAACTTTCTTGTAATCCTCAAAATTTCAAGTGAATGTTGTGGAATTCAAATGCCGGGACATAAAGACCTTAATTTCAATGGAACTATATTCATTCTGAAATAAACTGATTTTTTCAAATTACTAACTTTATTTTGTGTAATATGTTCTCTTCCAAATGCAAAATCTCTATGCAAAATAATAAATCATATCACTTGGTAAAGTCTCGAGCTACTCAGCCGTGGCAGTCTTCCAAATGTTTCTTCTGTTTTGCCAATAGAGAAAATAGTTGGTTTTGCTAAAACCCATCTCTAAAAATCTTTCTTGGTACGTATAAGGTATTTTCTGTTCTTTTAAGAAGACATATCAAGACTTAGATGACTGAAAAGATAGATCTCGTCAGTATTGATCCAACTCTTTATCGTATTCTAAAAGCATCAAAAATAAAAAATTCTATCGACCATTATCTGCAAGCAATTGTTTCAGCATTTCTGTATTTATGCATCACCATCTCACCTCATGCCGATAACTTTACATCCTATTCTGTCTCTGTAAATACTAACGGTATGATTTATTCCAAATCGAAAATATTACTAGAAGCCATCTATTTTGTTCTGACCTATGATACTAGATATATATTTGTTGTTTAGCATCGACGACAGTTGAGTTCTGTATAACAACACACTTTATTTATATGAATTTACACATTTTAGATCTTTAACTTCATCGACTGTTCTTCCAAAACTAAAACATACCGCCCTTTTTGACGTTGCCAAAACCTCTGCTTTAAATTCTGTCGTTGTCATGGTAACGCGGAGCGAAAAGAAATACTCGGAAAGAAATAACCGCTTACGTCATATCCTTCCCCCCAGAATTATTTGCAAAATAAATCAAACCTTTTAATTTATATTACCTAAATTTTAGGATAATTGACGCATCAACGACAAAGTTTTAGCAGTTACAACAAATTTTATAAATCAAGTCTCTCAGGTGTCTTCACTGTTCGTCCACATCGAGTCGATTTCGTGATCTGTATTTCAATCGTATCTGACCATGATGGAGAGACCTCCAACGGAAAAACTCTAATAGGTCTGATTAAACTCTGAATAGGTCTCAATAACTCTCTGTGGGCAGTTTGGACTCTCAATAATCCAAGACTTTTGTCTCGTCTTGGTATCAGTTGAGTGATAGGACCCAAAGGTCAGTCTATTCATTTAACACTGTCACATCCAATAAGGACAACTTCTCCAACTTTTACTGAAGGGCATTTTCTTTTAGACTCCGATCTCTGTACTAGGAAACCCAAATATTCGGAACAAAAACGTTTTCTAAGATCTACAAATAATTTCTGTCGATATTTTAATCACTTGTTCAAAGACATTTCATCAATTTGATCACAGTCTGGTACACCACATTCCTTTACATCTTGTAAAAACAAGGACGGTGATAATGGAAACATTTCGCCACTTGACTCTGACATGTAAGTTAATGGGCGGGACTTAATTATCACTTCTGTGTCAATTAATAGTGTACTCATCTCTTCATAAGAGAGAATAGATCTTCCTAAAACTTTCCTCAAAAGTTGTTTCAGAACGGTGATTAGTCCTCCCACCATTCTCCCCACCATGGAGAAAATTGTGGATCGAACTTCCAATCTAATCTAGCAACACTGTACTTAATAATTTCATCTCAGTTGAGGGTTTTCAGTGCATTATGAACACTTACAAAATTCGTTCTGTTATCACAGCATATCACGTATGGTCTACCACGCCGTCAAATAAATCGTCTGAGAGCTTGAATGAATGCCTCAGATCATACAGATGTTAACAGCTCAAGGTGAACTGCTCTGCATATAGCACATGTGAATAAACAAATCCACTCTTTAACACCATTTCTTAAATAAATTTATCCTACGAGATCAACTCCACAAATTTCGAAGACCGCAGCATCTCTCACTCTTGACGAGGACGGACGGTTGCCAACGCAGGGGAGAGAGGGGCAATTCGACTTGTGCTCGCGTAGGAGACGGATGGATTGACTTTGGGCTTTCGAACAGGAGATAACCCGTGGATTAACTCTGGCTCTCGCGTACGAAACCCACATGGAGTGGAAGACAACGATGCCTCGCATAGGCAGGCATCAGGGTCCGGTGCTTTGACCGCGGCGTGAAGGTGACTGATGCGACACACCATATCTAGCTTCTCTACAACTCTCAGCTGTAAATATACTGCATTCCATCATCGTTTTGAATACAGAAATTTATCGTTTTTCAAGTGAACGTATGATTTTCAACCCAATCACACCCATATATACTCTTAGACAAAAAAAAAGACGCACCAAGAATGAGTTATCCGAATGGAACGAAAATCGGTAAATGTGATGTCCATGTACAGAAAAACAAATGATTACAATTTGAGAAAAATTGGATGATTTATTCAAGAGAAAGAGCTTCCCGAAGTGAAAAAGTCAATAACCCGTTGGTCCACCTGTGGCCCTTATGCAAGCAGTCATTCGGCTTGGCATTGATTGATAGAGACGTCCTCCTGCGGGATATCGTGTCAAATTCTGTCCAATTAACGCGTTAGATCGTCAAAATCCCGAGCTGGTTGGAGGGCCTTGCCCATAATGGTCCAAAAGGGCTCAATAGAGGAGAGATCCGGCGATCTTGCTGGCCAAGGTAAAGCACGTTGGGAAAGCACGAAGACAAGCAGTAGAAATTTTCGCCGTGTACGGGAGGGCATTATCTTTCTGATATGTAAGCCCAGGATGGCGTGATATAAATGGCAACACAACGGGGCGTAGAATATCGTCGACGTACCTCTGTGCTGTAAGGGTGCCACGGATGACAACCAAAGTGGTCCTTGCGGTCACTGAAGCACCAGTTGCACGTACGATCGATAATGATGAATCTGGGGCTGTGAGTGCCGCTCTGACGATTGCTCGGTCCTCACGTTCTGTCGATTCTCTAGGCCGACCGCTTCCTTTTTGACGCTCTGTTTGGCCATGGTTCACCCATTCCTGACAACATCGTCTAATAGTGGCATCGCTAATATCCAAATGTCGAGCGATTCGCCGATTAGACCAACCGGCTTCTTTCAGCCCAACTACACGTCCTGTCTCAAATGCTGACATCTGCGCATATTGTTCGCGCACCTGTATGCGATTCTTGAAATCTAACTACCAAGATAAAAATGCATTATTTATATTATTTTTGTCTTTGCTATCATGAAAATTCTCTAATTGTGAAATTTTAGTATTAATTCAGTTTAATACTGGATAATTTTATGTAAGATATTTTGTCAATAAAACACACTCATTATGCAGTGAGTAATATATTCAGTTTCTAACCCTAGATACTATTTCCTGTGTTAGTTCGATGAAGTTATAAATTGTTAGTGATAAAATTTCACCCATGAACTCACTCTAACCCCAATACAGACAGATTAAAAGGAGGTAATAGAAAGAAACTGGAAGTCTTAAAACTCTGAGTCAAAAGTTGTATGGCGTTTACAAGACAAAAACTTTCTAAACATGCGTCATACTCATGCTCATCTAAGTAAGAAAGCATTTAGTCAAATTTGATGTAAAATTAATTTATATAAAACAAATCTTGTAGTAGATACAAGTAATTCGAATTAAGATAAGTCATTCTAAATTCAGATTTAAGTATTAAAATAAAACAATTATTATAGCAAGCAGGTCAGGTGGGGTAACTGTAAACAGTATATGAATGATCAAAACATTTAAACTTTAAAAAAGTATAATTTGGGTTTAATGTTAGAATAACTGTTAAAAATAGTTATTTTAACCTTTTTAACGTAGGATTACGTTTCTCAATAACGGTCCTCCGGAAAGCAAAATTTCAGCGTCGTCGTGAGTTATAATTTTGGCAGCGCGCCAAACCCTGTCTGTATTGCTTCGACAAGCAGTAAACAGTTAAACAGAAAAGTACCAAAATGATGAGGCGGCAAAGAGGTAAGCAACGATAAGTAATCCTACGTTAATAACCCGTGGTAGTTTCGTTAGAAGAGACTACCTGAAATTTTCTTTCATTATGTTGCATATAAAAAATGATAAAATATCAGTATTAAAGAGCTCTAAAATACAATTTACAATCAGCCCAACAACATATGGGTAATTCTAAACATGTGTTTTCTTTATACTTTAAGATACATATACAAAAATGGGGGGTGATTATAATTTAGTTGATTTTCTATTGTTTCATGTTGTGATTCAAAACTCACTAACATGTTTAAAATTACCTTAAATTTTCTTGGTCAAGTTGATAAAATGAATGCAAATAAGATATTTCAGAAACATTTTATTAAATAATACATCAAATGAAAAATAATATGAAAGTTTTAAATCATTAATTTTCAAATATAGAAACACTTCCAGGGCACTCATACAGAATTTTCTGTCCATTTCCTTGATTTTAGGATTGGACAAAATTACTGATATTTGTTCGAAGTTAATAATACTCCCATCATTTTTAATTTTTTTAGTGTGAATTCTGACTTTTCTTTGACATCCTATAACAGAAATTTCTGTCTTAGTCATCTGCATTTTGTACACAACAAAAATATTTGTAGATTTCATATTTGGACCTCCACGTATTCAACCAGAACAAATCTACATGGTAAAATGTTTTGCCACTCTTGCATTTCATATGTAACTTGCATGGTACCAGGCACTGCCTTTTATTATATAAATATTGAAATTATTTTGGTGCTATAATGTTATTTAGGAAATTATTTATTAAATAACAGCATTCACAATCATTCGAAAATCATATTTACATTTATCTCATTCAGAAAACTTAGTGAGGTAATTTTAAACTGAGTAGCTTGAGCTTATCTTATGAATAACTGTACATAACGGTATAACTAGTTAATAAAGACTGTTATTGTTACGCGACTCTACCTGAATATTAATTCATTCAGTCGGTACCTTCATTTTTCCAAATAAAACTTTATTAACGTAAGTTGACCATCTTACATTTACATGGCCGGTGGGGCCAACTGTCGGGAGTTAATTATACTCCTTGACACGGCTCCTAAGGCCGAAAATTAACACGAACAAACGGACCCTCGGCTGCGTATTCAGGAATTACTCCAGCGACTGGTTATTTGTAGTACATTCGTTGATGGCTAGAACGCCGGGTAACCTTATAGTTTCGAATCCTTACATCTCACATTTATATCTGAATTCACATTCTTTTTTTCTGGTAAAGTCCGAAAACCCGTTGCCAATTTTTTCGTTATAAAAAATCAAGGCTAATCTTGATGTACTATAAAAAATATCCAGAAATGAATACCTGTAACAGTTACATTGTTACAGGCCTATTGTTTCCTTTATATTTTTTTTTGTTCAGTATCAGCCATATTTGTTCTCAAAATAAAGATTTCTTCCAAGTCTGGCCCCTTTCACACGAGGCACTTAGTTGATTCAACTGATTTCCGGGCGGCTGTCAAGGAGTGTAGCCACCATAGCAAATGTATGGGAATCGCCCGAGCCCTTTCACACGCAGTGAATTCGCCGCCCAGACGGTTTGCCAGCTGGCACATGTGCCGCTAACGTTCTCATCCCGATTAGTTGGCTCAACACAAAAGACATTACTGAAGGTACGCTCTTCACACCAGCCGCCTAGTTACATCAACTCAGTTCAGTATGGAAAGCGTTGCAATTGCAAGTTTGAATGTGGAACAATTTATCTAAGAAATTCGTATTAGTCCCGCGATATGGGACATGAGGTGTGATGAATATAGCGATAAAATTAAAAGGGGTGAAGCTTGGAGGGAATTGGCACGCGAATTTTATCCCGAATTCAACAGCATGGATCCTGACCAACAAGGTGCAATCGGTAAGAACATTTCATTCAAATTATTAGAATTATTTAATTAATTATTTGGATGATTTGCGCAATTTGTTGCCCCTAGTTGTTTCCATGGAAACATTAGAAGGTTTCAATTTTTGTTACTATCAAACTATGTATATTAAGCAAATATCGATATAAATAAATACAGATGCCTGCCCAATAAAGTAGTCGGTACCATTCAAATTTAAAAGTTCATTTGTTATTTTGTTAATGGTGGTTAAAAACGCCAAAATTAAAACAAAATTTTTAACTTTTTTAGAAATTTTTTAAAAATTTATTTAGAAGCCACATTATCATTAAAAAAATTTGGTCATTTCAACGAAATATATTCTTTATCATTCGTTGTTTATTTGATGTTTCTATGGTGACATGACGTAAGTAAATTACGTCATTCTCTTTACATTACTCATCAAACAGCATTACATCGATTAGTACAGGTTATGACTGTTTCATTTAAAAATATATGTGGGAGCACAAAATTGCGCGAATTTACCCATTATTTAATTAAGAAATTTATCTAGATTCGCAAATGTGAACATCGTCTTATGCCTACAATTTGAGTAGTTTTCATATGAGGGAGGTTTTTGCATTAAAACCCTTTCAGGTGTGCAATTTTATTATTACAATTTTTTTTTAAGTAAGAATGAGATACACTGAAGTGCCACTGAATTAGGGATACCTACCTAGTAACGAGTTGGGCCTCCTCTGGCCTTGATAACGGCTGCCACACGACGAGGCATAGATTCAACAAGTTTCTGGAAACGTTCCAAGGGAATGGCTTGCCAAATATTGGCTAAAGCTGTCCATAATTCAGTAAGGTTCTTTCGTGCTGTGTGATGGCCTTTCACGCCTTGTTCCAAAACATCCCAAAGATGCTCAACAGGATTTAAGTCTGGGCTTCTAGGTGGCCAATTCATGACAGAGAAGTCAGAGGAATGCTCATCCAACCAGCCAGTAGCCAACCGGGACTTGTGAGAGGTACAGTTGTCTTGTTGGAAAACTCCATTACCGTGCGGATAACAGAACAGCATAAACGGATGGAGGTGATCACCCAGCAACTCTACGTACCGAATTGCATTGAGGGAGGTTGGTACACGCACCAAAGATCCCAAACTGTGCCACGAAAAAACACCCCAGACCATGATTGACCCACCATGCCCTTGTACAGTTCCAGCCAGGCATGCAGGATCCATGGCTTCATGAGCCTGACGCCATAGTCTCAGCCTCCCGTCGGCGTTAAGTAGTCGGAATCGAGACTCATCACTCCATGCTACTCGTTTCCAGTCCTCTACACTCCAGTCTCTGTGCTCTCTTGCCCGGGCAAGACGTGCAGCCCGATGGCGAGTATAGAGCAATGGTACTCTCGTAGGTCGACGGTTCCCGAAACCCATACGGTGAAGCGAGCGTTGCACACTCCGTTTACTGACTGTACGACTGGCACCGTCATTAAACTGGGTGGTAATTTGAGCTAATGTTTGGCTTCGCTGGCTACGTACAATACGCCTGAGCCGTCTCTCACCACGCACTGTCAAGGCTAATTGTCCTTTGCAGTTTGCCCGATCGCTAGTTTTTTTCCACCATCCATGTATTCTTGGTATACTCTTGACACTGTCGACCTTGAAAATCCTAGCTGTCTGCGGATTTCGGAAATTGAATGGCCCATGCGTCGCGCACCTACGATGTGTCCGCGATCGAAGACGTCTAAATCAGGCAGTTTACCCATACTGGCAATTCCAACAACTAATTCAGAACAACCACAGTACGCGCTATATATGCAGTTACCACAGCACCCTCACTTGCGCATACATGATGCGCAGCGCTACACAATTTGCATAGGCTTTGCTATCCCTAATTCAGTGGCACTTCAGTGTATAATGGTCCTACATATAAAAGAAATGTGAGTAAAAATCATTAATATCGTTAATTGTTAATCATTAATATCGTTAATTGTTAATCATTAATATCATTATTAAAATCATTAAAATCATTAATATCATTAATTGATTAATATCATTAATTGTTGTAAATTTAAGAGCTGTTAAAATAATTTGTAAAAATTGATATGATATTCATAACATTGCTTGTTAAACTTGGCTGTGAAAAATTTTTCTGCGTATTCTTCAGAGATGATGATAGTATTTTGTTTTTTTTAATTTTATTACTGACTAGCTGAATACCCGTACTTCGCTACGGAGTACATTCAAATTAAATACAACGGTCAATATATGCAATTTATGGCCCAAGAAGAACAACAAAATATATTTATTATAAATACAACGGTCAATGTATGCAATTAATGCCAAAAAAAATTATAAAAAATTCATACAGACAAAATAATGTAGAAGAAAATATTCAAATTAAATCTAATAGAGCATACTAAAGAATATAGCACAGTTAATATAGTGCAGTCTGAGAAAGATTTCTTTTATTGTATTTTAATATTTTTTGGATAATGTCCAATCGTCTGCCGCATTAGAAAGAAAAAAAAAATATTTTTTTGTCAATTTATTTCGTTGTTATGCACGTGACGTAAAATTAATTTAAAGTACCACAAAAAGAAAAGAAACCACGTGATCAGCATTTAACAAATTAAATTCTAAAAATTAATCTTTAAAAATTCACCAAAAATCAGAAAATGGAGATAAATATTCGAAAAAGATAAAGGAATTTTTAAGATTTTAAAGGAATTTTTAAGATCTTTCTCATGATATGAATTTTATAACCCTCAGATTATTATTTTAAATGCAAACTTTAAAAAATTACAAAAACAGCTTAAAAATTTAATTTCCAAAAATCTAAGAATTTTTCAAAAATCTTTCTTAGTTCACCCCTACACTGAAAGAAGAATCGCCATGCAAAATTTCAGCCCTTTAGGTCCAGCGGTTTGGTCTGTGCGTTATCTTTTAGTCAGTCAGTCACTGAATCGTGTCCGGGGCCACACGCGTGCCGATTTTGATAAGATTCGGCCTAGGGATGCGACATCGATGTCGATGTTTTCAAAACATCGATGTTTTGATAAAAATATCGATGTTTTAAACATCGATTTATTGAAGCCGATGTTTTTTTAACATCGATGTTTTGTGCTCGATGTTTTTTTTTTTAATGAAAAAGTACCGTAATAAAAAAAATTTACCATGTAGCATAATTTTCACACTCAGTAAATGTAAGTCTGATTTCTGAAAAGGACAAATACAAAAGGGGGAATGATTCCTTAGCAAACAGACAAATGGCAAATAACGACCAATGAACCAATCAGAGCGCTTGGAATGTTCCTAACACTCCAGAACCTGCCACGGGGTTTTATTTTACAAATAGTGTATACACGAGTGCATCCATTTAAGTTTTTGTTTTGTTCTGGTTTTATATAAGTTGACGTTAATATTATTAGTAAGATGGCTCCCAAAAGTACCGTTTGGAAATATTTTTACAAAACCACTGACAAATTGGCGAAATGCAATATTTGCCTTAAGTTCCTCAAAATTTCTGGCAATACCACGAATTTATCTGGACATTTGAAGGCAAAACATGGCGGTATTTACAACAAGAATTTTGAGTCATCAATGTAGCCCAAAGCAACCAAGTTTTTGCCATTTTTGCCTGCCCAATCAGAGAGTAAAATTAAATCACCCCCTCCCCCCCACGACTAACGGAAGTAACATTAATGTTAGAGATTACTAAACCAGTTTTAAAAAATGGATGTTCTAAAACATCGATGTTTAAAAACATCGATGGTTTTTGGGCGATGTTTTATTAGCATCGATGTTTTAATATCGAATATCGATGTTTCAAAACATCGATGTTTTGTTATCGATGTCGCATCACTAATTCGGCCCCATAGTCTCGCTGTCAGCGAGGACAGCCGCGGAAGCTGTCGAAATAAGCTACTTTTAGGGACAAAATCATTAAAATATTAATTAAAAAACTCCGGGCCCGATTTTCAAAAAATATGCCTATGTTTTAATCTGAACTATCAACTATATCTATACAAAATTTCAGTTCAATTGAAGGAATACTTCTTCACTTATAAAGGAACAAATATAGGCCTATTCGAAATAATCAATAAATTTCACAGTTTCAATGAAACACACTGATTTTTAAATAAAGTTCAATAATTCAAGTTCGATTTACGCAAATTGTGCATAAAATTGTTCATAAATTCAAAAAATAAAGTTTATAAGTTAAATAAAGTTTATAATATTATACCAATAAATTTCCAGTTGATATCCAATAAATTGTAAATTTTTTTTACCTTAAATGTCCAATAAAAAGCGTAGTTCCAAATGTAATCTTCTTTAATAAACCCTTAAACGTTGCCAATTTCAAAAATGCTTTTTCTATTTATCAATACCTCCTCCACTTGAATCTTTAAAATATTAAATGTTTTACTGATAATAAATGAAAATGTAGTTTGATGTGTTGCTATGGTTACTTGACTATGGTTGAAAAAGAAAATTCAAATGTTAAATATTTTACTGATAATAAAAGAAAAAATCGTTTGATGTGTTTCTATGGTGACTTGATTATGGTTGACGATGGAAAAATTGTAAAGGTGAAGCATCAGCTTAACATTTAGGCCCCCAACTTTCTTTCTACTGATCAGATATACATAACATATAGCCTATGTCCATCTGGAATATTGTACCTTTTAAATAGTGAAAGAATTTTTCAAATACACTGCTGGCCACCCAAATTGCAACGCCAAGAAAGACAAGAGATATCACAACAAAATTTATTTTGTAGATATATATATATATATATATATATATATATATATATGTGTGTGTGTGTGTGTGTATGTATATATATATATATATATATATATATATATATATATATATATATATATATATATATATATATATATATATATATATATACACTGCTGGCCACCCAAATTGCAACACCAAGAAAGACAAGAGATATCACAACAAAATTTATTTTGTATGTAACATGTTGACCAAGTATCAAATGATTAAATTTATAGACTTCTGTGAAGTGTGGTTCCTGCCAAAATCAGTAGCCAGAGTAGCCGCCATTGTTGGAGATCACCGCTGCCACACGTCTCGGCATTGATTCAAAGAGACTTTGGATGAGTTCTTGGGGTACAGCAGACCAAGCAGCTTCCACACGTTGCCAAAGTTGATCTGCTGTGGCAGCTGGGGATGGAATCTGGGTCAATCGTAGAGCAACCATGGACCACGTGTTTTCTATCGGCGAAAGATCCGGAGAGCGAGGCGGCCAGGGAAGCAATTCAGTCTGGCGATTGACGAAGAACCGTTGGACAATGCGTGCCACGTGTGGTCGCGCATTATCCTGTTGAAATATGGCTGTGGGCAAGCCCTGAAGGTAAGGAAGGACAACTGGCTCCAACACCTCGGAGATGTAACGCTGGCTGTTTAAAGTACCGGCAATGCGTACTAGAGGTGTGCGAGAGTGATATCCAATACCGCCCCATACCATAATACCCGGTGCAGGACTAGTGTGGCGGTGCATAACGTAGCTGTTCAGCATCCTCTCTTCACGGTGTCTCCAGACTCGAATGCGACCATCGTGGTGTTGCAGACAGAAGCGTGACTCGTCAGTAAAGACAATTTCATTCCATTCTGCCGTCCACATCCTTCTGTCATCGCACCATTGGCGGCGGAGACGTCTGTGGTTCTGCGTCAAGGGTAGACAAAGCAATGGACGTCTTGCGGACAGACCACTCTGCTGTAAACGGCGTCGAATGGTACGCGCAGACACTGGATGATGCGTTACAGACTGCATGTGCTGTGCTATGATTCGTGATGTGACTGAGCTATCCGTCACTGCCATGCGCACAATTTGCCTGTCATCACGTGACGTGGTGCGCTGAGGTGGATGCAATCGAACACGCCGGTCCGTCTTACCCTCCTGCATCCAACGATCACATATCCGCATTACATTTGTTTGGTTTCGTCCAACACGACTACCGATTTCCCTGAAAGATAATCCACAATCTCGGTAGGCCACTATCCTTCCTCTGTCGAACTCAGATACTTGATCAAAAGATGATCGCTGTTTTCGACGAGGCATAATTGATCGTTTTTTTGAAAAAAACCACAAGAAAAACACAATTGCCGAACTTGAAATCGTCGAAATCTCCAAGCCTTAAATAGCGCTTTGAAGTGGCGCCACAGGCGCGCGTGATGTGCGTCTGCGCTGAAATTCTAATCATTTGCATATCTCACCTCCGCTAATGCATGTTGTAAATTTCATGTTATTTGCATGTTTCCTTCAGGGTGTTGCATTTACAATGGCCAGCAGTGTAGGTGCAGTGGTTCCAGAGATTACCCTCCACTTACAAAATCCGCTCTCTCTCTTTATATATTAGTATAGATTTGAGCTGTCAGTGTGATAATTTTGAGAATGATAAAACTGGCTATGATTTTTGGATTTTAAAATATTTTGTTTGTTTTCTGAGTCATCCCGTTCAAAATTCCAAATTTCGCGTTGGATTCCAACCTAGCAGTCGAGAAGAGGGATAAACTCAATTTTTTTTAAGTATTTAAAGTCTGAAATCTGAACGAAGGATACTGGTAATTACGTACGAAAAACAAAACTTTTAATTTAATATTGTTTTGTTTCAGTTTTTCAATCAAAAATTGTTAGAATGAGTGATGGACGAAAGCGACTTAGTGGAGCTGAGTACAAGAAAAGAGCAAAAATTAAAAGAGAAGAGCAAGAAGAAATCATCCGACAGACAGTAAAAATTGACAGTTTTTTTAAAAGTGAAAGTAAAAGCAGTGTTTTGAGCCCGGAAGCTTCAAACATATGTCCTAATACAACACAATCTAAAGAAGATGAGACCGATATATATTCTGCTGTCCCACAGCAACCGTTGCCCATTAAGCATTCTGATTTTGAAAAAACAGATCTTCATGTTTTTGATAGAGAGGCGAAAGAGGAATCATCTATAAGCCTCACAATTGAAGATATGTCTCAGAATCAGACGTCAAGTACAAGTAACATCGAAATACAATCAACCACAAGTCTAAACAAAGATCCAGCGGTGTGGGAAATTAACGATATCTTGCGGGAGATTATCGCAAGGTACGGCTTTGATCAAAACAAATCTTGTGACATATCTAAATGGTGAAAGAATATATGCTGATCAGCGTCGTTTTTCTGCCAGTTAGTATCTTCCAAAGAAAAATGAGAAATAATGAAGTGAAAGACAGAAATTGGTTAGTTTATTCTGAAAGAAAAAAATCTGTGTATTGTGGACCCTGTTTGGCATTTGGTCCATTGGAGTGTAGAACTCATTTTGAGAACGGAGGATTCAATGACTGGAAAAATGCAGATTATCGAGTAGCTCAACATGAAAATTCTGCACGTCATAAATCTAGTGTCCTTAGTTTGAGAGATAGGAATAAAATTGATGGCCTACTCGATAATCTACTGAAGGTCCAGATTGATGAAGAAATTACGTACTGGAGAAATGTTCTGATGAGAGTTGTAGCCGTCGTGAAGCAACTGTGTTCAAGATGTCTTGCTTTTAGAGGAAAAAATTAAAAGTTCGGAGATCCACATTGTTATGTATCTGGCAACAGCCAGATTAGAGAACCTTCAAAGCTGTGTGACGCGCGCGTGCTTTTTACCTTTTTGGGTTCCGTAGTTTCGTATTGTACATGTTCGGTGTAGTTGTTGTTATGCTCGTTCGTGCCTGTGTATCTTAATGCTAATAAATGTTCTTTGCGTGTATGTAAAACGAATCGTATCGTCTCTCGGTCTACCTGGCATACATGACAAAAGAGTTGGCGACGAGGATGGGATCTTCGAACATTAATTTTGAATCTTATGATGCGTCTGTGGAAGACTGGTCCAGTTATGTGGAACGTTTAGAATCTTACTTCGTTGTTAATGGGATCGAAGATAAAATGAAAGTCCCTGCTATTTTAAGCCTTATGGGAGCAACAACGTATAAATTGTTAAAGAATCTGGCCACTCCGAACATTCCTTCTGAATTGACTTATCAAGATATCGTAAAATTACTTTCGGACATTTGAATCCTAAACCACTAGAGATGACAGAACGGTTTCGTTTCTACAAGAGGAAGCAATTTGAAGGTGAGTCCATTGCAAATTATTGTGCCGAATTACAAAAACTGTCGATACACTGTAACTTTGGGAACAATTTAAGTACGATGCTTCGTGATAAATTGGTGATGGGTCTCAAAAACGAAAATATACAGAAAAAGCTGTTAGCAGAGGATAAGTTAACATACGAAAAAGCTAAGAGCATTGCATTCGCAATGGAATCTGCTCAGAGAGATGTGTGTGAAATTCAGAATCAAATGGTATCGATAAAAAAATTACATAGTTCGCAAGATAAAACTATCAAAAAAGATTTTTCTAAATTTAAGAAATCTGAACCTACAAAGAAGTTTGATAAATCTCGGAAATGTTACAGATGTGATAGTACTCAACATTTAGCTCACGAATGTAAGCACAAGAACACTCAGTGTAGGAATTGCTTAAAGAACGAGCATAACAACAACTACACCGAACATGTACAATACGAAACTACGGAACCCAAAAAGGTAAAAAGCACGCGCGCGTCACACAGCTTGGAAGATTCTCTAATCTGGCTGTTGCCAGATACATAACAGTTCCTCCCCGACAAAATATAGAGTCACAGGTCGAGTCTCTTTGGAGGTCTCCTGATTCGGTTTGAGCGTCGGAGTGGCACATCAGTTTTCGGCTTTCCGGAAGCGTCTGGTACAGGCTTAGGTGGTATATCATCACTTGGAGTGGCAGGTACAGGTACATCTTTAGGTTCAGGGACAACTTCAGGTACAGGTGCAGGCGGTTCCGATTCAGCAACATCATCGGATACTGGCTCATCTGGAAAATTCAATTCTTTATCGTAAATTGGAATTTCAGTAGCAGCTTGGGATAATTCAATCGACTTCCCACATTTCCTTATTTGATCTACGTGTCTCTTCCAAATTTCATTTCCAACTTGTATGCTATAACTCAAAGTTCCATCTCGGTTTATAATTGTTCCAATTTTCCATTTGTTAGGTCCGGAATAATTTCTTACGGCTACTTTCTCCCCTTCCTGAAACTCACGCAAGATAGATTCTGTGTCAAGTCTCGAACTCTGTTTCTGAACAACTTTGTCTCTCAAATTTGGTTTAAAAATGGAGATTATTGTATGGTTTTGGAACTATTAGCAGAATTCGATCCTTTTTTAGCTCGTCATATTGAACGATTTGGCAATCAAGAATCAGGAAGTACCAGTTACTTATCAAAGACCATTTGCGATGAGTTCATTCTCTTAATGGGTGATAAAGTCTTGAAACAGATTAGAGACGAGATAAAAAAGGCGAAATATTTTTCCCTCATCATTGATTCAACACCAGATATAGCCCATATAGACCAACTTACGCTTGTTATTAGATACGTTTTAGATTCAGGTGAACCATGTGAAAGATTTCTCAAGTTTTTGCCGTCAGTGGGACATAAAGCTGAAGAAATGTTTTCTGCCATTACTTCAGAACTCGAAACACTGGGCATAAATATTGAAAACTGCCGTGGACAATCATATGATAATGCCGCGAATATGTCTGGCATGTACAATGGCTTGCAAGCAAAAATTCGAGACCAAGCCCCTTTCGCCTTTTATGTGCCATGTTCTGCCCATTCTTTGAATTTAGTGGCAACTGCGGCTGCTGAATCGTCTACAGAAGCGTGTCGCTTTTTCATGTTGCTACAGGAAATCTACGTTTTTTTGTGAGCTCCACACAACGCTGGCAAAAATTAATGACTGAAATCGGAAAAAGAAAAAGCGTTAAAAGGGTAAATCTGACACGTTGGTCAGCTAGAGAGGATGCATGTAAAAGTTTGAAAGAATCTTGGCCCGAAGTTCTTAAAACTTTGCAATCAATCAACGATGATTGTACCGAAAAGCCTGTAACGCGACAGGAAGCTGCGGGAATACTTTTGAATTTAGAAAAACTGGAAACGGCGGTTATGGTTGTTGTATGGGATGTTTTTTTTTGGAGAGAATAAACAAAGTGAATGTTCAAATTCAGACTTCTAACATAGATTTAATTACCGTTGCTGATCTTTACGAATCACTCCGTAAGTTTTTCATAGCTGAACGAGAGAATTTCAAGTACTTCGAAGAAAAGGCGATCGAGTTAAGCGTATCGAAAGAATATACAAGAGAGATGAAAAAAAGACAAGCAAAAAGAAAAAAAAGATTTGATGAAACACCCGATGAAGATATTGGAATAGCTGCGAGTGATTACTTCAGGGTTAACACGTTTCTCGTTGTCATAGATAGACTCATATCCGAGTTAGCAAAACGGCAAGAGGCTTATCACGGATTTAACGAGAAATTTTCATTTCTTACCAAAATGAGTGAGTTGTTACCATCAGTTCTGACGGAAAAAGCCAGTTTTTTAGAAAAAATGTATCCTGATGATTTAGAAACAGACTTAGTTCAGGAATGCGTACACTTTCAAAGCTACCTTTCGTCTGAAAGAATTTCAATAAAACCAATTTCTGGATCATTAAAAAGTCTGTCTTCATTCCTGCAAGAACAGAATCTAGGAAACATTTATCCAAACTTGGATGTAGTACTTCGTATGGCTCTTTGTACACCAGCGACAAATTGTTCAGGTGAAAGAAGCTTCTCTTGCTTGAAGAGAGTAAAGAACTACCTACGATCGACTTTAAGTCAAGAAAAACTAAACGCTTTAGCTCTCTTGTGCATAGAGTCAGAGCTAATGAACAAGATTTCCTACGACGATATAATAAATGATTTTGCGAATTCAAAGTCTCCCAAAAAAGTAT
Source organism: Dolomedes plantarius (assembly GCA_907164885.2). NCBI lineage: Eukaryota > Metazoa > Arthropoda > Arachnida > Araneae > Dolomedidae > Dolomedes > Dolomedes plantarius. The sequence goes on from OU015500.1 coordinate 62,520,133, forward strand.
TGTAATGCTTTTATAATTTAACTTAAATTATAATACTAACAAATAATTAAGAAAAGATATTTATTGTATTGTTTTTAAACTGTGAGTGTAATAATAAATATTTATCAACGTTCGCCAAATGTATATTTTTTATGTAAGCTTTATTCATATTATGTAAGTATTGTATAGTTTTAAGACATACCTTACCTTACTTTAAAAGTGGTTCATGATTGAGATATTTTTTGCTTAAAATAATGTTTTTTGATAATTCTTTGCTGTAAAAATAATCAAGGATCAAACACGGTACCATAGTTCTCAATGATACTAACCATACGGGAAAAGTTGATGTAACGAGGATGATGGAGCACAAATCATAAAGTTGGAATTTTATTGATAGAAAATTGATATGATTGTGGACTAAGATATCAAAATTTAGAGGCGGCAAATCTGTAAATCCGCCACTGGCCCACTTTTTTCTTAACAGTAAAACATTCAATGGCAAATGGAAAAATTAGTAGCGGTGCTGCAAATTCTAATGACTACAGTCAACAGCAAAACAGAACTTATTTAAATAAAGTATGAGGTAACAAATTCAGTTTTGTACTGGACGTAAACCAGTTTTCGATAAATTATACAGTAGTACCTCGGTTTACAAACGACTCAGTTTATGAACGTTTCGGTTTACGAACAATTGCCGGAGATGCACGGCCATCTGGTGGTCTGCGATGCAAGCATTCACCATACTTGCTTCGGTTCTCGAATAATCCACATGTCAAGCTCAGTTGGACTTTTTCTAACACAGCTTAAACGTTGGTTACTTGTGTATTTCACAGATTTATTTTGTAAATATTTTTGTTTAAATTAGCCGTCAATATGGCTCCCGAGAAAATGGCAAGAGCAAGTGATATTACTAGCAGGAAACCTAATCTAACTTTTGAGAAAAAGAAGGAAATAATAGCTAAACATGAGAATGGTGTGCGTGTTTCTAATCTCGCCACGCAGTTTGGGTTGGAAAAGTCTACCATTTGTACTATCCTCCAAAACAAAGAGGCAATAAAGGCTGTGGCTAAAAGAGTGGCTGTTTTAACGAAGCAAAGGCCTCAAAAAGATAGAAAAATTATTGCTACTGTGGATACGGGAAAAATAGCTTACTGGTGATAGTATTAGTGAGGCTTTAATAAGCGAAAAGGCTAAGATGTTGCACGGTGATTTGGTAGCAAAAACACCGAGTACAAATGGGGATGTAAGTAAAGATTTTAAGTAGAGGATTTAAAAATGTTTGAGAAATTCCGTAAGCGAAGCGGAATTTATAGTTTTGTTAGGCATGAGGACGCTGCTAGTTCAGATAAAAACGCTACAGATGAATTTGTTCATGAATTCAAACAGTTTGTGGAAATTTAAGGCTACATGCCTAGCCAAATTTTTAACTGTGATGAAACAGGATTGTTTGGGGGGGATGCCAAGAAGAACCTACATCATCAAAGAGGAGAAGGCGCTTCCTGGCACAAGCCTATGAAGGACAGGGTTACACTTTTACTGTGTGCTAATGCAAGTGGTGGTTGTAAAATCAAGCCACTTTTAGTTTACCACTCTGAAAATCCTCGTGCATTAAAAAAAAAATATAATGTGCTGAAGGCTAAACTGCATGTAATGTGGAGAGCAATTCCAAAGGCCTGGGTAACAAGAGTCATTTTCATGGAGTGGATTATTGAGGTCTTCGCACCTGCTGTCAAGAAATATCTTGAGGAGAATGTTTTGCGTTTGAAGTGTCTTTTCGTCGTGGATAACGCTTCTTCTCATCCTTCAAATTTCGAAGAGGACCTGGACATCAAATATGATATCATTAAGGTCAAATTTCTACCACCCAACAGAACTCCTTTGATTCAGCCTATGGACCAGCAGGTTATTTCTAATTTAAAAAAAAAATTTAAGTCACGGCACTTTTTTCAATGTGTTTTCAAGTTACAGATGACACCTATACAAGTTACAGATGACCCTGAGAGATTTTTGGAAGGAGCACTTCGATATCCTCAACTTCATCAACATTTTTGATAAGGCCTGGAGGGAGATCTCTTATTGTACCTTGCAATCTGTCTGGAAGAAACTTAGGCCAACTTGTGTGCCAGGGAGAGACTTCGAGGGCTTTGATAATGAAGAGGCGGAAGTCAAAGTTGGGGATAAGATAGAAAGAATTCCAAAGATAGAAATAATTACGATTTCCAAAGAAACCTTTCAATTTTCTTTAAATATTGCGTTTGGAACAAGGTTAATAGTATTTTTTAAATTAAGTTGACGTTCTTCGGTATACATTTCAATAGGTTTCATGAGTTAAAAAATTTAGATGATTTTTTACTTCAAGTAAAAAATCATCTAAATTTTCCTCTATGGATGTTAGCATGAGAACAGTTAGTTCACGCTATAAATGCTTTAGCTGAAAATGATGTCATACTCTGTAATAAGCGAGATGTGAATATCCTTTATCTTTATGCAGCGTTTTAAAATGTTAGGAATTACCCACGGGAAGCTGTCAGTTACACATTTACGGCAGGCACTTTAGACACCAGTTTACGACAATGATGTATTCTACAGAGCTCTACAATGCAGAGAGGTCATAAAGCATCGGGAATGGAAGAGACAGTTATAAAGCTGAGGTCGAAGGTCAAGGGGAAAGACGAATTCCGATGAGAAAGTGATCCAGACAGGAGCAGGCGCCAGAACTGATTAGAATGTGACATGAACACTTAATATGCAGCCAATGCAGCGAATAGGATCGAGACCGTAACGTATGAGCGGAATGACCCATCCCTCATCTCGATAAGTGGAGTTACGAGCGAATGGGAACCCGAGAGGTGCCACAACCAATAATAATAAGAAGAAATAAATATTTATACCATTGTTGGAGATTTTCAAAAAAAGCCCTGTACCTTAAAAAAAAACTAAGTTGCAACCGCGTGAACAAGAAGCACGACAGAAAAAGAATCAGTACCCAGCGAAGTGTACGCATAAAAAGAAAGAAGTTGCAACAGCGCAACGAAGGACATGTGAAGGAACGAGTGAGGCTAATGCTGAATAACCACTGCCTGAACGAGTGCAAGAAATATCTTCCCATATTTGCTATTAGATGATGGGATTAGCCGAGATCATAATTCAAGGACGAGAATCAACTAAGAGAAGATGATAGACAGCCGATGACCAATGACCGCAGATGACGGAAATTCGGACCGACGTAGCGCAACCAAAAATGAACGCATGACCGATTACCGACCAACGAAATCCAGAACTCTTTTTAGTGGAACCGTGATGCGTGGTGCCTTACGAACGATAACCGGACGAACTGTTTACAAACGGATATAGTGACTGTATTAGCGGGACCGAGCTACATGTACAGAAGCCCCAGAGTGAGAATCTTTGATATTGTTGCTTTATACATTTCTGGCTTAGTTACATTTGTAAGATATTTAATACATATAAATGTAGATGGCAGCACCTGTGTACAAAAAGTAAATAAAAGCGTATCAGCCACTAACTTCAGTTAGAAGCTAGCTAGCTGAGGATATGCCTCTAGTAACGATGTAGAGTTTGATTGTCCGTAGTTATCTGAATTCATCCACCTAAATAATAATGCTTATGAATATTAAGTCATCGAGGGAATCTTATATGGTGTCAGAGTAGAACACCGTCCACCAATTTCCAGTAAAAATCGCCTGAAAAAGAAGAAACTGACGATCGCAAAATGACGAGTAATCTACCAGCGATACAACCTTTCGATGCAGGTACAAATCCGCCGGAAGCGTGGAGAAATTGGAAACAAGATTTTGAGGACTATATTGAAGCTCTACGATATGGAAATGAATCGGAAAAGACAAAAACGGCTCTTTTTCGCCACGTGTGTGGGGATGAACTAAAGAAGCAGTACAGAGCATTCAACTTGAAACCGTTAACCGGCACTACGGAGATAAGCCTACAACAAATTCTAGACGAATTTGGAAAATATTTTCAAGATTTCCAAAATTAAATATATGCGTCCTTCAAGTTTCTCGAAATGAAACAAGAAATAGGGGAGAAATTCATCGATTTCTACCTAAGACTAAAGAGTGCCGTTACTGAATGTAATTACGGAGAACTAGAAGATCGCATGCTACGGGATAAAATTGTACAAGGGTTACAGGATAAACCTTTGCAAGAGCGCCTGATAAGAGAAACAAGCAGAAAAGCAAAAACGTTGCAGGAAATTGTCAGCGAGTGTAAAACTGCAGAGCACAGCAAAGCGCAAGCCAGCGAGATGAACGTAAACAAACCCGCCGCGATAGACGCCATTGAACGAGGGATCTCCCGAGCTGTGTCATCTAGAAGAGAATTCGGCGCCCGAAATGAAAATAAATATATGTGCCGATCGTGCGGTATGGTTCACGAACCTAGAAACTGCCCAGCTTTTGGAACTGTATGCCGAGTGTGTAAGCTAAGAAATCATTGGGCTAAAGTCTGCAGATCGCGAGGAAGAAATCAAAATAAAATGAACGCGGTGGAAGAAAATGATGAGGTAAGTGACTCTGAATCTGTTTACCTCGGAGAGCTGAAAACAATTGACACAATTAATTGCAATGATAGTGAAAGTGTTTGGTATCAGGATATTATTGTAAATGGCAATTGTGTAACATTTTAAATGGATACAGGATCTCAAGTGAATGTAATACCGAAAAGAAAAATTTTAAAATGGCCCAATAAACCTATTGTTACGAAATGCAAACAAACTGCTCTGCACTACAGTGATAATTTGGTTCCAATAATAGGAGAATGTAAGTTACCCTGTAAAATTAAAAACAAAGAAGAAAATTTACGTTTCTTAGTGACAGAGCTAGAATCTAGCCCCATTTTAAGCCTACAAGCCTGTACTAAGCTAGGACTTATAAAACGTCTGTATCAAATAAAAGAAAACAAGTCTAATTTAGAAGAAACTCCAGAACAAGTAAAAAAAGAATTTAGTGATGTCTTCACAGGTGTAGGGAAACTTAACCGAACAGTGAAGATTAAGCTTAAAGATAATTGTGTCCCACACATAGCAGCAGCTCGCAAAGTGCCATTAGCTCTTCATGATAAAGTTAAGGAAGAGTTAAACAGAATGGAGGATACTGGCATTATTACCAAAGTTGAAGAACCTACTGAGTGGGTATGTAACATGGTGATTGTAAACACTCCTAAAAATCTCCGATTTTGTCTTGATCCAAGGCCATTGAATAAAGCCATACAAAGGCCACATTATCCAATCCCAACAGCGGACAGTTTAATGACTAAGCTTCAAGGCAGCAAAATCTTTACCATATTAGATGCTAAAAATGGGTTCTGGCAATTGCCATTAGATAAAAATTCATCATTGTTAACAACATTTGCCACCCCATGGGGTAGATACCGATTTTGTGTTTTACCTTTTGGGCTCAATAATGCCCCAGAAGAGTTTCAGAAAGCAATGGATGAAGTGTTTGAAAAAGAGTTGGAAGTGAACGCATATTTTGATGATATAGCATTAGGGTCTGTTTCAGTTGCAGAACACTGCCAGCTTTTACGTAGGGTTCTCACCATTGCTAGAAGAGCTAACCTTAAATTCAATCTAGATAAAACCCAGCTTGCATTGTCCAGTGTGAACTATTTAGGACACATAATATCAGATAAAGGTATTAAAGCAGATCCCAAGAAGATAAAGGCTATTCACGAGTTTTCAGTGCCAAAATGTAGAGAAGACTTGCAAAGATTTCTGAGTATGATAACATACTTGGCAAAATTTACACCACATCTGTCAAACTTGACTCATTCATTGCGACAGTTACTGAAAAAAGACATTGAATGGCTATGGGATGAAAATTTTCAAAGAGACTTTCAGCTAATAAAGCAAACTATCATGCAGTCCCCATGTTTACAATATTTTGATGAGACTAAAGCTGTAACTGTGTCTGTAGATGCTAGCAAAGATGGGTTAGGAGCAGTTCTACTTCAAGATTGTAAACCTGTTGCCTATGGATCAGCATCACTCACTGAAGCCCAACAAAACTATGCTCAAATTGAAAAAGAGCTATTAGCTACAGTTTATGGCTTGGAACATTTCAACTACTATACATATGGAAGATATGTAACAGTGCAAACTGATCACAAACCAATACTTGGCCTTAGCAAGAAACCATATGATACAATTTCTCCTCGTCTTCAACGCATGTTACTTCGGCTCAACAGGTACAATGTAACATTAGAATATGTACCAGGAAAGGAATTACTCATAGCCGATGCACTGTCCAGAGCACAGTCTATAGTTGACAATTTTGATGATGGGTTAAATCAAGAATCTACAGTGAAAATAAACTTGTTAACACAAGCTTCTTCAGCAAAATGGGAAGAAATTGCAGAGCGCACAAGAAATGATTCTGAGCTGCAAGATGTGATATTTCACATAAAAAATGGATGGCCTGATAAAAAGAAGGCAAGATTAGCTGCTCAAGTATACTGGCATTGTAAAGATGAACTTTATGTAACAAAAGAAGGAGTAATATGTCGAGGACAACGACTTGTAGTGCCAACAGCCTTTAGGCATGAAATTTTGAAAATATTACATGTGTCGCATAAAGGTGTTGTGTGTAGTAAAATCAAAGCTAGAGAATACTTTTATTGGCCTAATATAAACAATGAAGTTGAAGCATACGTATTAAAGTGCAAGATCTGCCAGAAATATCAACGAGCAAACCAAAAAGAAACCATTTATGAAGAAGACCTTCCAGATAGACTATGGCAGAAAGTAGCCTGTGATTTTTTCTATTTGAAAGAAAAACAGTATCTCCTGATAATAGACTATTTTTCTAAATATATTGAATTAAAGCCAGTAAGCAGTACAACAGCACAAGCTGTAATAAGCATCTTGAAGTCCATTTTTGCCACACATGGACTACCTGATGAGCTAGTTAGTGATGGAGGACCACCATTTAATTCTAATTTTATGAGAAAGTTTCTCAAAGATTGTGACATCAAGCCTCATATTACATCACCACATTTTCCTAGGGCAAATGGACAAATTGAGAGATGTGTGCAAACAATTAAAAAATCTCTTACTAAAGCTGCAGAGGATGGTAAAGACTTATATGCAGTAATGCTAGACTACAGAATCCAATCTGCAAAAGATATGCCATCACCTGCTGAATTATTAATGGGCAGACGTTTGAGATCTTTTTTACCCTCCCATCCAGATATGCTGAAACCAAACTTTAACGTAAAAGATGCTCGAATTGCTCTGAAAGAGAGGCAGGTCAAGCAAAAGAAATATGCTGACAAGCATGCATCACGACTGCAAGAACTCCCAAACAAGACAAATGTTTGGTTTAAGCATAAGATGAATGAGCCTTGGAAACAAGGTTTCATAGTTCAAGTAGGACCACAACCTAGGTCATACATTATAAAAGGGAAAGATGGTGGTACCTACAGACGAAATAGGTACCATATTCGTCCTGATAATAGTTTGAATGTGGATAACAGTTTAGCCTGGAATCGAACTGTAGAAGATCTTTGGGAAAGCTCCAGTGACTCTTCAAAGACTCAACATGTTTCAGCTGGTAGTTCTAATGATCAAAGCACCATCAGTGACACTTCAAAGACTCAACAAGCTCCAGTTAGTAGTTCTAATGATCAACTTAGTAGATCACCTGAGATAAGAAGATCAGAAAGGACTATTGTGAAACCTATTCATTTTAGAGACTATTAATTAGAACTTTTATCAAAAAATTTATTCATTTAAAACATCTGTTTTTGGACTGCAAAGTAAGATTTCAGTTTGTAAAATTTTGTGTCTCAAGTTTTAAAATTCACTCATCTTAATTTGTAAAATGTAAATTGTTACTTTCATTGGTAATATTTGTAATTGTAATCTTTTAAAATTATAATCTTTTAATCTTTAAGAAAAAAAAGGGCATGTAAGACATTTAATATATATAAATTTAGATGGCAGCACCTGTGTACAAAAAGTAAATAAAAGCGTATCAGCCACTAACTTCAGTTAGAAGCTAGCTAGCTGAGGATATGCCTGTAGTAACGATGTAGAGTTTGATTGTCCGTAGTTATCTCAATTCATCCACCTAAATAATAATGCTTATGAATATTAAGTCATCGAGGGTATCTTATAACATTTTCGCCACTTCCCCGCAAGGGCTGGCATTTATTTGCACATGTTAGATTCAATGAATTGGAATGTAATGAGTGATTGTATAATCTAATATAATATTAGTATGAATTTCAGCTATATGTTAAGTGTAACCTTATTGAATGTAAAATTGTAAATAAATGTATATATGTACAAAACCAGTTTTTCATTTGAGAGTTGTACAATTTTATTTAGATAACTTTCCTGGGGCAGAAATTGGTCGATAAGGGGTTGTTACATACTCCGATGGCGTATTTTTTTTCTTTTAAATCTTTAAATCCAAGTCGGCAATCCTTGGAGAAATTTTCTCCTTTAACACTGAGGGGAGCGAATCCAACAGGGTTAGTACACAACAGCCGAATGTGATACGTACACGTAGTCGTCTTTTGAATCACTTCACTCTCATAACTCCACCAACTGTAATCGGTCCATAAGGTACTTTAATACAACGTCACTGATACAACCACGACAAAAAGAAGGGCGGAAAAGGGATACTATACGTTTTTCTTATAGAATACTGGTAAAATTTCCTTTTTTTAAATCATTGCATATAACAACAAATGTCTTATCTTCGCTTTTGCACGAGTTTTGATGTGACATGTTGTATCTGAAGAGAGAGTCGATTATAAGATAGTGACAAGTTATTTATTATTATTTACTTTTAAATATATTTGTTAAGACAAAAACAAATATGAGGAATTTGACAATATAATAAGCCGCCGAAAACAGTAACAATTTTTTATGTTCCGAGAGACAGTTAAAGTTGAAGTAGTTAGCGTTCGTGCTTTCGATGTTTCGTGATGATGATGATGTTGTTACGTCTCACTACTACTCCTCCAGTGGAGCCGAAGACTAATCGCCTGACATGAATCATGACAGTCGAAAGATTGATCTTCCGCAAAGGATTGTCATGGGGCGAGATGTTGTAGCGGAATCAAAGTCCGCTACAACATTTCGCCCAAATTGGACTCAAATTTCAGGACACTGTCTTGGAGACAGTGTCCTCTAAGTTGAACTTCACTTTAGTTGTCTTTTTAGGAGGTGGGTCCTCAGGAACTAACTGCAACGATTCCGATGGCTTCTCGGGAATGGAGCCCGAATCACTGAAACAAGGCTTTAAACGGTTGAGGCTGACGTTTTTACTTCACCCTTGATGTTCAGTGTGAAGTACTGGTCGGCCCTTCCTACTACGGTAAAGGGACCTTCGTAAGGAGGCTGGGAGGGTTTCTTTACCGCATCTGTACGTACGAATACTTGTGTGCATGTTTCTAGGGCTTTGGACACGAACACTGAAGGTGGAGAGTGCCTTTATGGTGGTGCCGGTCGCACATCTTCGAAATGGCGTCGCAATTGTTGTACGAAATCTCAGGAGTAAGTCTTACCTGGATTAGACTGAAGGAAGTCACTTGGCAGGCGTAAGTTTGTGCCGTATATACAATCTGCAGGTGTAGCGTTGAATTATTCGTGAAAGGTGGATCGCAATCTCAACAGAACCGTAGGCAAAACCTGAGTCCATTGCTGATTTGCATGCCAGATGATAGCAGCCTGTGTACTAGTCAATTGTTAGTGTACTAGTCAGTTGTGTCAACATGAAACGTGTATATCAAAGTGGCGCTACGAAAAGGAAAGAAAAGAAAAGAAAATCTTTAGACGTTGAAAAAAAAGTTCCAGAAGTTTAAACACTTTGTTGACTAGTTCCACTTTTCAGTCGCAAAGTCAGCCTTTGATAAATGTTAATAAAAACAAAACGCACCCAAATAATTTCTAAAAATAAAATAATTTGTACTAACCAAAATAATTTGCGAATCACGCCCAAAATAAATATTTAAGACAGGCAACACGACATTGTGCTAAGACGAGTATCGAAGAGAGATTCAGTCCAAACAAAGAAATTTTGAGAGATTGTTCCCGGTTATACCCAAAGAAATTTCATGAAATCGAAAAGCTTGATAGTTTTCCTACGGATATCCTTTGCTGCATTTCTAAGCTTTGTAAAACTGAAAGATGTCGATTATTAGTTGACGTGAAACAGTTTGCATATCAATACAAAAGTTTTATGACAACTGCAAAAATTGAAAACGAAAATGGAAGAGAGAAAGAAAACACAAGACAAGCTGAATGAAGCTGAAAAAAATCTGTGAAGAGGACGATTAAGAATCTGAATCTGAAGAAGATCTTTGTGGATACTGCTCTGACAAGAAACAATGTTTTCAGTGTTTGTCGTGTACCTTTTCTGTTGTTTTCCAACTCTAACAATCTGGACTATTTACCAACCTGTATATAGCTTACAAATTTGTTCAAACTATACCTTGTACAAAAGTCACCTGTGAAAGGGTGTTATCTAAACTTAAAATTGTTAAAAATCGAATTAGGTCTACTTCAAGCCAAGACCTTATGTCTAATCTCCTATTAATTAATGTAGAAAGAGACTTATTTTATAATTTAGAAAAAAATTAATTATAAATGAAATAGCTAGGATTATTGAAGAACTGGCCAAAAAGCTATTAGGTTAGGTTATCACCATGTTTTTATTAACTTGCTTTCTTGTTTGTTTGTGTGTTTGTCCAGTACAAATTTTGCAATCGATTTTTAATTAACTTCCCGACTAGCTAGACAAAATAGCTCAGAACACGATGACAATGCATTTTTTTAATACTTTTAGCCATCTCTAAGCAGAATTGAATTAATTTTCAGTTATTTTCAGTTAATTTTGTTTTGTAGACTGGTGCAGCCATCTATTCCTGAACGGGAACGAAAAGTTAAATGCAAGTTAACTTCCAACTAACTTCATTTTCTTTCAAGTTGATGGGATAATTGATCAAAAAAATTTTTAAAAAGTATCTATTAATACATAGAATTGTTAAGTTTATATGATTCAACAGAAAATTTAAAAACATGGTATATAAAAAGTTCTTCGTATCTTGTAATTATTTCTTAATTTAAATTGTAAATAATTCATTTGTATCATCTATCCTTTTTTCTTTTGATTTTAAAAACGTAATCGTAGTAAAATACATTTTTTCTTTACATATGCTTGTCTTACTCATTAGTGCTTTCCCTAATTATTTTTAATCTTTTTATTGAGGTATTGCAGTAGTATTAGATAATGGCTTTAGCACAGATTAGGTTGCCTAAATCTAAAAATGTTTCTCACTCTCATTTTCAAGTAATAAACCACTTGTAATTGATTACTATTTTTTCTCGTCTGTAATAAGATTAGATATAATAAAGATAATATAAAAATGTATTGAAAACTTAAGTTAACTATAACAGAATAGCTTAACTTTTGATAAAGATCCTGCCTTTACTCAAATACTTTCTAAGTGCCAAAATAGCGAAAAATGTGGTTTTCAAGCATGTGATTTTCAAAAATTGTCTGGGGGAGGACCCTCGGACCCCCGCTTGGTAAGGGGGCCCCTCCTCAGTCTCTAGCCGAGGGCCTCCAAAGGAGCCAGTCCGGGCCTGCTTCCACCAGATATCTAAAATGCTTAACAGCTGAGTAAGAGTTCTCGGTTATACGTGCTATAACGTTTTTGAGTGTCCGTAAGTCTCCTGGAGATAATTGGCCACTCTCGCCTACTCTCAGGCGCTTCAGCCAGTACCTCTGCGCGTCTCCCGGATAAAGTCTCCCTCTGAGTTTGGAAGTCTCCCAGAGAAAAAACTCAGAGGCTACCAGACGCCGGACACATTCTGCTGGACGACCACTCCCATGGCTCCGTCCGATGCATCAACCATTATAGCCAGCTCCGCTGAGTGACATGGGTGGACCAGCAAGGTTGCAACGGAGAGCCTGTCTTTTACTTTCCTCGAAGGCCTTGCTCACTTCTGTCCAAACTATCGTTGACTTATCATTTTTCTTTTTACCTTTCAGATAATCGCATAAGAATGCTTGAGCTTCTGCTGCATTAGGTAAGAACCTGTGGTAAAAATTGATTATTCCAAGATATCTTCGTAGGTCTTTAATTGTATCTGGCTTTTTATACTCTGCAATTATTTTGATGCGATCTGCTGTTGGCGCGATTCCATTCTCGGAAACATGATGCCCTAAAAAGTTGATTTCAGACTTAAAAATTGACACTTGTCAACACTGATGACTAAACCAGCAGCTTGCAGACGAAGAAAAACTTGCCGTAGATGTGCTAGATGTTCTTTGTTCTTTGAAGCAATGAGCAGGTCATCGAGGTAGGCGAAACAAAATTCCAAACCTCGGAGTACCAAGTGTATAAATCTTTGAAAAGTCTGGGCAGAATTTCGAAAGCCGAAACCCATGAAGGGGAACTCAAAAAGCCCAAACGGCGTATAGATGGCTTTCTCCACATCAGCAGGTTCAAATGGAATTTGATTATACGCTCTGACAAGGTCCAAGGTGGAGAATATCTTGCATCCATACAGCTGACTGCTAAAATCTTGTATATAGGTCAGTGTGTATCTGTCTGGTTCGGTAACTGCATTCAGCCTTCAGTAATCGCCACAGGGACGATAACTCCCCCTTTTCTTGAAATTGGGGAGTCATGGAATTCAGGAGTGGTTCTCTGGCACGAGTCAAAGGGGCGAATTGCACCGTGGAGGTCAAAGCGCGAATGGCGACGGGAAGTCTTGTTCACAGCAAGAGGCACGAATGTGAAAACGGTCACTCGCGACGATGCAGGAACGTGACGAATGCCTGTCGAATGTCTTGCGGGTGGCGTGAGCGCGAATGTGTAAATACGGCATAACACTTAAAAACCTGTTCTGATAATTCAAGATTGGAGGGGGGGGGTATTGTACCTAAAGAACCTGAACTCAAGCATGAAATCGTTTATCCACAAGAAAACAAAATTTTTAGGAATAGATACTTGTCCTCTTGAAAAATTTTACTGAAATTTTAAGATATCTGATAGAAAAAGGTCTGGGAGATTGCTAACATAAAACTTGTAAAAAGTACATAACAAAAATCGTCTGTTTCTTAAAATTCACTCTTTGTTTTTATTGGGGTTATTAAGAAGGTGTTTCTGTTAGTAATATTTTGTTGTCAATATGAATTTTCTAGAAAAAAGAATCTTATGTTTTCATTCTGTTACTTTTTAATTTTCATTTCAAGCTGGAAAAGTTTGAAAAATTCCTAAATCCTCAAATGCTTACCTGAACTGACTGGTATTTAGGAGGTAAAAAGGTTTAACCCACACAAATCTCTATCACATATCTTGTGGGGGAAACAAATCGGTAGACTCAAACATATCGAATAAATCGAAATTTTCAAGGAATAATGTGTAATCGATTAAATTAATAATCGAATATTTTGCCTTTCATGGTATTTGTTTACAAACTGATAAGCGTGTGTCACAAATTCTTTACAAATTAATTTGTAACAGAATTGTTTACCAGTCATGACTACTTTTATTCCTAAAGTTACCCCACTTTCCAGTCGGATTCTTCGAGTTTTAGGATGCAATCCTAGTCCTATGACATTACAAGGCACAAATACATACATTATTGGAACTGGGAAAAAGTAAGAAACATAAGTGAGTTTATTTATGCAAAAAGGCAGAGTTTATGATTCTGATAAAATTTTTGAAGAACTAATTTAAATATCTGTATGTTAATGATTTTATTTTCTGTTCTTAATATTGCAATGCTAACGATTCTAACGAATTGTATATTTGTTTCATTAGGCGTGTGTTGTTAGATTGTGGACACCCAAATGTTCCTGAATATGTTGTCTTGTTAAAAAGTGTTTTGGAAGATCAAGATTGCTTGCTTCGTCATATTGTTATAAGTCACTGGCACCTTGATCACATTGGAGGAGTTCCAGATATATTAAAGGAGCTGGATACTAGTTAGTAATTATCTTTTGCTTTTGAATTTGCTTAAACTGAAATTTTTACTATGTGAAACATTATAGGAACTATTTTAGTTCTTTATTTTTTGTTTTAGTATTAGTTTCATGTATAATTTCTTTTACGGTGTAATTTCTTTATATACTTTGATACATTAATTATGTGTTATATAATAATTATATATGTATATACTTAATAAGTAATGTAATGTACTGGCCAAAGTTTTTGTGTATATAATATATATGCAGAGCTCATATTGGACTGGCATTTCTCTTGTAAACTAGTGAGTTTTTTTTTTTTTTTTTTTTGTTTTTTTGTTGTCACTTCTTGAAACGTAAAAGGCATCTGAGAAAGTAGGTTCCTTGAAGAAAGTGAATTTTGTTTTTCATCTCGGATTTTTGTGATTAAGTACTATCATTTTCCTTGAAAAGGCTAGATGCTTGATAGGTTATTAGCAAGAGCAGATTTGCAATTAACTATATTTGGGCTGGTTGCTGTAATATTCTTTTAAGTTATTAATGCTGTTCTGATTCTATGAACAATTATGAATTTTTCTAATTTTTATTTGATATCCATTGCTTTCAAATTGTGTGGAAGACACTGTGCTAGATGTTACTCCTGGGGGTACTCGATAAAGATTGAGCTGGCACCAAGGGAGCAATGTAGACTCACCTGTATGGTGCTCCCAGATAAAAATAAATAGTCAGCAATTTCTGTGATTCTGTAGGAATGTCTCAGATTCATATGTAATCATCCCTTTGTTTATATTATGAATTTTTAGAAGCTGCGTGTTCCTGTTTGCATTTGTCACAAGTTTCTTGTAAATCATATTCGGAGCATAGTTTTGTTAATATTAAATTTTATATCTTATGAATTTACTTACATATAATATGGCTTTGTGTTTTTATTGTTATCTTCTATAGAATGCACTGTCTCAAAATTCCCAAGATCGTCAGGAATAGAAAATTTTTCTATAGTCCCTAAAATAAATTATAACTATCTTGAAGATGGTGATATTATTGCTGTTGAAGGAGCAACATTAAGGTAAACTTTCCCTTTTAAAGTTATAATTATTCTCCATGGAGCCTATTCTAATGTGATTTTATGTGTAAATTGAACATTTATACACTGCTAGCCTTTAAAATTGCTACACCATGAAGAAGAGATGATAGAAACATCAAATTTGCATGAAAGGAAGTAGATATTGGGATATGCAAATGATTAGGATTTAAGTGCAATCGAATGATGCAGATGGGAGAAATGGCATCACAAACTCTGTATAAAAGGAAAGTTATGCCGTGAGTTTAAATAATCCAACAGAGATAGATAAAAATAATACAAAAATAGACAAAAAACAAACAGAAATCAAGCACTCTGGGCATCCACGCACCAACAGCAAGATTCTGTATAAGTGCCGGAACTGAACCATAAAACAACAGAGGTAACCGACAGGTCTCGTCATCAGGGAGCCTAACCATGTCAGTTACCTCAAGGGGAACTTTCTGAATAAGATGTAGGTAAGCCCAAAAAACATCCCAAGGCCTCGAGTCCCCCAAGGAAACAATAAGTCAAGAAGAAAATGAAAAGACAAACACAACTTACAGTATGGGCTCAACGCACCTTACATGCAAGCACACAAAAAACCTAATGCAAAGTAAAAAATGCGTACACACCCCAATTCCGTAAGTGACGGTTATGGAGAAACAGCAGCCAATTCTATCCTAAAAGTTACGTCATTGTAACATTACTATAGCTCCACCCCCCATTACAGCTTAACCAAATGAAAACACAAATACTATTCTAAACATCTTTAAAAATTCCTGAGTCTAAATGCCATTTTTTTTAAACTTTTAAATTGCCGAAATTTTTAGGGAAATCGTTTTTTCTTAAGTTTTCCTCGAAAATGCTACATGCCTCCAAAAAATCCCCAGCGTTGTTACATATGTTTTTTATTCTGTAAAGTTGTGAGTAAAAAATATTATAATAAATTTTATAGTTTAAGTTGCTATGGAAATTAGTAAACGTAATAACCTCGAAGTTAAAATCTAACTTTTTATCATAAATCCCTATTTTGAATTTTAATTTTTAAATCCAGATAAGTCGCACAAAGATTATTATCGTTAGTCCGGTTTAAAGTTAGTTCCTTTGGGTAGATTTGATTAAGAAACTCCAAATCGTTGCAGTTAAAAATTATGAGGCCATCAATATATCTAAATCCGGTAACATTATTTGAGTTAAGAAAATTAGTTTCGTAAAAATGTAAGAATAGGTTGGCAAATGCACTAGAATAGCTATTTCCCATGGGTATACCCGTTATCTGTTTAAAGAAATATAAGCCATTAAAGAGATAGTTTTCAAAAATATTAAATGTACATAAATCAATCCAGTCACATTTTAAGATTAAAGTACTATCTAAATAAGCATCATAGATTTCTGAACAGATAATCATTAAATTATCATGCGGAATACTGGTAAACAGGTTTTCAAAATCAAACGTGTATATGCTATCTATATTCTTACTTTTTAAAAAATGTAGAACATCCTGGTTATTATTTATAATAAAGCTATTTTCGGTAACCTTAATTTTATTTAGAATAATTTTTAAATAGCTAAAGAACTTTTTACTGAACAAAGTGTTATAACAATTTGTACTACATGTAACAAACCTAAATTTAGTAGGTACTTTATGGAATTTTATGGTAGGAAACAGGTAAGGGTATTTTATGCTATTAAACTTAAACTTAAATTTTTTGCTAAAAGCTAAAATCCTATTATCTATTTCTGTTTTGGTAAGGTTAATTTTTTGATAGGTATTATTTGAGTTGTATTCCCTAGAAATTAACTGCTTAAAATAATCTTTACACATAAAACCGAAGTTATTTGCCGCCTTATCAACAACCGTAATAATAAACTTATTTTTTAAACCTTTAATTTTACTGTATAGAACTTTGTTTAGAAAGAAACCCTTCTTGTCCTCCATACCATACTCTTCATAATTCCTTTTTATATCCTGTAAAATATGCACCTTCCACTCCATAAAACCTTCGATAGGCCAATTGTACTTCCTTGCTAATTTTATTATAAAGTAATCTAAATCTTTAGTGATAGAACTTATAATTTGCTTTAAATTTACCTTATTTCTTACCCTAAATTTTGAGCCCTTATGTAGAACTTCCCTCAACCTAACATCTTTAACAATATTAAGATCCCCTGTTACAATATGCCCTGAAGTTGGATTTACAAAGTTTTTAAACTCCTCAATATGACAATTACAATCAGAATTAGAAATTTTGCCTAAGTTATGACTATAATAGTTATAGTTGCAGATTATGTCCCTTAACGTTTTTTGATATTTAAAAGCAATAGCGATTTTCCCACAATCCTTGATTGGTAATAATTTAGAATTATTATGTACAATAGTAGGTAGTTTTAAATACTCGAAATCTTTATCTAGAAAGTTAATAGTACAGTACTCTACCCCTACATCCCTTCCCCTCTTAGCATCCAAATTAGTCAGGTTAAGCTTGTATTTAATTAAATCTAAAATTATTAGTTTTGTAAACCTTGAAACAAATTTAATTGAAGATAAATGATGTTTAATTACCCACCTTAAACCAGAATTTTTTTGGTTGAATAAAAAATGTTTAATTATTTTAATGTTCTTAAAATCAATAAATAAATTACAAACCCTTTGCAGATCTTCCAGTTTCAATTTTGTTTTTAAACTATTGCTACCTTTCCCTCTTTTACCCCTATAATTAGAATGTATATAATTAAACCTATCAATAACCATGAATTTTTTATAAACACAGTTATTATCTAAATCTACCGGTCCTTCCCCGTTAAGCTTACTGTTTAAACCGTATGGAAATAGTGTTTTAAGCTTACAAATATATAAATTTTCAAAATCCAACCTTTTATTTAAATCATTAATCTCATCAATAATATATAATTGAGCCTGCTCGAAGTTATGTACTTGAAAGTGTAGAAGTTCATAATCAAAAGAAGTTTCGTCTTTAAAATTTTTTATTGCAGACCTATGGCTATTAACCCTTTTATTAAACTCAGTCCCCGTTTGCCCAATATAGCATAAATTACATTCTTGACACTCTATAATGTAAATTAATCCCTTACACTTACAAAATAAATTACTATTGCCTGAACCAACCCCCACTTGACTACTGTTCGCCATAGGGCACGTAAGACACCTTTTATCTTTGCATTTTGCATATTTTTTAAATTTTAAATTATATAAACGTAACAGTTGTTCAGGTAACTTATTAACCACCACACTCCCCTGAACAAGACGTGCAGCAGGGCTCCTTGTTACGGAATGCGACGAGCCATGTCCCATGAGAAAATCTTTGATACTAGTTTGCATAATTATATAAAAGTTTTTACCTGAAAAGCAAAGAATACATTAGAAAAGCCTGCTTACTTAAAGCCTTTCTCATTTGGTAATCGCATTTGAATGTTGATTGTTTGTGAGAAGATCGTGTTATGCCTTGTATAAGAAGGAGAAAGCTACCAGCACGTGTCGGAATTCGATAGCGGCAAGATCATGGCCTATCGAGAGTGTGGTTAATTGTTCCACGATATTTCAACTCTCATTGGTCAGAATCCATTGACTGTCATGCGAATATGGAATTGATGGGTTCAGGAGGTTCATACTGAACGCCATGCAAGATCTCAATGGCCTCCCACTAACACCCAAGAGGACAGACATGTTGTCAGGTCGGCCTTGCAGGATCATACAGCCACACTTGAGTCAGGAAATTGGCTTGTTTGCAGCACGACAAGTATTTGCACGGACAGTGCGATGACATCTGGAGCAGCACGGACTGTCTGCAAAGCGACCATTATTGTGGCCTCCCTTGACACTGCAGCATATAGAGATGCCCAACGACAAGACTGTATACAGGAGTGGTACCACGTCATCTTTTCAGATGAGTCCCGGTTCTGCATGCTTCATTATGATGGATGTATCTGTGTCTGGAGGCACCAAGGAGAATGCACAGGATTTGCTTGCATTCGATATGGTCATACAAGCCCTGCACCTGGTGTGATGGTATAGGCAGCCTTTACGTACACGACATGAACACCTCTTGTTTGTGTCATCAGTAATCTGAACAGCTAGCTTTACATTTCTCAGATCTTGAGGCTGGTGGCTGTGCCCTATCTTTGAGGCCTTGTAGACGTCACCTTTCTATAAGATAATGCAAGATCACATGTTGCCCGTCGTGTCCTGACCTACCTCGACACAGAGGTTATTCAACTTGGTCTGGCCAGTATGTTCTCCAGATCTCTCATCCATAGAAAACATCTGATCATGGGTTGCTTAGGGACTGGGCCGTAACTGCTCTCCAGCCACTACAATTGATGAAGTGTGGCATAGACTTGGAGCAGCATAGAATGACTTGCTCGTATCTTTCATCCAAGCCCAGTTCAACTCGATGCCTCACCGGGTTAGAGCCGTTTTAGCTGCCAGAGGCAGCAGCTGTATGTACTAATTTCAGACCCTGTATACCCCCAAATTGCCTACAAATTTAATCAGGTTTTCTTCTTACTATTCTGCATAGGTACAATAAGTAAAGTTTTGTTATTTGCTTTCCTTCCTGGTGTTGCAATTTTAATGGCCAACAGTGTATATTATATAAACTTATGTGAAAAACATGAAAATATATCATTCACCTGTATACAAACACATACATTATTTAGTTGTGTCTATAATGTAATATTTTATAATGAGTGATCAACCATCAATTATTTTGAAAATTTATTTTGTAAAACTTAACAATAATGCTAAATTTTGGGAAAAACATTCATAACAATGAAAACATCTTCACAGAAGACACTTTAGACTCTTAATAGTTATAAAATGTTCACAGAAAATCGCAATTTAATTACTTTAAAAATATTTATTTGATATTGGAAAAAAATCAAGCGGTATTTACTTAATGAAGAAATATAATATATTGAACTAGATATATCAGAAACATAACAAAAATAATTAATTGCTTATGTTATAAATATTCAGCAAAGCTTAACAACATTTTATTTTTGGAAAATTTGTGCCTGGTTCTTATGAAATTGAAATGTTAAAAAATTGCTGAAACTTTATTTATTTATTTATTTTTTAGAGTTTTAATTTCCTTGAAATATATTTTCTATGACTTATGAAGAAGTTCTTGGATATATTTCCTTTTTAATCTTTGTTCTGTAGCTAGTTGTTTACTTTTTCCTTTTTTTTTTCTCTTACCTTATTCACCTAAAATGTTTTTATGTCAGAAACAAAATTTGTTTTTGCCAAAGCATCAGGGCCGCCCAGAGGGGGAGGCAACTGGGACACTTTGCCCCAGGCCCCCCAACTGTCAGAGGGGCCCCAAAAAAATCTAAAAAAATTTATTTATTAGATTTCCTCAGAAAATATAACAAGAGAGCAGTGCAATTAAATATAATAATTATGTTAATCATTCATGTGATAAAATTTTAAGTGTGAGTAACTTAGTTTGAATGTGTGTTTTCGTCTCTTTCCATTTTTTATTTTTCTTGGGGCCCCCAACAGATGTTTGCTCCAGACCCCGTAAAGTCTCTGGGCGGCCCTGCAAAGCATTATAGAATATTATTTTTGCATGTCAAGTCTCACAGTTAAACTTGAAAATTTTTAGCTATTGAATTTTATATATTATCAAATGGGATCATACTTAATTTATGGTTTTGGAAGGATGAAGTTGTGTGTGATAGAGATAAATGAATACTTAAGGAAATTTAAAGTAAAGTATTCATCAAATGAATAGAACTGAATAATTAAATCTCTTACCATAAAAATATTTAATCAATAAACTTTGATATTCTGTTTTTTTTTTACTTGCACTGAATTATTTTTTTTCCTTTGATGATTCCTTTGTGTGCTTTTTTTTTAAAAATGTTCTCTGGTTTCATTATAAAAATTTAGCCAGATGATGGTTAAATGGCTAAGAATCTAGTCTTCAGAATCTGAATATGTGAGTTTGAATTCTCCAATAGGCATGGATGTTTGTAGCCATTCTGAATCACTTTAGTTTGTAGATCAATATCAATTTAGTCCTTGTGTTGCAAAAAATGGCTATAGCATTTCCAACCAACTTACAAAATGTAAAATGATTTTTTTTTTCAAATACTGTGATTATACAGTGAGATTACCAGCAATGTTTTAATACATAGAATGTAGTTTTATTCACTTGATAAAACTTTAAGGTTATCTCTGCTATGAATAATTTTTTTAAAAATATTTCCATCTTATCTAGATGTGTAATTTGCATCTGAAAATAAAATATTTTTTGTTTCAAAAATGATCTGTGGAAAATTGAATTTTATGTACTTATTATTGAAAATAAATATAAAACTAGAAAATATTATAAAAATGAAATAATTTAAGACATAGTAAATATTCGTTCATTATTATTTATTGCTTTGGAATTTAAAACACCTGATAATGTTTAGATTATGAGTTTCATATTAATAGCATCTTAATTTGTATTAGGGTTTAAGATTCTAAAAAATACTTTAATTGATTAATTGAGAAATATCTAAAATTGAATGTAACCTTCTATATTTACTATTAATTAAATTAATTCCCTTGTAATTAATTTAATTAATAGTTATTTAAAATCTGATCACCTTTAAATTTATCTGTATGAATGTAGAATTAAAATAGTACCTATTAAAACCTTCATATTCACCTTAAATTTATTCTTAAATTTTTATTTCTTACCAGCTATTACACTATTCATTCTTATATATTAATATTTAATTGTACAATTCATTTTTTGCTTTTTTTTTTCTAGAGTAATTGCAGCTCCTGGGCATACTGATGATCATCTAGTATTGTTTTTAGAAGAAGAAAACAGTTTGTTTAGTGGGGACTGCATTCTGGGAGAAGGGACTGCAGTAAGGATACTATTTTGGTTTCCTTGTTTTATGCTAAATAAGTTTGTAAAACATTTAGTTGTAGTCGGTATAAAAAAAAAAACTTCCTGTTATTTTGTTTTCAGATTTTTAATTGAATTATCAGTTACATAATCAAATAATTAGAAGCTTTATAATTATTCATTTTTGAAAAAAAATTATATAAAAATATTATGTAAGGAATCTAATTTGTTATCTAATCGAATCTTTTGTTTAAGGTGTTTCAATTTTTGTTGCAGAATTATTCATATTTTGATATGTCAATCTTTATATGTTTATAATTATCTGCAAAGTTTGCTGTTTAAATTAAAGTGCTTTAAATCATGACTTAAAGTTACTCATTTAAAATAAGTTGATTCAAACAGTTTTGTTTATGTTTTTTAAGGAATCTAATAAAAATTAGCATTTTTATTACCAGCTGATTAAAATAGAGTTATGTAGTTTTAATTATTATATTTAAAAATGATTACTTATTTGTTATCACATATTTTAAAGAAAGTCTAGTTAAAAAGTTTTGATATTTTGCTGTCTAAATGATGCTATCATGATAATCTAAAGTGTGACTCAACATGAATATTTTGTAAGCTCTCAAGATTTTTTTCTGTGCTTACTTTTTATAAATCAACTTACTTTACATTATTTTTTATGTAGGTCCTACATAACTATTGAGAACTTAATCTATATAAAGGACTTTTGATGACAAAACTCTTTTTTTGCAGATATTGATTATAAATATGTCTTTCCATCTAGTTAATGTCTATGAAACATTTGTGATAACAGTTATAACACTTATTTGTTATAGGTGTTTGAAGATCTCCATGATTATATGCAGACTTTAGATAAAATTTTGAAAATTGAACCTAATAAAATATTTCCTGGGCATGGACCTGTTATTGACAATCCAAGGAGCAAAATAGTTGAATATGTTGAACACAGGTTACATAGAGAAAGACAATTACTAGATGAACTTGAAAAAGTTCGGCCAAAAGGACTGACAGCTGAGGAACTTGTAAATTTGATCTATATTGTAAGTGAATGAAGCAAAATGTGATAATACTGGAGATCATTAAAAAATTATAAATTTTCTTTATTTTACCTACCATAAAAATGTACATACATTTGAATTATTTTGATAAACAAGCAGTGATAACATTATTCTTACTTTTGTTTAGAAATGCTTTGACTAATACTAGTTTGTTGGTTTTAGTTTACTCAGATTAATATATATAAAATTGTATCTCAAGAGTAAGGTATATTTGTGAATGAATTTTTAATAAAAAGGTGAATGAAAAAATATATATATATGTATATATGTAATGAAAAAATGTGTCCTAAATTACTTTGAAAGTGTATTCCAAATTCTCTTTTTAATAAAGCACAACCCCTTTTTCAAAATGTGCCGTAAAAATAACTTAATTGATATTTACACTACCCCTTAATGCACATACCACTGAATCTTTTTAGAATATTCCAATCCCGCAATCAATGCCAAAATTTCAATAGCATCACCATATCTGGTCAAAGCCTGAAGGCGTCACTAGGTTTGTATATAATAAATAAGGCAGTTTCAAATTCTTCCTTACTAACAGAATATAGTAATGCATGCCTGATCCTGAGTAAACCACATTGCTATTGCATCTTACTTCACATGTATAGGCCATATGACTGATTCTGACCAATTCAGTAATTTTAAACCTGGTGGCAAAACCAGATAATCATTCTTTATACACTGAATGAAAGACCTTCCTGTGCTTTTTGATAGTTTGGCCATTAAGTAAAGCAACTGCTCTATTTCTCTTGATGCAGTGCAATGTAAAGTGCATCTCCCTTTCCAATCTTGTGATGATGTTTTCTACAATGTGTCTACAACTGTTAAATGGATCTCCAGTATAGCTAATATGTCTTCATGATGTTGAAACTAAATAAAAGTTTTTAATCTGTTCCACAACTGCATCCCTCCTGTTTCTAAATATTTGCTCATTACACACACACATATATATATGTTTGTATAAAGCCTAATAAATTGTTCTGAATAATAATACTTTGGTTATGCATGTAATGGTAAAATTTTGATAAAATGTTCAATGAAGTTATGTTTATAAGGTCAACTAACTGTTGATATTAGCTGACATTGGCCAAAAAAAAATATTGCTAACAAGCCACATATATTAAATACGATAGGAAAATATTGTAAACATCAATTAATAGATGTAATCAATAATGTACTTTATTTAGATACTATTCTTATGATTAGGCTTGCACAGGGGTATAGAGTAACATGTAGTAGAATTTCTTTTTTTTTTCCTTATCAGTTTCTGATTGCATGTTAAATTTTTTCATAGCTCTATTAATAATTTGAGTTGTCTTCATAGTTTTGATATGTTGTTTCTGTCCTGCTTACAAGTTTCTTCATATTTTGTGACTTTGAACCCCAACTGAAATCTGCTGTTGCTTCTTTTCTTGTGTGTGTGACTCTTTGTGTATATTTATCCCTCTTGCAAACTCTGAATACTTTCAAATCATTGCAGAACATTCTGCTTTCCTTTGATATACTTAGAGTTTCTGTTCACTAGGTAAAGTACTTAATCTACAATCTACTAACTGAAATCAAAGGCAAATTGTATTCTCAAAATAACTTGATGTAATTTAAAGAAATGTAGGCAGAAAAAAAAGTGGGGGAATCTTTTTTGTATAATATTATAATGTGTCAAACAAAAAGAAAGCTTTAGGAGCTCCCCCATGAATGCTATGTGTCTTTTAATTTGTTTCTGCAAGAAGTTTCTTACAAAAGCATAACAAATTTATACATTTAATACTGGCTAAAAGATACTGTCTCTGAAAGGTTGTAACCCAGTTTTGTGAACCTGGTTTGCACTTCAAGAAAGCTACTTATTTCAGATAAGAGATCAAATTGGATTATGATGGTGACCTAGTGTAAGAAAATATTCTAGGAATGGATGATCCATGTTTATGAGACTTGAGTTCAATCAACACATTCAAGGACTATGCATATGAATGTTCTTAGGGCCTAATCTTATTCCATTCAATTGATCCTATTTCCATTCTAAGTGGAGTATCCATTTTTGGGTTTGCACATTAACTTTTCCTGGTCTAACTATTTCCTGCTTAATTTCAGTAAGTTGCCTACTTAATTTTGAAAATGTATCCACATAATTTATATGACCTTGGCTATAAAATGATTAAATTTCACTAAGAAATTTTAATTTGTTAATGTGCAATTATAGAAAAAACTGTATGTAAAAATAGAATCTTACAAAGAAACTCTCTGTTTTGTCCTTAAGGTTTCTTATCTAATTCTTAGCAAATTAAACATTTAATGTTGAGAAAATAAAAATCTATAACAGTATTTATGTAAACATGTGCTAGATTATTGCAAATATGAATAAGGTTATGTGTGTTAAAACTGTAAAACTCTTAATTCTTTTTTTTTTTTAACTTTCATCATACATTCAACATATATTGCCGATAGGTTTATAAATATTTCTTTTTAACCAATTTCATAATTTTTTACTGCTAATTTCAGGATACACCAAAGCATCTCTATAAAGCAGCCGAAGTTAATGTATCTCATCATTTAAATAAACTGGTGAAAGGAAAAGTTATTGGTAAGATATATTATGTATTTAATGTTTTTTCTCTATTTTATTTTGGATAATGATACTCCTTAATTCATGTAGTATGAACTGAAAACATCAACTTGATTGAATAGGATTTTCAGCATAGAATTTATTTAACTGTCTTAGTTTTCTTATAATTTATAATTTTCAGTGCTCATTTTTATTAATTCAGTTTAACTGAATGGTATCAATTTGTACTGAGTATATATAATCTTATTGCATAAGTATTAATTAATTAATTTTCTTTAACAGTATAAGGAATTTGTTAACGTTTTTTGTTAATAAGTTAATTAAATAGTTCAGATTACAATTTAGTCATTAAGTTCTCAAGTTGCATTTAAATATGAAATAAAACATTCTTATACACTCTTGTAGTTGTGATTTTGAATTATATTTTGTGTGATGTTTAAGTTCTCGTAACTATAGTTATCATAGAAAGAGTTGTTTAACAGTGTTCAAATGTTTGATCGAAATTTAACACTGATGATCTTCGCTATTATTAAATATCTGTGTAAATTACAAAAGTTAGTCTGTTGGCAAGA
This sequence comes from Dolomedes plantarius, assembly GCA_907164885.2. Taxonomy (NCBI): domain Eukaryota; kingdom Metazoa; phylum Arthropoda; class Arachnida; order Araneae; family Dolomedidae; genus Dolomedes; species Dolomedes plantarius. The sequence goes on from OU015500.1 coordinate 62,546,225, forward strand.
TGCTGTTGGAAGTTTTAAAATTGCCTTCAAAACCTTCTTTTCTCACAAAGTATAGCTGTTTACTCTATAGCTGTACCACCTCTTCTTTTAAGCACTTTTGTTCGTAATATATCATGAAATAAATAACAATATTATTAATATACATTTTTTAAAACTTTTGGTGGTGAAAAATCTCTAAGTACAGTTTTGCCTTTGGACAAACTTGAGTCAAAGCTAAGTCTAATCTTATTTTCAGGGCACTTTTTTCCTTTATATAGAACTAGGTCACCAAGTTATTTATAAACTAGAAGGTAACCCGTCATCTTGACGTCATAATACTAATAATGACGTCATAATGGAAAAAGTATATGAAAGTTTAAAAATATCCCGAATTATCTAACAATATTGCATTTAATCCACACCTTGTAAAAGCAAACCCTTTCATTATTTTTTATTTATTTAGTTTTTCATGCGATTGGAGTAGTAGACTGCAATCCAGTTTTTTACAGCTCACTACACGATATGAATACTTGAGCTACTTGATTCATTCACATTCAAGTTTGTTTACTTTCAGAATTCATCGTAAAAGTAAACAGATTTTTAAAAACTGTTAAATATACAGCTAAAAGCATCCAATTTTTTTTAGTTCTGAATGTTTTATAGAAAAATAGGCTGAACAAACGTGATTTGATGGAGAAGATATTAGTTTTTAGGTATGAAAAAATTCTGATCCACATCTGAAATTGAAATTAGGCCTAACCGGCCGTTTGTTTACTGAGGGCTTCAATTGAAAGATGAGTACAGCCCGGAAGTGTTATACATAGACAACGGCTATTATATATATAATAGAACACTTGTTTTGATATTCTCACTCTAAAACCATTTTATCTAAAAATATGAAAATTTCAAATCATCATTAAGATGGGGTAGGTAATAACTGATAACTTCTAGAAAGTTTTGGTTATATTGTGTTTCAGAAAATAATTTCCTGATGATTTTACAATATTCATAAAAATAATAATTTTCAAAATAAATAAATTTCAAATGCATCAAATGTTAAAACAGTTGGAAGGCTGAATGTGTTAGGGACTGATTTTATTAAGAGAAAAAAAGAAAATTCGTATTGTAGTTAAAAAACAACTAATTTATAATATTATTGAAACTATCTGAATCGAGACACAAATTTGACTTGGTATCCAATTTGACATACAAAATGGTTCTTAAAAGATGATAAAATAGTTACAAGTGATTTCTAAAACTGGTTTTTAATGTATATAGATACATTTAACTGAAATAGTTTTTTTTGGTAGGGTTTGATAAATTTGTGCTTTATGGATAATTACCTATGAATTTCAAATAATCTTTTCTTTTTGATCTGTAAGATATATGAATTAACCAATCTCACATACCTAATTTCTGAACTCCCAAGTCAATACAAGGTATATTATTTATGTATACGCAGAACAGAAACATGCAAGACACACAAAGAATGTTTACATATATTAATATAAATTTTGTATTTCAGGATGTAAAATGATAGATTACATTACAAATAAGTTATTTGTTTTTGGAATCGGCACCTATAAAAATATAATTATATTTTTTTCATTTCATATTTGATTACAAGCTGTAATAGAGTTCCTTCTATAATAGTTTAGCGTTCTTGAAGTACATAATGAGGAATTAAAATTGCTTTTTGTACAGTTAATTTTAAGTCAGTCTATTTGTTATTAGTGATTAAATTAATGCATAAAATGGTAAAAACCTCTCTGAAGTCTTTAGACCTCAGAGAAGGTAACTCTGAGCCCTAACTTTGGATCATGTAATGTTTTTATGGAGTTGTCATAACGTGGCCGACAACAAGCCAACACAATCTCACACGAGATCAAATAAATCAGACTCATATTTGAGATAAGCAGAGGCGCGAAATTAAATTAAAATTAAGTTCCTTTATTAGAACTCACTATATACAAAATATTTACAGTTAGCCGTTCGGCTATTACTATTCATTAGATTTGCTAGTCGTGCATGGAACTAGCCACTGGTCTCACAAACAAACTGTCTTATCAGCTTCCCAACGCTGAACCAACCTTTAGACCTCGCCTCTGCCAACCGACTGTCCCTTCTTCAAGTCACCTCCAAGCAGACTTTCCCCCCTCCGAGGGGGTTGGATTTCACTTCCGCCACCGGACGCCTTGTGCGGTCTTTGTCTTTGCCGTGCTGGTCACTTTCCAGTCAGACCAGCCCCTGAAAACTTTTTCATAAAGAGCATCGGCTAGTTCTCTGCCGATCTTTGTCCTGTGGTATTTCCGGCCAAGGTCCGTCTGCCCCATGGCGAACTGAAATTAATGATGCACCCTAGAATAACAAAAACTATTATCTGGGTTTTTCTATGGGTAGCCCCTTGAACCTTTAGAATTCTGGATTCCACGTCTCAGCTTCAGACTTCTTTGTACACAATTGTCCTGTGAACGTTGTGAGAAAGCATGGGATGTTGCACGACATCACAACTCCCTCCCCCTAAGAAAGTCCAAAGATCTTCTTTGGGGTATCCAAAGTTCGGATAATTACTTCAATATTCAGATATGAGATTGTGTTCTTTTAAGTTTTCCCAGAGAGATTCATGCGCGAGGGAATCTATCTTCCCACTCTTAAATTTCCTGCCAAGCATTTAGTGCTTCCGTTGTCACTAATTACGTTAAAAGTCATAATTACGCGTACTCAGTTTTGGAATTACATTCTTTTTTCTTTTTTACTGGGTATATATATTTCACTTGATACACCACAACCACTCAAGATATAGCACAAGTCTATACTGAGTACATGACAACACAGTTCATGAAATCAATTACATAAATCTCTTAGCTACAACAATACAACCACTTAACCTTAAATACATATATCATACCTAAAAAACAATACAAACACTCAAAATCTTAGATACATATATCATACTTAAAAAAACAATGCAACCACTTAAGATCTTAGTTACACATATCAAACTTAGAAATAAAAACAATACAAACACTCCAAGTTTTAGTTACATGCCCAATTTTTCAGTCCTTGTCACTGAACTTAAAATGAACCTTTAAAATAGTACTTTTCACTACACTAGAATAAGCACTCGAAACCACTGTGTCACCTCTAGGTATACACAACCTGAATACATGGGCTTAGACAAAAATGGCCCACTCACATAACTATGGCTACACATAAATCCTTACTACTATTTTAAATATAACCAGTTTACCTAAATAACACATTTAAATATAGCCTATTTAACTCAAAACCTATTACTCTTAGAATACGACTCTTGCCACTCTAACAGGTGATGATTAAATACTGATAGGTCCATTTAAATGTAGTATACACAATACACGTGACACTGCCTTTATGCAGGACATAAAATATTAGCACAACATCAAGCTTATCACCTGCTCGTCACAAGACTCACAGTATTTTTTTGTTAATTACAGGACATTTTAATTTTTCCCATTTTACCAAAAGTATTATAATTTCTTCCATTTAATCGTTGGTCCCCAAAACTGACTCAACGTAACATTTAATTTAATCAATTACCTAAACTCGAATTGAATACCAAACAAAACAACTAAAGAAAATTACTTTCATCAAGAAAAATGGATCCGAACAAAATTTTTCACCATGTTAAATTCTTCAACATTAAAAAGGGTTCCAACCCCAAATTCATTTTCTGATTTATTCATCAAAGAAATAACGGATCCAGACATACACATTCACTCATTATGAGTGCGGGACATTTCTTTTGAACAATACCCCGTCATCACATGGAAGTTGTCATTATCTTTAATACATTAACAATACCTAGAACCGAAATCTCATTTCACTACATATTTAAACAATTTACTTCCATTAAACACTTGATATTCCAATTTTCAATATTTTACCTAACATTACTTGACCCACAATTGGTAAATTAAGATTCATATAACATAGAATCTACACGATTTATTTGGATTTTCACCTATCAGTTCATCCTGAACTAAAAACCTAACAATAGGCAAAACCGTCTAAGTTTTCATTCACGATACAGAACAGTCACACAATTGGACATAATACAACAAAAAAAACCTTAAATACTTTTCACCGTTGAACACAATTCAAATCGTTAAATAATTTCCATACATCAATAATCAATATTAATTGGCCATCTTACTCATGGATGCACAAATAAATTAAACTTAATTACAAAAATTCATCACAATAAATCCAATAATCACAATAATCACTATACATTCAATTCTTAGGCTATGAAATCACCAACATATTTAAAGTCGTACAATTCATCATAATTATAATTATATCATTATTTCTTAAATTATGTATTCACACTCAATTTAATACATTAATACAGTTCACAATATATTATTAATATTTATTCATTAATTTATGTAAATATCCTCATAACCTAAATTAATGCAAATGCATTTTATCCTCAGAAATTTTCATGAGAACCCTAACTCTCTCGTGCCGGTTCAGCTTGAATCTAGCAGTAATTTTCCTACTGACACCCCATTTGTTTTGATCCGCTGCCCACGAAAGTTTCTCCCTAGGTTCTCGTAAATTCCCAAATTCCTTCATTTTTACTTTAACCGAATTCCACAATGTTTTCTTTCGCCTACGTCTTAGGAAATTTTGCAATTGCTCAGCTGATTGACGCTTATTCCCCTCGTTTACGTATTCACAATTCTTTACAGATTCAACTGCGTTGCGAAAACCTATTTCGTGCTCGATTACTTTCACAGCACTCAACTGAAAACCCAAAATTTTGAAAGATTCAGATCTCGGACAACCCTGCCCTGATAATTTAACCTTATCACTTCGAGGGTTTTCCTTCCTTTCAAAATCTTGCCTGGTATTGATTTTCTCCCAGGGAATCCACCACGAAATTTCTCGCTCTAACTTTTCCTCACTATTCTCAAGTAAGGTGCAAATGTATACAATAGCTTTCCCTGCGATAACTACCATAATTGCTTCATAATGCGTCGCTACAATTACAACCATTTCTGCTACAATAGGGAGAAGGGTATCCGTCTTACAGAACAAACCTATTCTGCATCTGACCTTTTTCCGTAACTTATAATTCCACAGTTTGACCACTTCGGGGTTCACTAAACGCGGCTCTAGCCAACTAACAACAGGATAACATCGTGATTTACCCTTCCCATAGTTAGTCTCACCATTTAACTTATTGACCAAAACCTTCCCATTACAGGGTTTCCCTTTCCAACCCCTTAATCTTTCCGGTTGGACAATCCACTTCGTTCCCAATCCTTTTAATCTTATCTGTCCTAAACCTGAATTCTCTTTTGTCGGTGGGTTCTCTTGTTCTCCCAAAAACCATATGGGGGAACTTTCCCTTTTCGCCACGCGAATACTACTCTCTGTTTTCCCCTGAAAACCGTACAAAACGCCTCGTACGAACAAAAGCCTTTCAGGTTCAATACAGCCATCCCTCGACTCCTGTTTTCCTGGAATCGGTACGCGCGATTCTAGTTTTCCCGTTTTAGACTCCGAAAATCGGACTAGCTCGCCCCGTTCCACGCTAAACTCGGAGTTTTTAGGGTCGCTCTCTTTTTCCCAAAGGGACTTCAAGGAGGGACAATTGACTTGCGCTTCGCCAAAATCAGATTCGGAAACTTGCACTAAACCCGTTTTCCCCAATTCGTTCGCCTCCCCCAAAATGAGCGGTCTTTCTGAATGCGATTCTCCCAATTCTTTTGTCCCGTCAGGAGCTACTTTCGACTTTACATTTTCCGACTCGTTTTCCCTACAATCAATTTTTCCGGGTAATTTAGTTGGTCGGATTAAAACTCCGGCTTTCCCAACCTCCTCAGGACTCACCAGCTTAGAGTTACTGCTTTTACCTAAATTAGCTTCAACGCTAACCCCACTATCCGTTTTATTCTCCCGAATAGCCATACTAGGCGAATTTTCTGGACCTGTGTCCCCTGTGCTAAAGCTATCCGCTTCAACTGGTTTAATCGCAATTTCCTCGTAAAATTTTATTGATTGCAAAAATTCTCTTAAAATTAACAACTCTTCACTATGACGTAACTTAAGTTCATCTCGAATGCCGAATTCTACTTCACTCTCAAGATCAAAGTTTAATTGTTTTAGATTTTCTATAGTCTCTTTATGGTTTCGCACAAATGACTCTTTGTCAAATTTGAATTCCTCTGACATTCCCGCGACTAAAGTTTTAACATCAGGGTCTAACGAAGTTCCCGAGGTCCCTCTGATTCTCGCCAGTTCCAACGCTCTATGTCGTTTTCGCTTTTCTAATTCCCAAGCTAGTTTTTCTCTTTGTTCTTCCCTTTGTCTATCCAACAAAATTGATTCTAGAGAATTTTTCGCATATTGTTCGTCAAAATCTGACGCTCCTACAATTTGCCTTATAATTCTTAGCTTTATGTCTGACATCGACACATTAGCATCGAATTTTGCTGCCAATGTCAGCAGGACACTTTTAGTATATTTAGCTAGAAATAGCTCCATTTCGGTAAATTCTGCCATAATTTCCCAAATTTTTCAATAACACTACAAAATACACTTATCTATATACTAGTTTTCAACCTCAATATCAAAACTCCTTGATATTATGAAATTCACTACATTTACTATCAATTCAAAATACACTCAATAATAGGTAATCCTTTAAAATGATATCAACACAATGAACATGCACTTAATACTTAATAACTTAATATTTGCACATAAATCCACTTAATACTTGCACAATTCACTCATTAGTATATAAAGTTTCAAAATGATATTAACACACAAAATTACTCTACGTATTATCTTTAAAATCTGAACTTCATACCGAAATCAAAACAATTAGCAAAATATTAAATTTCAAGTTAATATCTTTATCCAAATACCCTGAGCAACTGCTCAATTCGAAACAGATATTAAAAAAAATAATACACCTTGTATTAAAAATTCCACATTAATCAATGCACAATAAACCTTAGCAATAAGCTAATTTTCAAATGATAACACAATACCCTTAGCACTAAGCTAAACTTTTAAAAGAATACAAAAATACACTTGATTTAGAACAATATAACAACCAATATATATATCTTGTGTATTTTTCATACACTCATACCCTAATAAATTGACACTTTCGGTTTCTCTCAATTTATTACATGCAGTGTACTTCTTTTCCAAAACTGAGTTTTTCCCTTAAACAAAGCAAAACCCTGGTGTAACAATTCAAATAAAATTACCTTATTCGAACACACAAGCCAGCATAACTATTACTTCGCTTAATACCCAGTTAAATAATTATGTCCACTTCAATTAAGTATTTCAACCAAATCAAATTAAACCTTTCTAACCAAAATTTTTCAAAATCCTGAACTTTTGTACACCTAGAACGTTTAATTTAATTTACGTTCACATTAACCTTAACTTACAATCCGCCTAGACAAATCCTATCAAATCTCTCTGGATTTAACTTAAAAGACATACCTCAGCTTGAAGAAATTTTCCACTCTGCTGCAAGGTGAACTCCTAGGCTTTCCGGCTTGTAGTTATTTCTTGGTCATAGATGAACGTCGACGCTTTTCCGAGACTTCCTTCACGTCCACAGCGCATTCCAGTTGAAATCGTAAAAGAGTGGCAGGTCCGGTGTCTTTTTTTCTAGACCACCATCCCACCGCTGCCACCAGTTGTCATAACGTGGCCGACAACAAGCCAACACAATCTCACACGAGATCAAATAAATCAGACTCATATTTGAGATAAGCAGAGGCGCGAAATTAAATTAAAATTAAGTTCCTTTATTAGAACTCACTATATACAAAATATTTACAGTTAGCCGTTCGGCTATTACTATTCATTAGATTTGCTAGTCGTGCATGGAACTAGCCACTGGTCTCACAAACAAACTGTCTTATCAGCTTCCCAACGCTGAACCAACCTTTAGACCTCGCCTCTGCCAACCGACTGTCCCTTCTTCAAGTCACCTCCAAGCAGACTTTCCCCCCTCCGAGGGGGTTGGATTTCACTTCCGCCACCGGACGCCTTGTGCGGTCTTTGTCTTTGCCGTGCTGGTCACTTTCCAGTCAGACCAGCCCCTGAAAACTTTTTCATAAAGAGCATCGGCTAGTTCTCTGCCGATCTTTGTCCTGTGGTATTTCCGGCCAAGGTCCGTCTGCCCCATGGCGAACTGAAATTAATGATGCACCCTAGAATAACAAAAACTATTATCTGGGTTTTTCTATGGGTAGCCCCTTGAACCTTTAGAATTCTGGATTCCACGTCTCAGCTTCAGACTTCTTTGTACACAATTGTCCTGTGAACGTTGTGAGAAAGCATGGGATGTTGCACGACATCACAGAGTCTTCCTCCTATCAAGCTACTCAAATGAGTTGATTTACAGGGTTGTAGGTTACACCTTTCTACTGCTGTAGTTGAATTACTTGTATTAATCTATATATATAAAACAGTTCCATAACTGACTGATTGACAGATAATGCACAGACCAAGCCGCTGAACCTAAAGGGCTGAAATTTTGCATGGTGATTCTTCTTATAGTGTAGGGGTGCACTAAGAAAGATTTTTGAAAAATTATTCTTAGATTTTTTAAAATTAAATTTTTAAGCTGTTTTTGCAACATTCTTTAAAGTTTGCATTTAAAATAGTAATCTGAGGGTAATAAAATTTATATCACGAGAAAGATCACAGAAATTCCTTTAAAATGAAATCTTTTTCAAATCTTTACTTCCATTTTCTGATTTTTAGTGAATTTTTAAAGATTAATTTTTAGAATTTAATTTATTAAATGCTGATCACATGGTTTGTTTTCTTTTTGTGATACTTTAAATTAATTTTGCGTCACATGCATAAGAACGAAATAAATTGACAAAAAAATATTAAAATACATTAAAAGATAAAATTTAACCACTATACTAATTAGATGGAAGTTTTTTAAGAATTTAATTCAAATTAGTACGTATTATGGATATTAAACATACAAATTAATTACATACATTGACCGTTATATTTAATTTGAATGTACTAAGTAGCAAAGCATGGGTATTCAGCTACTCAGATATAAAAGCTGGTAGGTTGCAGAATTGTAGATTCATACAATAGTGTAAATTTTATAAAACTTATAGCAGAGTTATGTTAATTGGCCTGCATTTATGCAATAAATTTATAACATGGTTACATGGAAAGCAGTTTTTGGTCTTGTATTGCTGTTCTGGAGTCTTATACTAGTGTACATTTTATGATGACTGCAGAAACATTCCTGTTATGCATGCATGCACGCACACACACACACATATATATATATATATATATATATATATGATTTAATACTAACACGGGCTAAACATTTAAAAATAAACTTATATAAAAAACAAAATTCAGCTAATAACACATATTGTGTACTAAATTTTACTAACCTTAAACTTAATAATATAAACTTCAATAGTAAATTTAATAAACTTCATGATATGTTTCCTATAAAAGAAATAAAAATAAAACGTGCCTTTAAATATACTCTGCCTATGGGTAGACGTATATTTAACTATAATCAGGTATCCAAAAATTTTTCTGAATCAATAAATTTAACTTGTGTTTGTCATCTGCCCATTTACAATAGTTATATAGATACGACACGTGGTCATGTAATAACAGGCAATATGGATATTGTGGAAGATGTTGCACTGCGAGAGTTGATGAATTTGGGAACTAAATTTAGCATACCTAGTACTAATAATAATAAGAAAATAATTAGTTTCTTAAATGCTGATTTAGATAAATTTATTTACAAAATTGCAATTAATTATTCTGTACCTACTGAAGCTTTCAACCCTTGGAAAATTAATTTACTAAAACTAGTACAAGCTAAATTACCCAATAATAGTAATAACATTAATAATCCTTATAAACACTTTAAAGCTGCTATTACAAAATTACAAGATGACTTTATAGTCACTTATGTAGATAAAGCAGCCAACAACTATGCTATAATTTGTAAAAAATATTTTGCCATATGTTTAAACAAAAACAGTTAGAAAATAGTGATCTTTTTCAGACATTAAAAGAAACTACTAATATTATTATTAAGAAAATCATAGCTAAATATAAACTACTAGGTATTTCATCTAACATTTATCATTTTCCTTATATAACTTTAATTCCAAAATTTCATAAAACACCTATTGCTTTTAGAGCAGTAACCTGTGGTCATAATACTTATGCTACAAAAGCAAGTAAATTATTATTAAAATACCTTAAATTAATCTATAAAAATATAACATCTGGTGTTTGTGGTATAATTGATAATAGCTATAGTCTAATTAGTAAACTACAAACATTAGATAACTGTAAATATATTGTAACTTATAATTTTAAAGATCTATTTAATAATATTGATATAATTGATTTAAATAGAATAATCATAATGTTAGTACAAAATAATATTCAATACTTAAACAACGAAATTAAACTAACTCGTTTCAATAGGCTCCTAGAATTAGTAACTAAACATAATTACATAGTTCATAATAATAGTATATACTTACAGTCCAAAGGTGTACCACAAGGTGGTAATGCTTCAAGTATGCTAGCTAATTTATACTTATATTATTTTCAAATTAATAATATAGAAAATAGCAATTACAATATATTTAGATATATAGATGATATAATAGTAATTAATAAAAGTAATAACCCTATAGACTTAAATTTTTACCCTCCTAATTTGGAACTAATTAAAAGTAGCCATAATAATATTAATGTAAACTATCTAGATATTAATATTAAATTAAGTACTAACAATAAATTTACTTTTGACTTATACGACAAAAGATCTGACTATAATTTTAATATTGTTAAATTTCAAAATTATCTAACCTGTTTACATAAATCTGTTTTTAATAACATTATTGTAAATCAGTTAGTTCGTATAAATAGGCTATGTTCTAAAGACAATAGGAATAAGAATATTATAGACTTGAAAGCTGTGCTAACTCGTAATAATTACCCAGTAAGTCTTTCCAAAAACATAATTGGTTGTTTTTCTTTTAATGAATAGTTTGTTCGGTTGCATTAATAAGTTAAACATAACAATAGGTTAAAATAAAAATAATAACTACTAAAAATAAAAATAAAAATCATAAGTAAAATAAAATAAAAATAAAATTAACTCATAGTAGTAACAATAATAAAAAATAAATAAAGGAATAATAGTCTTAAAATAGGGTAACCTAAGTAAGTCTGTAACTGAGTATCCACTACCTCAATGGTTGCAAGTTTTATGACGTCAGTCATCTTGCGGTTACAAGTTTTTAACTTCCACTCTGACTAGCGCCAGGCTTGGTGTTCTTTGGTTAAGTACTATTATTCAAGCTTAATTCATTTATTATTCAATTCTTCTGTTAATAATGGATTGTACGGTGTCTGAGTGTGTTTATTTAATAGATCATACTCATCAGAAACAATCCATTGGTTTTTAGACAGTATTGACACCGCTGATGAAGAAATGCTGACAAAAACCTTATTCATACTTTTCTTTACATGTTGGATGTTCCTGGCTTCAAGAAGCTTTAGAGCTATTACTGGTTTTCTCTTTCATCTTATTCTTATTTATATATATATATATATATGATGGAGAGATGTTGTCTAAAACCTTTTAAATACTTACCTTTTCATGTTTTTAGATTCAGCCTGCATAGTGTAATATAGCTTATGCTGGTTTTTCACTTTCAACTTTGTCATATATATATGTAATAAAATAAGATCAGATTACAGAATCTTTAGCATAAGAACTTTATTTCCGAGTGGCTAACATGCATCTTTACTAATGGAAAGCCAGCACCTAAGTGACTCTCGGGGTGGCGTATAGAGGTATCGGCGGTTAAAGAATTTGCTGAGCAAAGATGTTTCTTGCAAGCTGCATAAGTTGTGCAGGACGATCGCTTTATTTGGGCATAGAAAAGGGGTCAGATGATTTTGTGGCTTCCCAGGGATTGCTGATGCTATGTAAAATATTCCTGGGTTCGTGAAAACAGAATTTGGTAATGCCATCTTAAGCATGGGAAAGAAAGAAAATTTATAGGGGATCAACTTAAATTTTATATCTTTCATATATATATATATATATATGAAACAAATTTTAATCCTTTTAAATACTCCTAACATGCTTTTTCCAAATTCGTTTATCTTATTGCAACAGAATACCGTCCCCTTAACTTTGGATTGCGACCTATATTCAACCAACATAAATCTATCTTTCCCTTAAAGCTGTTATACGCACGGACCATTATATAAAAGTTATATAAGATCGAACCGGGTCGAACGCTCGAGAAAACATCACCCCATATGACGCGTTAAAGTCAGGTGCTAATTCTAACCAATGAAACTTCAGCTCGCCTGTACTCAAGGACATACAACTAGGGTTTTTGCGAGTCTTTGGGTGTCTGTTTCTGTCCTGGAAACATGTCGTAAATTGCGCTGCGGTTTTTATATATTTCATGTGCTGTTCTGGCAGCATTATGCCTGTTCTCAACTATGATAGTCCTGTAAATGCTGATCCTGACAGAGGCCGGAATAGGCCATAATGTACGAATTAATGTCCAGCAACGATGGTGTGTAACTGTATGACGCTCCACAGAAATTCCTGAAAAGTGAAAATTAAATTGAACTGAGATTGCATCTTCCTTCCTTTCTGGTGGTGAACTTAAATTTATTCGCTGTGCCAGCCACTCGTTCTTGATGCCAGCTACGACTACCAGTACAAAACTTCAATCTCTTCTTTGGATTCATTACATATATATATATATATATATATATATTATGAGGATTTTCTTTTAAACTCGTGTATCAGTTAAAACATCACTAGGCTGTGATGTTAAATGACCTTCAGAATACGATAGCCTTGTTTTATAGGGTAGTATAAGGAAATGTGTTATGTCATGTCACCTTTTGCTGTAATCTCTTTGACTTGTAAATACATGATTGTCCTCTGCTTGTCTCTTTGTTCCAGTCCCAAGTGTTCAATTTATGTGCTTTTCTGTGATTTAATGGATTAACTTGTGCCTCATCTGACTGTATTGTAGCTTATACTATGATGGGGAAACATCAAACTAAGGATATTCATAGACCCAAATAGATATATGTATACATATAAACTCCTATCTGGGATAATAGATCATTTTTTGATATTCTGTTGTGGCTTCTTTGAATAATGAAAATGGTCATTAAGAACTAAAAAGTTCTTGATGACCTTCAAGATTCAAAGAATATGCTTATAAAGGGGTATCAATTCCTTATGTTTAAACTCCTAAATAATACCAACTTATCTTGCACTATGCTAGAATCTTATTTTCTGCAAGTATAAAAATAAGTTTTAAATTCATAAGCAAATGATGCATATTTTGAAATTTACTGCTGTAATAGAATGTATTTCTTTTATGTCTTTGTTTTATTTATATAGGTACGTTGGAAGGAGAGGAGAGTGATGAAAAACCAAAATATTTTTTGCTGTAATAAAATAGTACGAGATTAATACGTGAGAAAAATATCACCGTGTAAAAGTATCTGAAATAAGGATATTTATGTAAAGAATGTGAGAAGTTAGAATTTTCCAGTACAAAGGGATTTCTTTTATGCTGCATATGTAGTCATGTAATAGGATGATTTTAGGGTTTCTTGCTATGCTTTTATTCTCCTAATACTATTACATTCAACAGCATATTCATTTCATTTTGAAACTGCTGTGCAGCCTTTATAATTCCTGAAATATTTGTTATATACCTCTTTTACCTCTGTATTCTTTTGATAACATTTTATAAATGCTCTATTGTATAGAGTGCTGAATGTATTATGTACTATTATACTGTTCCCATATCAAGTAATTATTGAGCATTTTAATGACAATAGTTTTATCATATTTGAAATTAATCTTGGAAGTAAGATTTTAGATTCTATTTAAAATTTAATCTTGTAAGAAAAATTGCTCAATTTGGACTAAAGTTAAGTTTTTTGACAAATCGCTCACTCCTTTCAACAACATCATATCTCAAAAAACAAGATTTTTCAGGAGAGTGATTTGAAAGTACATTAAAATGTATTGAAAATAAATTTTAATTCTGCTCTCTAGCAGCTAAATATTGAGCGGTGAGATATTGCGATCTTGCAGGGATATACTACTCTTTCAGGGCATTCTGAAATCAAGCATAACTAAAAACCACCGATTTTTTAGATATGGCATTGTTGAAAGGAGTGAGCGAAATATTTGCTAATTTAGTGTTAAAACACTTTTACTTGATATGAGAAACAAGTTTTGAAATTTACTTTTGGAAAGTTCCTTGAATAAATTTTGATAATAGTTGTAAAATAATCTGTTTCAAGTTTGTGTCAAAAAAATATTTACATTATTTCTAAATAATTTTCTCAAAATGTTGATCAGAGAGGAAGGATGTAAACAAATTAAGAGATATATCAAAAGTTAACAACTCTCTCTTTCAATAAGTCTGTGACTAAAATATATCAGTTCTGGAATAACTGAGACCAATAAAAAGCATCCAGTTGATTAAAACTTGAAAAAAAAATGTTTCAGAAGAAATATTTAAAACTAGAATAATTAGATTAAATCTTACTCTTTGAAACTAAAACACTTTATAAAGAGATTCCCCAAAATTTACTCTCCTACCTGGGGTATTTAAACATACTTCAACACTACTTCTGCACTTTGTGATTAAGGATAACAATTATAATCATTGTATGCTCATGAGATCTAATTAAACCTTGATCTACAGTTAAAAGTAGATTCTGAACCATTACAAACAGATGCTGGGATTAAGAATCAAACCCAGTAATAAGGACAGTGGACCACTGCAGATTCAACAGCATGTCCAATAAACATTTCAACACAAATAAATTAAAGCAGGAAAACAAAAAAATATATATATAAAGTATAAAAATTGTTCAAATTCTAAGTTCAACTTGTTAATTTATTCAGGTTGAAAATATGTGAATGGGTTGAAATGGAAAATTATTTCATTAGTCACATAGGTAATTAAGTTTGGAGCGCTACGGTCCATCTTTTTGCTTCACGGGGGCTAATTAGACTGGAACCTACAGTCTAAAGCTGATTCCAAACGGTTACAAACATTCATCCAACAGTGGGACTCGAACCCACAGGATCGAAACCGAATGCGAGCACCCTAGCCATTCGGCCATCACCTGGCCGTTAGCCACATGGACAAATTAATCATTTCTCATCCAAAGCCCTTCTTATGAACTATTTCATTAGATCTTGACGTATTGATTTTTATTTTTTAAACGAATACAGTTGTTTTGTTTACAGATGTGATGGGCATTTTGTGCTGTAACATTAATACATGAGTTTACACAAAGGATAGGAAAAGATTGAAACTGGCATAATATTTCAATAGTTATATGTTGTTATGATTTTAATATAAATATCTATATCAGACAGATCTTTTTTCTTTAATTCTAAATACAATCCTGAAACTCTTTTGCATAATCCTGTAAGAATCTCAAAAGTAATTATGAACTGAAAAACTGAGTGCAGAATTTCCTACAGTATATTTTTCTTTCTAGGATTTAACTAGTTTTAATCATGATTTGCAGACATGCTTGCTCGATTCATTTGATGATCAGCCACAATACAGCACCAAATAGAACTTGCTTGAATCACATCACATTCTGCTGGACCAATGAGATATGGATGAACAAAAAAGGGCTACATAGGCTTATCTTAACAGGCCATTCTGGAATTGCAAATGACAAAATAAATTTTTTAATTCACACAGCCAGGATGAAGACTAAGCAACCAATATGAAAAATTCAAAATTTACTGTTCCTTAGTAACAGGGAAAACTCGCAAATGACAGTTCTGCAAGTATATGAAACTTTATAAATCAATTCCATTTACTAAAATGGGTACTACATTTTTATTCTATATAACTTATGATCTGGGATTACACTCAATGCACAGCTGACCCATTTTTATTCAAGAAAACTTTGGCAGAAACTTGAAAAGAATGACTTTTATAAACAGAGGCACGTATACTTATCCTTCCTCTGACAATCTTAAGCAGAAATAAATAAAAGTATGCATTTTGTGGCATCATATATAGAAAGATATGACCTTCTACAATTTGATATTGAGCCAATACAAATGAAATTACAAAAGGCCAAGAAAAGCTGAATCTACGTTTAGATATGCTGAAATTCAGAGGTCAGTAAAAACACATTTTCTATCACCCTGGTGCAGTTTACATGTCAGTATATTTGGGATGGGGACTTGTGGTGGCCCTGTGGTACAGTGTGCTGGTTTTCGGTGCTGAGGGTGCTCAGATTGAATCCCGGCGTTGTGCCATGAAAAATGCCTCCGTTCGTGTCATCCCTTCATAGGGGGGTAATGCTGTCCGCCTATATGGTGGCCCCATAATAAAATGGACAGTAAAACTGCGGCGTAGTAAGGGCGAATGTTTGATTACAAGTGCCTCTGCATTGGTTAAAAAAAAAAATATTTGGGAAGGGATCTCCTATTTTATAACATTTCCCACAGCAATACCTAGAGAATAACTATGCAAAATTTGATAGAGATGTATTGATACATCTATATGATAAAATTCAAGCCTTAATTGTTTAACTTCATAAGCAGAAATTCAGTTTCATATAAACTGCGTTCAAATTTATTAAAAATTCTATTTTTCTAGTGCATGCTTTACCCAGTATTTTAAGTCGACTAACACCTGAAGAAATGCATACACATAGTGCATACCTTGCAATGTATAGCTAATGAGAATGCTTGAGTAAAACTAATTCAAAATGCATAATTTCTTTACAGTTTTACTGGCAACTGACAAATTACAGTCATAATTTCACATTAAGAATCCTTTTCCCTTCAGCATATTAATCAGCTATGCTTGAGGAGCCTATAAAAAGGGTCGAAGGCTTCCTAGTATGCTGGAAATATAAATATTTGCAATAAAAGCCTATTTGGATATATTAGTAGATTTACGTTTGTAACAAACCGATATGTGGTCTCTGCATATTGTTATTGACTGCAATACATACAGGGTTAACAGTTGACAAATCTGAATCACTAATGTAATACGTTTCATTTAGAAACATTTTTTTTCTGTTATCTAATATGATACATACATGTACAATTAGGATTCCTTAGCCAATGTTTGCTATGTTACACAGGCCACAACATAGTACACATAAGTATATCACATAATATAATCATCTGACTATTAACACCTGAAGGTAAACAAACGTGTGTTTGTTAGTGAGCAGACATGGGGACTCGCAAACCGAGCATAGCAGGATATCGCAACTGGTACCGATAGACGCAGACAGACAAGATGCATGCACTGGTGCCATCATTGATTTTCAAAACTTTATTGGAATTATAAAATTAGAACTTCCAAACTCAAAAGAAGTAGACAACAGAAACAACTGACATTCCAGGTGGGCCAGCTCCTTCCCGTTTCGCAAATTTTCACTATTTTCATGCATGCAAAATTCAACTTTTCCATCCACCAATTGACAAATTTTTTATTTCCATGTGTTCTACAACTCTTCATGGGCACGGTAGCCCAGTTGACAAGATCAGCAGGCCAGTGATCTGAATCTCCCTGGTTCGATGCTCGTCGCTGCAAATCTACTGCCGTGTTCACTAATGGTGGCTGGGGCACGTAAAATAGGGCATGGCTGCAATGTCCTCCAAGTTCTCAAATTTACCTCTGGAGGTACGGGGTCAAGTGTTCCGGTCTCATCACTTGACTCAGTTCAAAATCACGGGATCGATCATTTAGCCAAGTCGGACTTCGACTCTTGTGGTGCAAATTCAAAACGGAAGCCACACCTTCAGCGCCCATAGCCTTCAGGATTTGATCTGATGTTACTGTCGGTCAAGGGGCATAAGCAACAACAACAACTCTTCATCTTTAAGGATATACACATTTTTATAAAGTTAAAAATGTTTTGCATTGCAAATGAAGCTTTATCCCTAAAGCAGTTTTCCGAATTTCACGAAATCGACAATTTTGATGGACAAATATTTTGGATTTCTGCAACTATTAATGTCAATTTTACGATTTATCGGCTATATGTTCAGCTTCCAAAATATACCAAATGTATTTAATACAAAAAATGTTATCATTCTAAAAAAACGTACTGACAAAACTCACTTCTCAAATTTCCAATGCTGATCGCTATAGTATCTTAATGTAACTGAATGCCAAGTTCGAAATTTTTCATCTTATTTTACTCACTAATAATTCCAGCAAGTTCGTGAAATTTGTTTCTAAGTAATGAGCAACTGATGAGGATTCATCAGTACCGTCTTTCTATTTTTTTAAGCACTTTTTCTCCCCCATGAGATATAATATTTACATTCGGCCATGTTGCCAAAAGGAAAATTATTAGTTGAGAACGAGTCATTTAATAATTGAAATCCAGAAATAATTTTAAAGTACCAGAAACAATTTTAGTTTCAGGAAATGAGTTAAAACCTTCAGAATTTTTTCTAATTGAATTAACTTCTTTTTTGTTTAAAAAGCAAAATTTGAAAACGAACGGATATTTGAAAGAATTATTTTAAAAGCCAAAAACCAAAATTTGAAAAAGAGAATTTTGAATAATTATTTCATTTTTTAAAAATTCTAATATATTTTTAAAAGTGATTGAACAGTTTTTAATCTTTAAGAAATAAAACCATTTCATTTTAAATCTAAAAAGCAACACATCGGGCTGCCACTCAGCTAGTGTAAAAATAAAACTCAAAACCTAAATGCACAAAAATTTTCCCTAGTTTAAAAATAAAACAAAAATTTTCAGCTAGTGTAAAAATAAAACTCAAAACCTAATTGCATTTTGCCTAAATGCACTAAATTTTTAAAACTTAAATGCACGAAAATGCAAGCATTTATTTAAAAATTG
Organism: Dolomedes plantarius; assembly: GCA_907164885.2. NCBI lineage: Eukaryota > Metazoa > Arthropoda > Arachnida > Araneae > Dolomedidae > Dolomedes > Dolomedes plantarius. The sequence continues at coordinate 62,565,191 of OU015500.1, forward strand.
GTCCAATTTTTAATGTTGATACAATTTTTCGACTATTTTAGACAAATCAGCTTTATACTTGCTACATGGTACTTCCAATACATCGGGAAAAATCAGTAAGCCAATTACCATATACCTTCTTCAGATATTTCATTTTGGAATAGGATGATTCACAAAGATACGTTGAGACAAACAACATGAGTAGCAGATGGAACATTTATGTATTTCTCAGGCTCAAATTTCTAAAACCATATTTATAAATTCACCTGCCTGATGAGTGTGAGTGTTTAGGGTAGCACATAACAGCTTGGTTCGAGTACCCCTACTCTAGAGTACATCACAGAGTAAAACAGTTATTACCATAACATTAAAAAAAAAATTATATAAAGTCAAAAGCACACATCTAAAACTGAACCTCAAGTTATAAAACAAGAAGAGGCAAATTCTCTCATTTACCACTTAAAGTAGCGGTCTTCCACCTTTTCATGTTTGCAGGCCACACCAATGAATTTGCAAAGTTCCACAGCTACACATCTGTGAAATAAGTAGTTTGGCAGAGGAAAAAAGGTATTTGCAAACAAGCTTCAGTCTTTGAGATGATTGCTTGATTTGTTTTTTATAGCATGACGGATTAATTCCTTCAAAACACTTCACTGAAGTTTTGTGCAGTATGGTGTGTTTTAAAAAGTATTTTGTACCTTTATAACCATTATTACTTAAAAGCTTTTATTGATTTCTACAAACAAAAAACCAGAGTTCAATCAATGTACCAGGTGATCAGAAAAGTGAGTATACATTTTAAAAAGTAATATAGGTAGAGAGGTAAAAGTTGACACACATGCTTGGAATAACATGGGGTTTATTGTAACCACAAAAAAAAGTTAAAAAATGGCCAACAGATGGCGCTGGATAGCAAAACATCAGTGACGCTGCACGAGAATCGTATATAAAACGATCTGTAATGAGAGAGGGAATCAGATCCTTACCTTGATATTTTCATTTTTCCCCCGCGGAAATCTGCAATCATCTCATTACGAATTGTATGACCCTGAACAGGGCCTTTTTTTTTTCTTTTGCTGAAGGCCACCTTTTCCTAAACTTGTTTATTTTTTCATCTTACTTTCTCTAAATTTTTAATTTAACTTTTTAAACTTAAATTCTTCTTCTTAATAATTGCTTAATTTTTTAATATTAAATTTTCTCTTCCCCTTCAACTATTGAAGGTGTTAAACTTAAAATTTTTGTACAATGATTGTAATAGTAACTTTTAATTTTAACTACTGAGCACATTATCTTTGAATACATAGCATCGTGCGTACAGGAGTTAAAACTAGCTGGTCTAGGCACTCCAGTCAACATATCCAATTCTGCTCAGGGAATCAGATGCACCAGCAATCGCAGCATGTTGACGTTACCAGAAAAGGCACTGTTAGTGAAGCTGTACTATCAGAATGGGGAATCTGCTACTGCAGCTTTACGATCCTATCGCCATAGGAAGGGTTCACGATGGACCAACATCAATAAGGATGCTAAAAGACAACATCCAACGCCAATGTCTCACCATAAATACAGATATGCTGCACTCAAAATTGTCCCTCAACTACAGCTATCGATGAGGAATGACCGTCGACATGTTGAGCATTTGTTCTGAAGAACATAGTCTTATGAAGTGCCATCTGTTCGCTGTTTTTTAAAGTTCTTTCTTGTGGTTGCAATAAAACCCCATGTCATTCCAAGCATGTGTGTCAATTACGTCTCTACCTACATTATTCCATGAATTACTACTTTTTCAAATGTATACTCACTTTCTGATCACCCGGTATTTTGTACCTTATATTCCATGAAAACAGAATGAATGTAGGAAGATGAGTAGCAAGCGAGATTCTGGAAAGAGAGCCTTGGCATGCTAATTTTTGTTTATTTAGTCCTGAGATCCTGAATAAAATTACCAGTTTATTATCTTAATAAGCTTATGTGCCATGGGCTACTTTTCCCCGTGCATTCTTGATCTATTTTGTGAGAGAATTGCCGTTCTAAGTTTTTTTTCAAATTTAGATCAAACTTTCATTTTGTATGATCAAAATGTTTCAGCAGGCCACTAAAATTGTTAGCCATATAGACACCTTTGTCACTTAATGTTATTTTTGCCTTGCAGTTTCTTGGACCACTACGCTTCATCTATCATTATCATATGAGGTGGTGAAAGGCAAAGTGGTGCAAGTCAGTAAGTCAACACAATTTAACTGCCAAAACTACAAAAAATACCACCATAAATTGAACAAATTCATAATAATTATTACAATATTGCAAATAATAACTATTTACAATTCCACCATAAATTGAACATGGAGATTAGATATTTGACCCAAATGAAAAAAGTTGAAAATGTGACTTACACAACTTTGCCTTTCAACGCCTCATATATCTAAACAGGTTTACAATATTTTGCTGAAAGGCGGAGTCTTTGATTGGAATTCGTATGCTAATTCTAAATACGCAAATGTGACGTTAGTTAGCTAAGCCACTCGGCAGGTGGCTATCCAGAGAAGAACGTATGCAAATCCATGCCGAGCAATGTATAAAGGAGAAGTAGCAAAAATGCTCGACTCTTCAATCTGCAATTGTAAAGGATGACAACAGCTCTTCTCCCTGTGTGGTGCACGTATCAACCGATAAAAGGGTGAAAGTCTTTGAAACTTTTTTTTTTTACTTTTTAAATGACTTTATTATTTTTGCCTGAATCATGTAAACCTTTTTGTTGAACAATATTTATATTTTTCATACATACATTTACTAAAAATGCCTTTTAATAAATTAATCCTTTCAAGTGAAAATTAAAGACTTATCATCAATGCATTTTAATTAACCACATCTCTACATATTCTGCTGCTTTACTCTGCCTTTTTACAGTAATAGAATGTACCAGAACACTCAGGACTATCAAAAATACTGTCGACGAACCACAGGTTGAAGGCCCTTAATTTAAAGCATTTATTTCACAGTTACTGAATTTTAAAAGATCAAACACAAAACCTCTCACTTGATGTTTAAATAAATATGTAATAAATACACCAAAATACAAATTGAAAGTGTTTATTGATGATATTTACAAGGACAAGATACACAGAAATGAAAGTTTGTACACATTTTTGTATGCTAATAACAATAACGGCAATAGATATGAAGACTTAACAAATATTTATTAGTCACACAAAGTATATCAAAACAAAAATTTAAAAAATTAAACCACAATTCATAAACTGTGGATACTGAAGTTCATAGAAACATGCAAAGTGCTTCTGTTGTCATCTTCCACAAGTGAGGTGTCTATTAAACTTTTTCTTCTGTAGTGTAGTTTTTTATCGACCTTCAACTGAAAAAGTGTGAAAGCAAATGCTTTGTTAGTAAATGTACGTACAGTTAAAATATACAATATATCAGCTTCAGAAAAACAGCAGTTAAAATTTTTAACTCATAAAAGTCATGTTTATGTCACACATAGTGAAATCCAGTCACACCCTTTAAAGATGCAGCAACGAGACAGTTAACATTTAGCTTCCATAGGCCATATTTATGAAAGATAAAATGCTATTTTTATGTCACTTTAACCCTTAAAAGACAAAGGGCTTTAGTTTGAAATCATGTTTATATAGTTTTCAATTTCATTGTTATGAATATTTTTCTGCATATTTATGCCACCAATGGCTTATAAAAATTTACGTTTTTATGCGAGTGAACAATTTAATATTAAGGATAAATTCTCTCTTACCAGCATTCAGTTTTAAACACATTTATGATGGTTTATCCATCTCCTAGTTTGGTATTTAAATCTAAACTGTACAATATGGTATTTAGTATCTAAACTGTACAATATCATGCTGTTGAAGAATGGAATAATTCATTGTAAATGCTTATCAAGTTCAAAGCAAATAACAAAGGATTAAAAAGCTGATTATAGATATAAAAATCTTAATAGATAATTAAATTGTGTTAAAAATGATAAACATTATTCAGATTAACTGATAAAATTAAAAGCACTTTTTAACATTGCTCCAAGAAGAATTTAAACTATGTCTTTTACCATTTATATATTTATATAAAACATTTCTTTTCTCATAACATTAAGCTTTTTCACATCAAAACTTTTGTTTACTTATTCATATTAAATTACATTAAATACTTTTAAATATATGTAAGTGATAACATTTATAATTTTCAGCAATACGCACAATATAAAAATGCTTGGACTTCAGGTATATTGAGTCGGAAATTTCAATGATTCATTACATTTGAAGTCTTTACATTCTGACAAATTCTTAGATTTTGACTTTAAAATATTATTTACCACATGACTGTTCAAAAGTTTCTTTTTTTATAAATCTAAAAAAGGATAGACAAGCAGAGCTATAGGTTATAATTTTAAAGTTTGTCATTCCAAATTAAAAATATAAAACAACTAAGCTTAAGAGTTACAAATAACAACCGGAAGGGGCCATACGTAACAAAAGTAGCAACTCAGCACATTACTAACTGGCTACTTTATGTAAAACCCTACGCAAGTCACCAGAAGTAACTCAAACTCTGAAAAAAAGATATTAACTTTGTGAAATCTGGTGTTTTAAAAATTTCAGTTAATGATGAAAAGAAGATCTGCTCAAACTCAATCCAAAGTTTTCCAAATCTCAAATCCAAAACAGTACAGAGTTTTCAAAAGATTCAGTTGACCAATAATATTAGACTTTATTTATCACAGCAATATAATTCAACAAGGAAACATTAATTATATCACTAATGGTAACTTTCATCTATTGTCAAGTTTCAGCAAATGTTTTAGATAATCTTTTCTTTTAGTGTCAGAAATTTTTGGGGTATGTAATCAAAATATTATGTTATTTCACCAATACTACATGGGTTACAAGGTCCAATAGTTATAAATGAAACAATTTTATAGTTCTCCAATGTTGTCCACTTTTCTCCAAAGTCAAAAAGCACTTTCTCAGTTACATCCTACCCCCCCCCCCCCAAGATGTTAAGACAAAGTTCACCTGCTTTTGCCAATACATATTGTTGAAAGAAAAACAAATTGTCGATAATTATATGAAAAACACCTAGCTGCTGAAAAATGGAAATTTGTGGTAACACTCAATGAGGCATGGGTGTATTTAAGTTACTGCAATAAATAAATTTTAAAATTTTTTAATCAATTTTCTATTGCTCAACTGACTGGAACAACCGTACACCTTCATCAGTGTACAGAGAAGTCCCATGGTAGTTGCAGGATTTTTATACAACAGCAAATTAAAAATCAAAAGTCTCAAGCCAAAATTAATTCACTACTATCAGCAGAACATTTTAGAACCAATTTTTGGAAGTAGAAATTTCAGCCTTATATGGAAAGGATGTTGATAAAGTTGAGCTTCATATGGACAAAGCCTCTAGTCACACATCTAAATCAACTGCCACTTATTTATCAAAGAAAGAATCAGAAAGAGGAATAAAGTGTATCCCATTTAATGAAATACCTATAAAATCATCCGACGCTTCTCTAATGGACTTTCACACTTTCAGTTTATTAAAATGATCCTTAGGAAAACAGTCCAAGAGGATTGGAGTAAAATTGACATGACAGTACTAAAAAAAAAAAAGTTTACTTTCATGGAAGATTCAAGCTAGAGTTATTGTCAAGAACCATAGCAAAATGCCACAAAAAATGACATTTATACATAAAACTTAACTATCAAATTTGTTTCCATAAAGTGCCAACGAGCTTCTGTAATACAAACTTTATTCTCCTATATATGCGTGCACACACACACAACAAACAACAAACAAAAAAAAACTTACTGTATGAAGATATGTCAATTTCTTCAGGTAATTCTGATATGTTAACATCAAATCTTTCTTGTACTTCATTCAATGTTTTTGCATCTGTTTCATCGGATACAAATGTAATAGCTAAGCCCTTGGTTCCAAAACGTCCAGCCCTAGCTACCTATAAATATTATATACATAATCAGTTCCGACCCAAAAAGGTATATAAACATTTTGTCAGTAGATGTAAAATATGTCTTACTCTATGCAAGTATGTGTCAGAATCCTCAGGCATATCATAATTGAAAACAATATTCACTCGCTCAATATCCATTCCTCTACCAAATAAGTTTGTGGCAACCAATATACGCTTATGGAAGTCTTTAAATTGCTGGTATCTGGATAATCTGAAAGGCGATTTTGAAAAAATTACACATTTGAAGCAACAAAAAATAATTTCATATGCTATGTAAATTAAAACAGGACATTCAATTATCCTACTTGCAGTATTCAGTTTTTAAAAACTTAAAAACTTTTTAAAACAAAGTCACTCTTACATTTCACAATTATTAACAGAAATCAAATGCAAAATTTCGCTAAAAACAGTAAGGACATGAATTTATTTAAAATTGCTTTTAAAAAGGGTAAACTTTAAAACAAAACAATTTAGAAAAAGCTTTGAAGTAAAAAATATAAAAATTACATTAAAATGAGATTTGATTTCAGAGATCAAAAACGTGAATCCCTCTAGCATATTTGTGAATGTACAATACATTAGAGCAAAAATCATTAAAAATGTTGGACATACAACCCATTTATTATACCTGATAAGCAACCAATTTACTGGCTTAACAGTGAAAAGATTAAACTTATCTATCAACATCTTATTAAGAAATAAAAGGATTTCCATAATGTTACTTGAACACTGCACTAGCTTCCGATATGTTTTAGATGTAAGAAAGCCTGGAGGAGATGGACAAGCTTAAAGCTCAGCGATATGTATCACAAAGTGAACAGACAGTCCCACGCCAAAATTATTAGAACATTAATAGATCCAACCTATTCAACTCAATATATTATTCTACTCTTAAATTTTGCAGAGGTATTCCTATAGTTTTATACAAATTTTACCGACTTATGCTGTATTTTGTAAAAACAAAAAACACATTTGTGCATATCAGGCACAATTACAGCAGCTTAGCTAATACATAATATAGAGCACAGTTACAGCAGCGAAGTTCACATATACAACTAGTATAGCAATTGCTTTTGTAATTTCATTTCTTTTATTAACAGATTAAAACTAATATGTGCATAAATTATGGACATTTATAGGCATGATAAGATCATAGAGCTTAACAATAAATAATTAATGAAAAATTAAGAAAAAAATGTTCTACCTGTCTTCTTGAGTCATTGCTCGATGAATAGCAATTGCTGGAAAGTTCTGTTCCACAAGAAGCTGAGCTAAAGCCATGCATCGTGGAACAGTTCGCACAAAAATAACAACCTACAAAAAGAAAACAAATTAAAATAAATCTATTTCACAAAATATAATTTACCATATGAATTACACAGCCTTAAAATATAAAGCTATAGAAAGGAATATATAAATTCTGATTCAATCATGACCTTTCACTTAATTTCTGAGCTCTAATCTTGAATAAAACATGTGCTTTTTTTTTTTTTTTCTTTTTTTTTTGGGGGGGGGGGGGGGGGGGGGGTGCAGCAAAGTTATTAGCATTTAATTGCTTATACTGGCATTTTATTTTTACATATAACTGACAACATGTGCTGTTACTAAACAATGAAACATCACTAAAACAAATAGTAAAGAACTATGGAGACTTATTCATTCGACATCTGGGTTTACACAAAAATGTATTATAATAGCTGACAAATGTTATCTTAGGGAACATTATGAGCAGCATTGTAAATTTAGTCAAAATCAGTAATGTGCTAAATTTCATGAGTTTAAATAATAAAAACAGTATTGAATTTTGACGGAATCTCCATAAAAAAAAATTCTGCTAGAAGCCTTACTATATTCCATAGCAATGAAATCACCATAACTCTTCTAACCACTGAGGAAAACAGATATATATAATCTGCCCCTTTTCTAAAAATATAGTGTCTAAAGGTTAAGAATAATTTTCAGAGGGAAAAAAAAAAGGGGGGGGGGGAGACTGGAATACATTACATGACCTTTCAGGGTGAGCTCTGAATTGCAACAAACCTTGCATTTGTTAAAAATTCACTTTAGTGTGCATGAAAAATGGTTATTTTTCCACCAAATTTAACTTAACTAAGCAAACATAAAACACTTAGTTATTAATGACCTTTCATAAGGGATCCAAATATCAATATTTTTAATTTTAGCAATTAAACTACAAAGTGGAAAGGATAATGCTTACATGGGTCAATCATTAAAATTAAGAAAACTCAAAATAACTATTATACAATAGTCATTAGAATTTATGCCTGTTGCCTGAAGAAAGAAAAAAAAAATTCCAAAAGTTAACTGTTCACTATACAACCACTCGCATACAAAAAGAAGCACTGAACTAGCAAGCAACACACAATTTTTTAAAGTTTATTGATTGGCAAAATTGTTCAATTTAAATCAACATAAATTTTGATTTAAATCCTGGAAAAAAAAAATTAAGACTTTTGTCACTAAGATGATGATCTCACAATCTACTTAATCATCAATTAAAACAGGTACTCCTTCAGAAAATCTTATGCTGATCAGTGACAATTGAGTTTATATTTAAGAGCAAATCAAGTTTTTCATTAAAAAAAATTAAATACAATAATTAAATAAAGATAATTAGGATTTACTTATCACTTCTGATTTAATTTTAAAAAATTGATGTTACTATAATATATAAATTTTCCAAAAGAAATTTTATTTCAATCAAAAAGTATTCAAATGAAATGCAAAAGTAATTTACAATGATCTCAAGTATAGCAGTGACAGGAAAGATACACATTTCACATATTTTACTTGCAAACAAAAGCTTGATGATATTCACTTAACCCAAAACTGCAGATGAAATCACTCATAACATGGCTTTAAGACAAGTATAGGTGTTGTGCGAATCCTGTTGACATCTTTTAAGATCATGAATTTACTTTAAGATTATGTACTGATAATGTTCAATCTCAAACAACCCATGAACTTATTAGACATTTCAAAATACATAACATGCATAAAAATCAAATGATTTTCTGGCAGTGCACTCACTTCACAACAAAAACAAAATAAAAAGAGGTAAAATTTTGAGAGAAAAAAAAAATTACAGAAATTTTTTTAATTGCATCATTTTAAGAAATGGAAATTTAAAATTTTTCCATAGAAAACTTTTTTCTAAAAAGCAGAGTTTTACACTAAGAGGAAAATAAAATTTATATAATGAAAAAAAAAAAACTTAAATCACACAACCGACACTATACAATTTGACAAATGATTTCTCTCATAACTAACTGAATATACCTATACACAATTACGTGTCTTAGTGAATTTTAAAATCTAGAAATGTATATGAGAAAACGAAACATTTCTTTAAAACAAAACCCCTTCATGCGGCAAAGTGGTCTCACGCTTCTGGCTCCCCCTGGAGAGGAGCCTAGGCTGAGTTCTCACAGCCATTAGAAGAAAAGAAAAAAAAATGAGAAAATTTTTCTAAAAATTTTTCCTCTTCAAAACAATTAAGTTCAAATTTATTTTTTAAAAGAGGGCTGTTATGTAAATTATATATCAACAGAATGCATCAATCATATTTCCTTTTTTATTAGAGGTATTGATTAAACTTTTCACAGTACTACTGCTCTATCACCAAAAAGTACGGGAATTAAGGAAAAACTCCCATGAAGAGCTTCATTACAAAGCCTATAAATAAAAGTTAAATACATTACCTGGTTAAATTCAAGTAAATCAAGAAGTTCAAAAAGCTTTCTATTTTTTTCATTGTCTTTAAGCTTCACATAGTATTGTTGGAGTCCATGAAGAGTTAACTTAGCCTCATCATCAACATAAACTTCCATAGGCTGCAAGGATCAAAAACTCAATAATAAAAAACCATATTACACATTTCCAGGAGGAGTGTATGTATGAGGACTCATATCATGTTTTGATATCAAAAGTTATAATTAAAAACCATTTTTAGTTGCAATGAAACTCATTCATAAACTGCAATCACATATAATATAATGGTACAAACTAATGACTTATTTAGTCAAGGAGGAATCATGGACATCTGTTGATTTTGGTGCGATACCACTCCAAAATCTTAAAAATCAAAGAAATCCATTATAATTTGATAATCGAAACTTAGATGATTCCATACTTACATTTGACAGCATTAGATAATATATATTTATAAATTTCTTTGTTCAAAGTTTTAGATGAATTTTGAAAGAAAAAAGGAAAAAAACCTACAAGTCACAATACATCAACTCAATCAAAAAAATACAGTAATTGAAAAAAATCAATAAGTAACAATAAATTATTGAACAAATCCATCAGAAAAATACAGTTATTTAGCGACTGTAATTAACTAAGAGATTTATTTAGGTTTTCAAAACAGAAAAAAAATTATATTCCACATATTTTGAATGTGAAAATGGCAAAAAGAACAATACATATTTAATGTGAATTAATGACTTAAAAAAATAAATGCATAACTTATTTTATAATATGCTTCATATGCATAGTTAAAGATTTTATCTAAAACACGTTAACTTTACGTCTAGTAGAATATTACAGTAACCAATTACTGGATCCAAAATAATAAGGTACTTGTGAGTTAAATGCAATAACTGATATATATATATACAGCAGTTACACCAAAACTGATATAAATTGCAGTGCAATTGCTATAATATCAATTTAAAGCAAAATATTCTTGCATAAGACAATCAACTTTTAAGTCTTTTTTTAGGGGAGGGGTGGGTATCATTACAAATAATTTACTTCTTTTGTAGTAACATTTAAATATACATAAAAACCAAAATGTGTATGCCAAATTATAGTTGAAATTGTATTTTCCCCCCAAAAAAAGTTCAACAGCTTTAACTACATCACTTACAAATTACACATACAAATCAAAGCATTAAATTTATTTCCCAACCAATTAGTTACCAGATATCCATAAGTTTAATTTTCCTACAAGATTTTTTTTTTAAAATCAAATGTATTTTGACTAATTCCCAAATAAAAAATTATGGTTTAATTAAAAATAAGTTTTAAATGAAGTGTTATAAAATATATTCTATAAAATGATACAAAAAAATAAAGAATTTTTTTTTTAAATGTGGGAAGGGGGAATCACAGGCTAGTCTAATAGCATGGAACATTTGCATTGGATTATACCCATGTGTTTCATGAAATTCGTACCATTTTAGATGCCTTGGGTGTTTGCACAAGCAAATTAGAGAGAATGACTTGATATTTTCTATATTGCTATCCGGTTAAACACGAACTATTATGAATAATGTCTCTTTCCATTGACAGTTCTTTAGATTGCATAAATATCACCACATTCATTGCTGAAAGCCATATACTTCTATCTAGTTTTTATATATATTATTTTCATTAAACTTCATGTTAAAGTGGTGAGAGGAAAACAATTCCCCTTTTAATATAACATTAACTCCCCCCCAAAATGACAGAATTTTAGGTGACAAATTTCACCCTGTAAAGATTTAGAGGGGAAAACTTCTGCAAAAACATGTTCCATGTGTCTTTTTTAAATGATACCTTTTAGACTGCTAGACATATTATACTATAGACATATTGAAAAAAAGTAATTTGCCGATTGAGGATATTTTCATAAGCAATACAGAAAACCACAATTAGAACCCGAAAAATTTGTTTTTACAACACTGGATTGATGGATTACTAGACATTAACACACATTCAGTAAAACTGTTATAAAGAAAAGAGCATAAAATCAGCTGAAATACATAGAAAATGAAAATGTACAAGAGAAATTTCACATATTTGTTGTACTAGACAAAACCAACAAACATACATTACAGTTATACATTAAAAGGGATAAAATATTTTAAACTCATACAATCATGTTAAAAGCTTCATGACTGATGAAACTTTAAAATATTTAAATTACATATGCATTGCTTCACCAACACAAACCAAGTCATACATATTTATACAAAATAAAGACAAGCTGGTTGATTTTAACTAAATAAATTAATATTAATTTTAATGCTTACAGAAAGCATAGAATTTTAAAATACACTTTTTTAAAAACAAAACATTAAATTATTATCACAGGTCTCCTAAGCCTTATTTTAAATTAAGATTTATTTATAAACATGTATAACATGGTTTTTGACATAATTTCTTTTAAATACAATTTCCTGTAAAATAATATTTAATATTATTACATGTAATAATACACTACATCAGTACAATAAGATTTTACATTTCAGAAAGGTTCAGCGCAAGCAGATAGTCATAACATTAAGCTACAACAGTAGCCACTCGCTTAGAAATGAAGTTCTTTATATATATATAAAAAAAATTTTAAATCCATTGTTTTTGTCAACATTTAGCATATTTTGAAAATTCCAAAAACATAGGACAAATTTTGCATTAATATACCTATAATATATACAGAAGTAAAAATTGTAGAACATTTACAAATCTTGCATTTAAAAAAAAAAAAAAAAAAAAAAAAAAAATCCACCTTCATGATGGCTTAAATTTTCTAGTTTAATGCGTGTGGATTTATTTCAGGTATTTAACATTGAAAACTTATGAAAAATTAAGCAATTTGAAATGTACATCCTGGAAGATTTCCGGTTACAGAGAAAGGAAAGAAAAAAAATGAAATGGTCAGAATACTTGTAACTAGCAAATCATGTATTTTTAAAATACTTAGGTAACACTAATATCTTTTTGATGAACAGTTTCACACTAGGTAAAAAGGCTCTTAAATTAGTAATTAGAAACTATTTTTAAAATGTTTACATACAAGTATAAAATGCTCTACTCTCAGTTTCAGAAATACAGGAAGACAGAATAAAAATATGTCATCTAGTCTTGTTTCCAAAATCATCCAATAAGAACTAGGAAGAGTCGCTATATTTACCCCGAAGCAATTAAACACAAAACAAATAAAAACATAAAAACCGAGTTAATTGTACAATCTTCTCTTAAAATGAACAAGCTGCATAACTGGTAGGGGAAACTCAATTATTACATCTGAGATACATAAAGGTTAATTTTAAAATACTATGAGTTAAAATATACATAAAGAAACAAGCATTTTCCACATGTGCTTTAAAATTTCCTGTATTTTTAATATATTCTTTTCAATGATTAACATGAGCCATTTTAAGTTGATGATATGGAAGTTATTTTTAACATCTTGTTTTATCTGAAAATATACATTAATAGAAAATCCAACATTTTGAAATTTAAGGGTCATTTATCAAGGTTCCCACAATGATTTTTTAGTAGATCATTGAGGACTTCAGTTTAACAGATTGAGCATTCCTTTTAAATCAAACATTAACATCAAAAATATCACGTACTATTGAATTAAAAATGATTCCTAATGAACTAATACAAACATTTTGCAGTTGAAAATCAATGATTACAAATACTAAATAACTATCTACCTCAAGTGTAACAATGGAGAGGCACTAAAAACTCAGATTTGCATTTTAAAATTCTAGTAGTTCCATCTACTAGAGACCAAATAACTACAAGAAGCAAAAATTATATACTTCATTGCTACGAAGATCGCAAAATCAATGATATTTGTAAAAACAAACTTTTATAATAAAAGTAAGGGCCTCTAAAACAATTTAGGAAATTAAGCCAGTGGGAACCCTGATCAACGTATCTGCATGTCATGTTTATTTCTTTTGCTAGAAATTTATGATTAAGGTGCATACATTGATCATGAGGATATCTGAACTTGTATTATTTGAAATTTTTTAACTTAGCATTTTTTTCCCAATTATACTGAAATTATTTTGCATTTTAATAATTTTATGATCATGTTTAAAGGTTACATAAGAGTTATAATCATGCATATCTTATTAGTACCTACCACACAGGAAATTAAATAACTGAAAGCATGCAAAAGAAAAAACATATCAAGCAAAGCAACCATCTTTGCTTGAAATGCTTTTTACAGTATTAAAAAGTTTTCTTCTCTCATGAATTGTTAAAAAATTTATTTTAAACTTTAGCCATTAAATTTTCAAATAAAAAAAATTAACATAAAACTTAATCATTTATATCTCATGACTATAACTCTTGATCGAAGGTACCATTTTTCTACACAGAATCCGTTTTAAATTCCCAACCATCAACACAATTTCTACATATATTATGAATTTAATATAAAAAACTTTATTAGTGAATTTCCCCTACCACAATCAACTACTTTATTATCATTTTATAAAAACCTGTTCCATACAGTGGTTCCTGATATTGATTTAACATCATGTAAATGACGTAATTTTATAAATCATGATTAAATGTTTTAAATAAAATTTGAAAATCTAAGTATCATAGTATTTAAGAACTAGTATAAAAATTAGGAATAAAAAATGCTATCTAAGTATTGTAGTTCATTTTTAAATGAATTATCGGTGCTATACTTTTAGAATATTATGAAATATATTTATAAAAGCTGATTAAAATTATTTTAACTGTTTAAAAGGAAATACATCAGCTTTTAAAAACAAATATCCTTTGTATAAAGAAAATCATATTTATACAAATAGGACATTTCGTGTCTGATCTTAGCGCACATGATCTTCATGGAAAATTAGTCAAAACCTCTAACCAAAGCCTCACAGTCTGAAGCACCTTAACATCAATCCCTCAGATATTAACCCCACATACACACACTGCAAAGACTGAACAAACATTAAAGACCATACAACATTCCTCTATTAATATACAGTTCAGGCATGTGATATCACTAGTTGACTTGCATATAGCAACCTTACAGAAACTTCATGCAGTTCTTGGCACTAAATTTTAATTCAAACAGGTTTCTCACAACTAATATTGAAATTAGCCAATTTTTTTCAATACAGCACAGTAATTGAATAACCACTCTTGCAATTATTTCAAGAGCTCACATAAGAGACTTCCTCTAATAACATAAGCAACTGCAATTACAATCACAAGTTCATTAGATAATAAAGATTAAAAAATGAGGTCATGTCACCCTTCAATCCTACAGTAAACTGCAGCGCAACTCGGTTTACCTAAGTACACAAGGTATATCCCATGCTCAATTACAATGTCTAGTGCCTCAATGAGGGATTCATACATGATATATAAACTACTTATAAGGTGCATTTATTATTTGTCTTGAACCTTCTTGTTGAAAATATTAAAATGTTTTTTAAATTAATTTATTCCTACATGAATTTTTAACTTCCAAAAATCAGAGATCCTAATTTAGCAAAGATTACTTATAGAAATTATTTATAAAAAAAGAAACAACTATAATGTAAACTAATTAAAAAAATGTAAAGCAAAATGTTATTTACAATAGGCTCAGGAACCACCATACAGAAGAGCAATTTGTAAATACACACTACAAGCATTTAAAATAATCATAATAGAAAATTTGTATATATCTAGAAAATTCATACATTTATATTTTTATGATGAATGCAATCATTGCTTTAAATGTAACAATTTCAATACAATTTAAAATAACGATTTACAAATTAAGCAGAACTCTAAATGTACAGGTTTATAACACATAATTTCAGAGATTTCACCAGCAAAAGGTGCGTGCAATCATGCTTTAACTGAATAAAAATTGTTTCTAGAAATTTATGCAGTAAAAAGCTCATCTTTGAAAAATTCCTTTTAAACCAACTGACATGAAGTTAACAATCAAATTTCAACCCATCACAGTGACTCATTCACTTTGAACTCATTCAGAAGGAAAATATTCTAACCCAGAGTAAATTCTCATTCATGTCATGTTTTCAGCTAAAAATGCTTAGCAAATATTAAGCTAACTTAGCAGTTTCACAAACCAGCAGCAAAAATGTCAATTGTACACCCACATACAAAGCTGTCAATTCCAACACCAGCCCTGACTTGTTAACTCCTGATTCTAACTAACAATTCACACTACAATGAAACAAAATCAAAGTCCTATCAAACACAATGATTCACCACCAATGCTGATTACCACAACTTTAGACCCTCACTGTAAATGCAACTGCCATAGCTCTCACGATATCTTACTGAACACCAAACCAAAGCGAAACTGACTAAACTATCCCACAGCACAATTTCAACTTCAAGATACACGATTAGAAGCCAAGCAGACTAGAATATTCAAGTAACAAAATGTGCCAAAACAACTCTATTCTTAAAGAACATAAATAACACAGATAATGATGTAATTTCTGAATACAGAGAATGTAAAAGTGAGATTTTTTTCAAGAGAAACAGAAATAAGAAAAAATTATGAAGAGAAGTAATTACATCTTGCATAAATTTCTTGCATACTGGACGAATTTCCTTGCTAAGAGTTGCACTAAACATCATAACTTGCTTCTCATGTGGTGTGCTGCGAAAAATTTCTTGCACATCTCTTCGCATATCTGAAATTAACAAATATAAAATGAATTAGCATACATGCAGAGTTCAATAACTAAAAACTTCAGCAAATTGCAAGTTAAAAAATAAAATACATTTCACCACATAACATTCTAAAATATTTTTATACTTATATAGATTTCACTGTTTCATGAAAAATTTAAAGAATGGAACAAGCATAATTTTGCTGAAATAGTAATTTTGTTAAATGAACTCCTGACAAACTTTTTGTAAGGTAGTTTTTTTAAAGTTTCATTATTAAAAAAAATCTGTTTACTGAATATTTAGCAATAAATTATAACAATTATTCAATTACAAAATTGAAAATAAGTTTAATTTAATCCCTCTAACAAAATTTCAACCATCTTTTGAGTTTACCAGAAATACTAAATATGTTAGATTAAATATATATATATATAAGCCTCCAAACAATGACAATCAGTTTGAAACTCAATTTACATTTTTCACTCAATGTAACAAATGCAATATAGAGTGCAAGTACTCTATGGTGGCTTAATGTAACAAATGCAATATAGAGTGCAAGTACTCTATGGTGGCAAAATCCCTCAGTAAGCCTCCAAACAATGACAATCAGTTTGACACTCAATTTACCTTTTTCACTCTTAATGTAACAAATGCAATATAGAGTGTGAGTACTCTATGGTGGCAAGAGTACAAGAGCAACTGAGTCCACCATGGAGTCCATCTTACTCTATGGTCGACTCAGTTGCTTGTGTCCTCAGAGTACTCGCTACAAAAGAGAAATTTTTTATATTACTATTAAACAAGGGTGTAACTAAGATACCAATAGAGCAAAAATACACAGAAGATAAGAGACTTTTAACTACAAGATTATTAAATTTATAATATTCAAAAGTGATTTACCAATAATAGCATGAGATTGTTTTTATAAAATGAATTTATCATACCCTTCTGAATCATAAAATGTTAAAATGAAGCAGTTCTGGCAGATATCAGGAAATGGCAAGAGCACAACCCTAAGAGTTATTTTTAACACTACATAATCCATAAATTTTTACCCAATTAGCTAAAAAAATTTAATTCAAAGTAACCAATTTAGAGAAATTTTTTTCAGCATAAAGCTCAACTGAACAGATTATAGATCTTATTAAATACCCATTCTGAAATATTCATTTTAATTAATGGATAGACCCCTATTTCATTGAAAATCTTAAGTGTACAAACACTTTTGGGAGCCACTGTATGTATATATACATATGAACATATATAGATACAAAAGAGATAAGCAATGATAAGTAATCCTATGCTAATAACCCATAGTAGTTTTGACAGAAGAGACTACCTGAATTTTTTTTTTTTTTTTTTTTTTTTTTTTGGGGGGGGGGGGGGGGGGAGCAAAATATGTACAGATTCTTTGACACTTATTCCCAGAAATTCAGGAAAAGCAGGATGAAGTTAAACTAAAGCACTCCGTCTAATTGAAACTCAAGCTGACCACCTTATACAACATATACATGCGAATGGATAGATGTACAAAATCTACCAAACTAAATTAAATAGAACTTACCTAATGCTTCCAACATTTTATCACATTCATCCAGAACAAAATGCTTGATGTGCCGCAGGTTCAATTTCTTTGTTTTTACTAGAGCTAAAATTCGACCAGGAGTTCCTACAACTATATGTGGGCAGTTTGACTTCAAAACCTTTTCATCATTTGTGATAGTCATTCCTCCAAAAAATACGCTTACTTTAATCGAAGGCATGTACTTAGAAAATCGTTCATATTCTTTGGAAATTTGGAAAGCCAACTCTCTTGTATGGCACATAACCAAGACTGACACCTGAAACAAAAGAAATATTTTTAGGGAAAGAATATTTTATTCAAACAAACATTGCAAAATAAAATTATACTTGACAGCCATTCCTTTTAAAAGGGCTACAAATTAGCAAAATAACAGGATATACACTTCCCAAATTAATGTTTAGACATTCCTTAAAATCCAAACTTAAAAATTGGACAATTATTGAGCATACAGAGAATAAAAAATTGTAATTTCTACCCTATATTTTAGGCTAAACATCTCTTGGACAGGGGGGGGGGGGGGAAACTACGTGTAAGAAACTAGCAACTTATTTCTTTGATGCAGTCATAAATTAAAGTGAGATTTTGAAACAATACTTAAGTTTATCAAATTTAACAAATACAAAAATTCTACAAATAAGTACAGAGATTTAAAAAAATTTTAAATTTATATCAACCATGTAAAAGTGTTTTTAAAAACACTTTTTGAATACACAGCACTATCACACACACACAGACAATGTCCATTTAACACATATGTACATGTTATTCTAGTTTACACAACAGAAATATTGCAAATAAGTTCGCTCACTCACCTGGTTATCAACAGGATCCAACTGCTGCAATGTAGCTAAAACAAACACAGCAGTTTTGCCCATACCAGATTTAGCTTGACATAAAATATCCATCCCAAGTATAGCTTGTGGAATACACTCATGTTGAACTGGAAAAAAATTAAAATTTTGTAACTAATAAGCTTTAGTAATACTATAAATCTCAAACTATGAAATTTTATGGCATTATCTTAGAGTATTTTGATTAAAGATAATATAAACAATAAAACACATTACAAGAATTTATAAACCAACATCTATCAATTATATCCCGATTAGCCTATAAGAAACATTTCACAATAAAAATGTATGTTTTAAACACCAATCTTTACAGATATAGCTTAACCTTTAGCATACATTTTTATTGTATAAGGTAAAGTCATCTAACACTAGATCTTAAGTATTAGTTGAAACAAATTGAATCATTCGAGAAGGATACTAAAACTTTTGATTTTAAAAATATCTTGCTTTGATATTAAGAATAAGCTAAGAAATAATCTGAATGAAGACAGCTAAATTACCACTTACCTTCTGAAGGATGCTCAAACCCACAATCAACAATAGCTCTCAACAACTCAGGCTTCAACAGAAAATCTCTAAACCCTGAGCTGTGAATAGAGACGTAGCCACCAGCTGGTTTTTTTGTCTCTACAGCTGGATCAGGAGCAGTTTGTTCCTGCTCATCTTCATCTTCATAATCTAAAAGTTCAGCTTCATTTTCGGTCATGATTGAAATCTTAAACCTACGGAAGATGAAATATCCAAATTTAACTTCTAAAACAAAATTTATGCAAAAACTATAAATTGGAAATTTTGCTGAAAATGGTGCTTAACCTTTAGCTTACGGGGCCCATATTTCCGATTTTCTCTTTAGAACGGGAAATTTCATACCCCCTTTGTAAGAACGACCATCAAGGAGGAACCACTAATTGCCTCACTCGGACCGTGGGAGAGTGTTTGCTACCCCGGGGGGTGGGGAGTGTTTACGAGAAGGAGTGTTTCTAATTTCCCTAATTCCCCTTCACATGGACAGACCGGCTATTTGTAAACATATTGTGACGACAAGGGGCTTTGTACATCTCGTTTATTTATTGTAACATGCGTTACCATTATTTATCGATTATACTATTTTAATGGTGGGAAAGAACAATTTCCAAGTAAAAAAAAAGATGAATTTTAAGAAAATAAAGGAATATGTACAATCGAAAATAATACTAAAATTATTTATCTGCTCACATGTATATACATATATATATATATATATATATATATATATATATATATATATGTGTGTGTGTATATATATATATGTGTATATATATATACATATATACATATACACACACATATATATACATATATATATATATGTATATATATACATATATATATATATATATATATATATATATATATATATATATATATATATATATATATACATACATATACATACATATATATATATATATATATATATATATATATATATATATATATATATATATATATAACAGTTCCGTAACTGACTCATTCATTCACTGACTGACTGACTGACTGACATACAACGCACAGACCAAACCGCTGGACCTAAAGGGTTGAAATTTTGCATGGCGATTCTTCTAATAGTGTAGGTGTGCACTATGAAAGATTTAAAAAAAATTCTTCTTAGATTTTTTAAAATTAAATTTTTAAGCTGTTTTTTAAACTTTTTTTACGTTTACATTCAAAATAATACATTGAGGGTTATAAAATTTATATCACGCGAAAGATCATAAAAATTCCTTCAGAATGAAATTTTTTTCGAATTTTTACCTCCATTTCATAATTTTTGGTGAATTTTTAAAGATTAATTTTTAGAATTGAATCTATTAAATGATGATCACGTGATTTCTTTTTCTGGTACTTTCAATAAATTTATCGTCACGTGCGTAACAACTAAATAGACAAAAAAAATATTTTTTTCTCTTTCTAATGCAGCAGACGATTGGATATTATCCAAAAAAAATGCATATCCCTTACGATTTTTTTATAAATATATATATATATAGATAGATAGATATTTTACATCAATTGTATACATTGATCATCGCATTTATTATAAATATATATATTTATTTTTTGGCATAAATTGCATACGTTGACCGTTGTATTTAATTTGAATGTACTCCGTAGCGAAGCGCGGGTTTTCAGCTAGTATATATATATATATATATATATATATATATATATATATATATATATATATATATATATATATATATATATATATATACACATATATTTACATATATATATAAATATATATACATACATACATATATATATATATATATATACATACATACATATATATATATATATATACATACATATATACATATATACATACATATATACATACATATATCGATATATTTATACATATGTAAAATCAATGCCTAGGAGCTGAAAATTTCCCTAATTAGCAGCAGATATTTCCTATTCCCTCTTAAATTTCCCTCGGAAATATTTTCAACTCTCCGTCAAATTAGACTCCCGCTGATCCAATTTCCTGCATCCGCTGCGGTCTTTAAGTAAACAGGGGGAAAAAAACTTTGGGACGACAGCTATCCCAAACCCGTCTTTTTGGAGAGTAGGGTCTTGGGATACATGCTATCCCAGCCCGTAAGGAAAAGGTTAACCCATTCTAACTTCATCATTAATGAAGATAAACCCATTCATACCAATATAATTAAGTCACTTATCACTAGCTGAGTAGTTATGTAAAGGTAGCATAAATTTTCATGTACGCGAACAGATTAAACTAAAAAAACTGGTCCAACTTTTCATTTATTAATACATTGAACAACTAACAGTTTAAATAAACCTACTTCTAATCAAGCTAAATCCGTTCATTTAGACCGGCTTAGAAATTATGGCGTTAAAACAGTAATATAGTAGCAAGAATTTTCGTTACAAAATCAATACATGAGTAGTAGTTGAAAAGGTATAACAGTTCCGAATAGAACAACTTTAATAAATTTAATTCAACCGGTGTAATGTTTTGAAAGATTGTTTGCAATATTGATACCTAGAGTCCCATCCATAACAAATTTTCCCCGCGACATTAAGAAGTACGTTCCATATTTATGCATTATAAATGACTAATAACATAACAATGCGTCTAAGAAAAATATTTAAGCTTCATTCATACTTAGCCCAAATAAAGAAACAAAATTTACTGCTAATTCTACCAAACGAAAAATGGCTAAAAGAACTCCTTCAACCATAAGACATTAGTTACAGGTGAAAATAGGAAATACAAACACAGATAAAGACCTGAGGACACAATAATCAATTCTTATGGTAATTTCCGACAGCAAGTTAACACATAAAGGTGATTAGAAAAGATTATTACCTAAGAATTCACAATTATCAATCACAAAATGTTCGAGGACTGTTTACCGTACTGCGACTGCACCGCTATGTGAAAGATAACGATTATTCAACATCGATTATTGATGTGAAATGAATCACATTTACTTCATTGAAATAATTTGCTGCTTTAATAGAGAGAAAACTCAAAATAATAATGTTCAATTTAATAAAATATATAACATGACAAAGAAATATTTACTTCAGTATTAATACACAAATTATAAGGAGAATGCTGACGTCCCTCTAAAGTCAGCTAATATTTCACTAAACTTCTGGAGTTTTAGCGTTCTGTTTGTTTACTAGTTTTTTTAATAGCTTTCGAGATATTTTGCTCTGTCTCTAAATGTAAGTAAGACAGTGTTGTCTAGTCTTTTAGCGAAATGACCGTTTCATTTTTCAGTCAAATTTATGTCTTTACCCTTTTTAAAGTTTGAAGGTTCTAGAAGAAAACAATTGGTATCATATCTTTTTTCAGCTGATTGATAAGATCTGGTTTGGTTTATTCTTCTACAGCTTCTGTTACTTTTGATGTCGATTGATTATATAGCATGAGTTCCTTTGCTTTTTACATTACTAATGAGTGACGCAAAGTATAGTGAATTGAAAATACCGAAATTAAAATATGCTGTACAGGTTTTTTGTCGTTTCTTTATTTCAAAGTCTTGCTTGCCACTGTTACGGTTTGTATAGTTTTGATGTAAAAGGGAATGCATTACATGGCTATTACATTTCCTCTTTAATTGGAACTCCGCCGCAACGGATTAATTTACTAATTGATACGGGAAGCAGTAATCTGGCCGTCGCAGCGATACATCAAAAGGATTTGCATACACATTATTTTGTTTATAATGAATCACTTACATTTCGTCCAACAAATATTGAAGTCCGATTACGATATGTACAGGGAGATTGGACTGGTTTCCTAGGTTTAGATATATTAAATCCATGCCTTGAAAAAGATTGTAGTGTAATTTGTAACATTAGTTGCATGATGTCTACGAAAGATATTTTTGATAACAATTCTATGTTCCAAGGAATAATGGGTCTTGCTTATTCAGCCATAGCTCATCCAAATTTATCAGTACGTCCTTTTCTTGATGTGTTCTTCGCAGAGATGAATATCACTGAAGTATTTGCAGTGTTACTTTGTGGACCTTTTTTCAGTAGCAAAGAGTCATCAACTGCATGTGGAAAACTTCATATTGGGTATTACTCTCAGAATCTTATTGCTGGGGATATTATGTTCACACCAATTGTTCATGAGTGGTTTTATGAGATAACTGTTATAGATATCAAAGTAGGTGAAAACTCAGTTCCTGTGAAGTGTGAAGAACTTAATAAAAATAGGTCAATTGTTGATAGTGGTTCAACTACTTTAAACGTGCCTGTAAGTATATATCCTTGGGTTATATCAACAATAAAAAATCATGTTAAAAAATCAGTTTCAAGTGATTTATGGATAAATGAAACTGTTATTTGTATGAAAAATGAACCTTTGGAATTGTCCTTGTTTCCCTCCCTTTCATTATCCCTCTATCATTCTAAGAATAAATTATTTAATCTTCAAATATCTTCTGAGTTATATCTGTTACCTATTTTTAATAATACCTGTGCAATGTTGGCTGTTGGTACATCTGATTATGGCATTGTGATAGGTTCTTCTATTTTAAAAGGCTTTTATGTGATATTTGATAGAGAAGGTAAAAGGATTGGGTTTGCTAAGCCAAAAGAGTTTCAAAATAGGAAATTCATAAGTGATATTTCAGGTTTAGTGGCTTACTCTTCTGATTTTAATCACTGCATACGAAAAGAAGATTCAGAATTTCCAGCTGTGTTAGGTTTAATATTAATATGCTTAATTTTCATAACATTTTGTGTTTTACTTCCCTTCTTAACTTGGTTATGGAAATATCACATAAAGAAAGATAA
This sequence comes from Dolomedes plantarius, assembly GCA_907164885.2. Classification (NCBI taxonomy): domain Eukaryota; kingdom Metazoa; phylum Arthropoda; class Arachnida; order Araneae; family Dolomedidae; genus Dolomedes; species Dolomedes plantarius. The sequence goes on from OU015500.1 coordinate 62,589,351, forward strand.
AATGGATAAATCAGATATAATTAATCTTGTAGATGATGATTAAAGGTTCATCATTTACAACATTAATTAAATGATGAACCTTTGTATCTATAAATTGTTCTGGTTTTATCATATATTTGTAAGTAAGGAAATTAGGTACTTCCATATTATAGCAATCTTGGCAACATAGATATGGAGAGGGTCAAATTTTTCACCAAGTTAACAACCTGGTGAATTTCTTAAACACTTCGACTTTTCTTTGATGAAGTTCAAATTTGTTTTTGCTGTAAAATGTGTATAAAAAAGGGATTCTAAATATAAATATTTTCACCGAAGTTTTTTTAAACAGTTATGCAAATCATATGAAGCATTTTACTTTGAAAATTACAAGTGGAAACTAATTTAAATTATGCTTAGTATAATAATTGAAGACAACAAGATAGTGAGATATTCATTGTTCACTTATTCTTTTTCACTCTGAAAATTATGAAATAAAGTTATTAAGGAACTCCATTTTACTAACTTTTGTTTTTTTGAACTGTAGCTGTTTTTTTTTTAACTGTCCAGAGTTTATTGAGTTATAGGCATACAAATAAAAGTCAGGGCCCTTATATAAATAGAGTAAAGGTGATTATTTGCTTAAAAAATCACAAATTTTTGAAGTTGTGTTAATTTATATTATTAGTTTGAGATTACAACAAAACTATAGAATAAAAATAAAAAAATCAATATTCTTTTACAAATTTTTTTTAAGGTTTAAGAAATTTAAAACTTTTGTTTTCTAATTCTGACATCTGTAAACTTATCAATAATATCCTCATAACAAAGTTTTTCGAATACCCTTTTTATAAACAGTTTTGCCAATGTGTTAATCTTTTGTTCTAAAAGAGTATTGCATCAATACTTTTTAACCGGTTCAAAACAGTTTCTGTACAGAAAATTAATGCTCTCCTTCAGCATTCCTCATTGATAATGTTACACACAATTTAAAAATTACATTGACATTAGGAAATGTGTATATAATTTTGTTTTCAATTATTAAATTCAATTTAACAGTAGTAGTCAATTCATTATCAGCCTTACTTAATATATCGAACTGATCCATTTTCATTTTCAATTCATCAACATTTACATCGTTGCTAGGAATTCCCTCAATATAAGTTTTACAATATTTATCGCCATAGACACAGGCCTGCAAAACATGCAAAGGAATCCAAGATGGCAGATAATGTACCAAAACCTTAGTTCCCCCAAAACTACACCTTTTTAATTGTATGCTGTCATTATTGTCATCAAAAAATTTCTTGTTTTGTAATTTGGCATTTTCAGGCCACTTTTTTCAATGGACCTTATATAAATGCCTATTTAGGGGAAAATGCAGCTATAATGGGGCTGCTTTAATAAAGAAGGCTGCTTTAATAAAGAATAGGGCTGCTTTAATAAAGAAGTACCTGAAATTATTACATCAATCAAAGTATACACTTTTTTGTACTCTTATTTCAAAAGATTTTTTTTTTTATTAAGCATGGAGTTTTCTGATTACTGCTTGAAAGACAAGTTTAAAATGTTTAAATGAGTAATTTTTTTTTTGTAAATTATTTCTTTTGTTCTGCTTTTACTGACATATTTGATTTCATTTTAAAATTTTATTTCTAAAAGTTAATAATTTTAGTGACTTATTAGAAGTGTTACTTAATATAAATTTCTGTACTTAAATATATATTAATTACAACACCTATTTAAAGATTTTTACATTATCCAGGTGTTTATTAACCCTTCAGCGGGGATGCCCATGTACAGAGTACAACATTTTCATAATTTTGAATGGTTTGTTTTTACATGTAAGGTTTGAATGTACTAAGCAGTTTCTAACTATAGCTACACCCTTTCTAATGCAGGTCTTATTTTCTGAACCTTGTATTCCTTTCCATTCAATGGTAGTCATGATTTGAACAAGGTAAACAAACGATTTGACTGTATTACAATACTACAAAAGCAGGAGTTGATTTACTCAATCAAATTTGCAACTATTACACGGTATCCCGCAAATCACGAAGATGGGCAATCTCATTGTTTTTTAGGTTTTTGGATATAATAGGAATCCATTCACAAGTTATCCTTAGATCCAATAAACCGGACAGTCTTGAAATAAGGCGATTGTATCTGCATTCTTTGGCCTTTAATTATGAATATATCTCAGTATTATAAACATTTTATATCTTGTCATAAAATGCAGAATTATTATTTTGAATCTGAAAAAAGAAGTTTATTACAAAAGGAATAATCAAGGTTGAAAGAGACATTGCTCTTTGTGCCACGCTCCTGCTGGTGTTCCAAAAATTGGCATGCCCGCTGAAGGGTTAATGTAGGTGGTTTCATCATTTTCTTAAGGAAACATTCATAAATCTAAATTTTCTATTTAAATTTTTTTCTATTATATGGATGGGATTTTAAAATATAAAATTGATTGGCCTGTATTCCTGAATATAGTTGTTTATAATTTTCAAGTATTAATTTTGAATATAATTATGTACTTATGTGAATATGATAATATCAATTTATTAAATTTTTATTTGGTAAAAGAATTTCTGTCAAGCTGTAATAGTTACATTTATTGTTTTTCAATGGTATTTAATTTTAAATGTAAAGATTTTTTATATTTTCTGAATTAAGAGTGTTAATGAAGTTTAAATAGTGAATAATTGTTTCTGTGTATAATAAAATATTGTTATCTTTTTCCAGCTTGTTCACATAGAAAAGCTTAAATATAAATGCTTTATAAGTTATTTTATGATTTTTTAAATGTTTTTATATCCTTTTATTCCAATAATTTAAGTTCTTTTCAAAAAGGTAAAATATAGTGCACAATCTTTAATTCTAATTTATTAAATAATGTAATATGGTATAAGTGTGTAACTTAGTTTAACTGTAAGCTTCTTTTGATATGATCCAATTTTATTGTAACAATATCATGGAAACAAAGTCAAGAAATTGTGTATGATAGATCTCTATGTAGGATGTAACTATTGATTGTTATTCGCTTACTTTATAAAATAAATTAACAGATGTAGTATGGTTTATCAAGAAGTCTACATCCTTGTACAAGTTATGCAAGCTTAGCTACACTGTAACTTTGAGCTAAGACCTCCATCATTGTTCTTACCCTCATTTCCACAGAATCATAGCAGCATTGAAGTTCCTTATTTCAGTGAAGAAAAAGTTTTGAACATATCTGTTACTGTTTAATCTTAGAATCGTTATACTCACTCTGATAGAGGTGATATTTGTTTTTACTAATGACAAATATGATAGTTCCTAACAGATGAATTTATTTAGAATAATGTCTGTCTTTTCTGACTTATATGGACTACATGCCTTACTTTTATTAATGTTATGGCTCCTGTGATAGCATTCTTTTGTGAAAATTTTGCTCATATATTTTTTAAATGCCTTCTAGAAACAAAAAAAATTTCATAGAATTAAAATGAATAGCATTGAATATTTTTTTAAAAAATTGAGTAAAAAATGATCAGATTGCATTGAAATCTAAGTCTGGAAAAATATTAAATTTTTGCTCCAGTCATTATGTATATAAAATTAACACAAGGAGAGAGCAAGATATGTTTCAATCTGTGTGTATTGCTATGAATTTGCATTGGTGAGGTTAGTATATGTTTTTAACCTCTATTGTTTCTTTTAACATGTTTGTGTGAGAAAAATAAAAATTATAATAAAGCAATGGTTGACATGGATGGTAGGTCTCATTGTTAAACTGTTATATTGTTAGTTGAGTTGAAACATTAAAATGAATAAAATAAAAGCCAATAAAACTGAGAAAGATATTTATTTCCTTCATATCTCCCACAGTTAAAAATATATTTTTCTAGGAATATGCTAGTCATGAAGGATAATTTGCACTTCCCTTTGTAAAATCAGAAATGATGAAATATATTAAATCAAGTTAATTTTTATTATTGTCTTAATTAAATTAATAAAATGATAATGATAAAAACTTCAAAGTATATAAGCCATTGCAAGATTGGGAATAGAAAAGCATTAAGGTACCTGAAAGTTATTAATACATGTTAAGTTTTTCTATTCCCTGACTTGTGTCTCTACTTTTGGTGCTACTTTTCTTACCACTTAAATATGTCATATCATACTGTAGGAAAACAAAAATTTATGCAGTGGTGTGTTTAGGGCTAAAGAGATATTTGTGATATCCCCCCCCCCTTCTCCAAAGCCCTAATTTCCTTTACATAATACATATACAGTTTGCTACTGATAAATTTCATTGTAACTTTGAAGGAACAAATGATAAATGACTAAGAAAAAATAAATGTGGAAGTAAGTAAGCTTAATAAGTCGTCATAATTTTCTCAAAAAGTATAATTTCCTATGTATTTGTTTATATAAACTGATAATAGTTCTCTGAGTAGTGCTGAAGTTAAATAAATAAATAAATCTTATAAGTAATTTTATTCCATTATTACATAAGCTGCTGCCTATTAATTGTTTCTGATACTTATCTTAAGAACCGAAATTAAAACAGTCTGTGATTAAATTATAGATGAATATTCCCTCATAAGAGCCCATTAAACAATAATAATGAAATGTGCCTTTGTTACAAATGTTTTTAATGGCCTGATTTGTACAATTTAAAGCCTGATAATTAGAAAAACAAAATACTCAATAAACAAAATACTTAATAATTTTATGCTTTTCAAATTCATTTATTTTGTTCAGGTTTTTAGATGTATCTTTAAAATAGGCCAAATATCTTTTGAAATTTTTAGAAATTATAATCAAATTATGTTTAAAGATTATTAATAAGATTTAAATTTGTTGAGTTTTTGTTGCTGATGACTGGGCCAATATGAGCCTTTGTAGAATTATATTTTTTATATAAGAAAAACAAAAAACAGAAGATTTTATACTTTTAATAATTTGTTTGGTATTGCATCCTCTAGATTCTTTTGTAATAGCAAGATATTTTACAGAGATTTTTATGATGCATGATTCATTGTATGCATGTATATATCATAATGGGAAAATATTTTTATATGCTTTCACTGCTAAAATTGAATGTATTTTAACTTTAAGGGAAAATCTATGTTTGTACTTAAGCATATGTACATTCTTACAATTTGTGATGTTATTACTATGTACTTAAGCTTTATTTTTATATATGTGATTTGAGTTTTAAAATATTTTTGTACAGTTTTTCACCTTTCTCTTAAGGAATAATAAATGTTGGTGATTTTTATGTTTTGAAATTCTTATTTTACTGTACTAATGATCATAATGGTTTGGTTCATTGATTCTTTTCATAAAGTAGTTCTATTAAAATATTTTATGACAACTTTATTACAGCTAATTTCATCTTTCTGTAAAATGTTTTGTTTTTACTACACTTCTAATTTTTTAACCAATTTAATTGTATATAAGTGACTAGAGTTTTTAAAAAGTGGGGATTTAAAAAAATTCTTAATATCTCAATACGGATTCTACTGGCATCATGTTTTTAGTTCTTCAGTTGATTAGTGGGCTTGCTAAAATAACACATTTAATGTTAAAAACTCATGTATAGAAAATAAAATAAGCAACTGCTTCTTCATATTCATAATTAAAATGGCTGCTAGTTTCAGATTAATTAGCAAAGATTCTCCTCTTGACATTAAGTATCACTGTCTGGAAACCAGTTTGAAACTAATTGCCATATTCATTTCTGTTATGGATGTTAAACTGTTATTTGCTGTATTCTACATCCATAAGTTTCATGCAAATTATATTGTTGTTGAAAGCTTCTTTGACCTGTAGGCTAACTATCCACTCATCTCCTGTGTCATTCGTGATTTAGTTTTATGTACAAGAAAATATGCTTATCATATTTGTCATGCTTCTCATACTTCTTAAACTAGAACACATCGAATCCATTGGGACTAGTATTATGAATTAATTCATTTCTAAAAAAAAATGAAAATGTAAGTTAATACTACTTATTATTTTGGATCAACATTAAAAAAGAAAAAAATCTGAGTGATTCAATAAAATTTCCTCAGAATTTTCACTATTTCAGTGTTTGTCATTGTTAGTGATTCTAGGGAAGAAATGGTGTTAGAAATTATTAGGTTAGTTCTAAATTTTTAGATTAAGGAGAATTTATAAGAAAATTTGCCAACATAATTTTTACTGTCTAATAGGTTCTGATGTGTGAAAAAGTTTTGTACATGATCACCAAATTCAAAATAAAAGACTTAGTAGATCATCAAAGCTATCTCTTGGGGTAAAATGTATTATTGCCATAGATATTTAAAACCATAGTGGGCATTCCCAAATTTGAAGCATAATTGCATAAACCTGTTTAGGCAGTGCATCAGCCGTTCTCGCCAATCCCCAGTTCCCATATTATAGGGAATTTCCCCCTCACTGTTTCGCATATTAGTAAATACATATTTTTGAATTCTGTTTGCTCCATTTGAAAACAAATCTTTATATGCAGTGTGTGTATCTTTCAAAAATAATTTTTTCATAAAACGATATTAATTTTGTAGGGATCAACATCAGCTATTTAATGCCTTAAAAAATGAAGTAGGGAAAAAAATTTTTAATTTAAAAAACTACGTACTCTTTATTTAAATGTCTTCTTTTATATGCACAAAAAAATCCAAATAATACATAATTAAAATGAGAATTTGCTATCTTTAATTAGAAAAATACCAAGAGGAAAATTCATCATAGTTTAATGTTGGAATTGAACCTGTGCTGTGTCAACCCTGATGACCAAGAGATTATTGGAGGAGCTATCTGATATGCTGGATGGGCAAGGAAAATATTCTGTATTATGAGGAAAGAATCAAAATTTGCACTCGCTCAAAATCTTGGAAAAATATTAATTTTGAACTATAGAATAAAGTTTTAAATTTGCTGACAAATACAAATTTATTATGTATTGTTAAATAATTGTTTAAGATAGTCTCCCCCCGCCCCCCAGAAATCGAATTGACAACTTGTGCTCAAATCGCAAAGTATTTTGTAAAGGTGGGGGTTTTGATATAGGTTGTGTGCCATTCCCTGAAGTTGGAAATGGTAAATTTGTCGATAATGTAATGAATTGGTAAGCATACCTTGACATAATAGCGCCTTTTACACGTTCCCTGCTAACCGTAAACGCCCTAGGGTGTGTCTTCCTAGGAACTAACATTAATTTCCTTACCGCGATACACCTCCCATCTTGCTCACCTGCTCATGTGCGTCGTAGCGCAGTGCCATCGCGCTAACCTGGTAATCCCTACGTTGTGGGTTCGGTCCCAGGTGGTGTCGCATCTTCCAAATTTCCCTATTTTGATATTTTTAGTTTTCCCCCGCGGAACTCTGCAATCATCTCACTACGAATTGTATGACCCGGCACAGGGCCTTTTTTTTCTATTATTATGCAAACTTTCCATCTTGTTTGCTGAGGGCCATTTTTTCCGTATCTTTATAATTAATTTCAACTTATTCTCTTTAAATTATTTTTAGTTATACATTTTAATCTTAATATATTTAATCTTAGTTTATTTTTAATTTCTAAATTTATCTTATCCTTTTATATTTTGAAGGATTTGAACTTAACTTTTATTTTAATGTAACTGGTAAGTTTAAACTTAATTTAACTTAATATTTTTTTTTCTATTGAGCACATATACATTGATAATAAGCATCTTGAGACAGGAGTTAAAGTCAATAGACCCAGGCACTCTACTTTTCAAAAGCAATTCTGTCCTTTACACGTACGCTCTTTCCCGCGTGAAACCACAATCCCGCTCGATTGAGTGCACGTATGAATGTGTCGGAGAGGGAGGGAAAGCTGCTTTGGAGCGTACTGCAAGTTTTCCCGCCCGCATTACCGTACGCTCCAAGCACGCGCGAAAGAACGTACGGGGCGCTAATGTCATTTAAATCTCCAGCATTACCCGAAAAGATCATTTCCAATTTTATCAAGACGGCGAAACATCGTCTCGGAATTTGCGGCTGTGGTTGCTGAATAACTGCTCTATGCTATAAAATACACTGGTGTAAGAAATTAAGAGAATTTGTAGACTTGGTCGATTATCTCTAGAACTACTGTACCGATTTTAATGAAATTTGATATGTACATACATTGATACAATACAAAACAAATAACCATTCAGTAATTGTAATACACACGCATGATCGTGCGTAACACTCGTTGGAGTCGGAAGGTATGAAACAGCGGTTGCAGAATAAAGAACAAAAATGGGTTAATAGATGGTGTTATTTTGCAGCAATCGGTTAATTTCAAATTGTAACAGTCAAAATGAGTAACCACCAACGTTTAGATGATGGAATGAGGTGGCAAATTGTGGGGAGGCTAGAAGCAGGCCAATCTCAAGTCAAAATTTGTAGAGAGTTCAATTTAACTCCCAGCGTCGTGTGTAACTTATGGAAACAGTTCCAGGATACCGGATCCATCGAGAGAAAGCCTGTGCAAGGTCTCCAAGAGCCACGACGGCCAGAGAAGATCGCCATTTGTCGATTATAGCCAGGGCCGCCCAGAGGGGGGGGGGGAGCAACTGGAGCACTGCCCCAGGTCCCCCAAAAAATTTTAAAAAAAATTATTTATTAGATTTCCTCAGAAAATATAACAAGAGAGCAGTGCAATGAAATATAATAATTATGTTAATCATCCAGGTAAAAACATTTTAAGTATGAGTAACTTAATTTGAATGTGTGTTTTCGTCTCTTTGCATTTTTTATTTTTCTTGGGGCCCCCAGCAGAAGTTTGCCCCAGGCCCCGTAAAGTCTCTGGGCGGCCCTGATTATAGCGAGGCGTAACAGGAATGCTACAGCTTCTCGGCTCTCTCGTGACTTATATGCAGCCACAGGAACCCGTGTATCAAGGGTGACTGTTTCCAAAAGACTTCATGAGAGAGGGTTGTTTGCAAGAAGACCTGCTGTTTGCGTCCCGCTCACTTCTACGAACAGGAGAATCCGTTTATCATGGTGCAGAGAGCATAGAGATTGGAGTATGGATCAATGGGCGACCGTCCTCTTCTCTGATGAGTCTCGGTTCAGCCTAAACACCGATTCACACCGTACGTTCATATGGAGAGAACCAGGGACCCGCTACCTACCCTCCAATGTCCGCGAAATCGACCATTATGGCGGAGGAGGTTTAATGGTCTGGGCAGGCATCATACCTCTCCATGTCTTTGAAAGAGCACTGTGACTGGTGTGGGGTATAGGGATGAGGTCTTGGAGCCCTATGTTCGCCTTTTCGGGGGTGCAGTTAGCCCTGAGTTCATTTTAATGGACGATAACGCGAGGCCACATAGAGCTCTTCTGGTCGACGAATTTCTAGAGAGGATATTCGCCGGATGGATTGGCCAGCCAGATCTCCAGACCTTAACCCTTTAGATCAGTGGTTCTCAAACTGTGCGCCCCAGAGCTTTTCCAAGTGCGCTCCGTAGTATTCCTAAAAAATCTATCGACGTATGAAAAGCAAATGTATACTAAGTTACTATATTATACCATTTCTTTACGACACACTCGGCTTGTTTCGTTGCGACATTATTATGATAGTTCTAAGTTACTTATCTTGCAACTAGCTTCTGATCCTCAAATTTTTTCACGCGTTTGAAACACGTAACAAATGTGGCTGGAACGGTATGTTAACACCGGCACTAGCTTTCATCACGTGGCAACTGGCAGTGTTGCATAACAGGCGTTGGTGAGTGGGCGTGTCGTGTCTTGTGAACTGCCGTCAAGAGTAAACGTATTGTGCCTTTTACAAATTTCAGAATAACTACCGTTTATATAATTGTCTTTGTTAAAAATAATTCACCCATAAAAATGGATAAGTTTCTTAACCAATTGCTTCTTACCAAGTATCAGAACTGATCGCACAAAATATGAAAGCTCATACTTTGGGTGAGTCACTTATTTTGCCTGCTTCCCAAAAGATTGTCAGTACGATGTTAGGAAATGAAGCAGCTATGAAAATAAACTAGATACCTCTGTCCAATGATACTGTCAACAGGCGTATTTTGGAAATGTCTTCTGCTATCGAGAAAATTGTTTGTGGTAAAAACTCCAGTGTTCTGATTTTGCACTGCAAGTTGACGAGTCAACCGACATTACCATTAAGGCGCAACTCATAGCATTCGTTTCTTTGACGAAAATCAAAAAACAAATCAGTTTCTTTTTTGCAAAGAATTAAGCCTGACTACAAAAGGTGAGGGCATTTTTAACATCCTGAATAACTACCTTGATAAATGACAGTTATCGTGGAAATCGTGTGTAGGTATTTGCACAGATGTAGCTCTTTCTATGATAGGCTGTAACAAGGGTATTGTATCTTTTATAAAGGAACAAAACGAAAATGTTATTGTAACTCATTGCTTCATACAGAGGCCTTGATGTCAAGAACATTACGAAAGGGTTTAAGAGAGGTCTTAGATCAAGTTGTTAAAATGGTGAACTTTATTAAAACAAGACCAGTTAAATCACGCCTATTTGAACAGATTTGCACCAAATTTTAACATATTAGTACTATTTTGTATACAGTGCGCCAGCACGTATCTGTAGTATTGTAAGTGCGCTCAGACTGTATAAAGTTTGAGAACCACTGCTATAGAGCATGTCTGGGACGCTCTGGGAAGGGCAATTGCAACTCGCAACCCCCCTCCGAGAACCATCCAGGGAATGAAAACAGCGTTGCTGAACGAGTGGGACCACAGATAATTGCCACATATAATGATAAACTGCCTTATTTCAAGTATGAAATCACGCTGCGAGATCTGTATATCGGTAACAGGGGACCATACCCCTATTAACCCATCTATTAACCCATTTGTTTGTTTATTCTGCAACCGTTGTTTCATACCTTCCGACTCCAACGAGTGTTACGCACGATCATGCGTGTGTATTAGAATTATTGAATGGTTATTTGTTTTGTATTATATCAATGTATGTACATATCAAATTTCATTAAAATCGGTACAGTAGTTCTAGAGATAATCGACCAAGTCTGCAAATTCTCTTAATTTCTTACACCAGTGTACTCAGCCTTCAGATCTAAGCCCACAGGACATAACTGACATGACCTATAATCTGAAATTCAAAAAGAATTTTTTTCATCTTCACGACAATTAAAATCAGTGTTTCAAGAGTGGTGTAAAATGGAACCAGAGATAACAAATCCGTTCTCAGAAGATTAAACTGTGTTATGAAATCTAATGATAATCCAATAAATTATTTAAAAATGAGAGGTAAGTTTTTATACGACTTATAATTCAAAGAGTGTAATTCAAAGGCTGCAAAGCTGTTACTCATTTAGCACTACCCAGGAGGCACGTGTATGCTACGGACGCGAGTAACATTACCCCCCCCCCCCCCAGCCTTGAAAGAAAGTCCTATTTACTCCCGTTTCTGGGAGGCAAGGGAGCTCTTATTTTGTTTAACACTTTAATTCTTCCCTTTTCTTTTATATTTCAGTTTTTAGTACTTGTCTGAATTCTTGCTTGTCTTAGGTACATCTTGGCGAAAGAATTGTGTTCCCTTTCGCCCGCTGCATTGGAAATAGTACAAAGAATTCTATCACTTTTATGACTTTTTTTTTATCAACTCTTATTTATCATTTAACATCAATCTAGACTTTTTTTATGAAGTCTACATAAAAGTTTGAATTAGGTACAGAATTAAATGTTAGGTGCAAAAACACTTTTCTGCTTTTCTTTCTATAATCATTTATTCGGAATATTTTAATGAAAGGTAAAGTATCTGATCACTTTTGAGACTCAGTGCATATAAAGATATCGACAAGCGCTTTCGAATTCGTCACTGACTGACTACGAAGGGAGATGTTGCTCTCTAGAGCCGCAAGATAAAATTGCCAATTGGCTCACACGATCCGAAATAAGAGAAACGAAGAACAAAACGCGACGCTTTAAGATGCAACACAGTTGTCTTTGATGGGGGCCTTACAGTGTTTCCTTCTGGAAAACTTCCGTCAAAAATACATGATTCACGTTGTGATCACACATAACACTGCAAGCCGATTGCAGTAATACATTGTTTTATTTTCATCGGCAAATAAAGGTCAAATAATCACGTTAGACGAATTCAGTTTCTTCCTGTGGTTGATCTAAATCAGGGGTTCCCATCCTAGGGGTCGCCACGGTTTTATTCAATTAAAATAACTTTTTAGCTAATCTCACCGAAAAATGTTCTCAATAGTTATTTACCATGAAACTAAAAAGTAGTGATGTTTTTAAAGAAAACGTCTCGTTGAAAGCGCAAACCCAGTTCGTTAGAAATCCAAAAGGCGCATGTACACACACAAGCGAATCAGCTCCCCCCGTCGCCTCTTGACACATTTTGGAGTCGATTAGTCTCCCCCCCCCCCAAAAAAAAGGGGGAAGTATTTCGTCGCTTTAAACATTCGTCTTAAAACCGCCATCCGGGGCGGTCTAGTACGAATCTTCAAAGGCACGAGGGACCAATAAATCACGGCTTTCCCCTACACTTCGCTTTCTGTTTCGCGAATGTGTGCTTCCAGGATTAGAGTTATTCTATTTTTATTGTTACATAATTCTGAACCAATGGTAGACGCATTATTTTTCTTGAGGATCTGTTCTGTTCTGTCCATGCTTTTACACACCTTTAACTTGAACGTTTCTAAACGCTCTCCATTTCTTAAATTTTCTTACAATTTTATTTTTTTTTGTTGTTAAGTTAAACATTTAGTTGAAATACATTATGAAAAATACTTTTTCTTTCTTTCTTTCTTTTGTGCATAGAGGGTCTTTATAAGGAAAATTTGCAAGTTGGGTGGGGGGGGGGGGGGTTGCAGGCTGCGTGGAAACCATTGAAGGGAATTGCGACTCGAAAAAGGTTTGGAAACATGGACCTAAATGGATCGATTTTCCGAGAGGTTTCTGGATCTGTCAATCGAGTTTATTCAAATTTCCAAAATTCTTTCATTTGGGGACTTGTAAAATATTTTTTAAATAAAGCCCTAAACATAGAGACTTTCGTCGATTTGCAATTTAGAGCACCATTTTCAGATTGTCTCGTCTCATTTACTCTTCCGTTCCAAATTTACCTTTGTTATTTCTCCCCCCCCCCTTTTCTGATTAATTTTAAAATATTGCGGGATGGATACAGCTACACTAAATTATAACGGAAATAAACAATATGTAAAATAGTTTCATGGTTTTATGAACTATTTTAATTTTTTTGTGCCCTTAATAATACAAATAATTTTTGTACGTATTTAAAGAATTTTGTTATAGTTTTTTTTTGACTGATTATAATAGCATAATGATATTGAATAACTCAAAAATTGAAAGAGTGTATAATGTTTTATAGACACACAAGACTGCTATTTTCGATCTAATAAATAGCTCTTCATCAGACCGGGAAACATTACATGTTATTGTCTCTATGAGCAACTAACAAACGCCTCATTTTGATCTGTCCGTACAGAATGTAAGCCCACCAAGCCCTTTAATATCATTAATGTTATTTTTAATGTGTAAATAGTCTTTAATACGAAAAAAAATTCTTAAAATTTGTCAATACATATTGCAGTAAACGGGAGGAAGGGAAGAATGAGTCGGTCTGAACTACCTTTAAATCTTTAAAGTGGTGTACAAGTAGAGATTTAACTATGACAATTAGCTTATTTCCATGTTTTTATTAACTCGCCTTCTTGTTTGTTTGTTTGTGTGTTTGTCCAGTACAAATCTTGCAATCGATTTTTAACTAACTTCCCGACTAGCTAGACATTTGAAACTTTTAGAATAGCTCAGAACACGATGACAATGCATTCTTTTGATACTTTTAGTCATCTTTAAACAGTATGGAATTCATTTTCAGTAAATTTTGTTTTGTAGACTGATGTAGCGATCTATCGGCAGGGACGGGAATGAAAAGTTAAACGCAAGTTAACTTCCAATTAACTTCATTTTCTTTCAAGTTGATGGGATAATTCATCAAAAAAATTTTTTAAAAGTATTTATTAATACATAGAATTGTCAAGTTTATATGATGCAACAGAAAATTTAAAAACATGGTATATAAAAAGTTCTTTTTATCTTGTAATTATTTCAAGATTATTCTTACTGAATAATTACACTCACCTCTACAATAATTATCCTCTTCCTATTCGAAATGTTAAATGAAATCAATTATTCCCAATCAATATATTTTATCATAGGCTAGCAACAATCAACGTTTCAATGATAGTTTTTTTAAGAAGCTGAAGTTCAGATAAAATGTAAGACGTTTCTAGCCTGAGCAACGCGTAAATTACATACGAGGTTTTAACAAAATATTCCTGTTATTAACTAAAGGTACAATGTAACATATAAACAAATCAAATAAACAAAAATTAAAAAGCAAGCATAGACTGCTAAAACAATTTAACTTAAAATCTACCCTAGCAAAGAAAACATAAAATTTTTCAATAAAAGATAGCGCAGAAGCTTCATAGCCTCATAATGAAAATATACAAATATAACTAAAATTAAATAACCCAACAGAGCTAAATAAATACAAGAAGAAAACAGACAAAAAAACAAAACAGAAGTCAAGCACTCAGGGCATCCACGCACCAGAGGCAAGATTCTGTAGTAGTGTCGGAATTGAACCATAAAAAGACATAGAGGTAACCGACTGGTCTCGTCATCAGGGAGCCTAACCAAATCAGTTACCTCAAGAGAAACTTTCTGAATAGGATGCAGGTAAGACCAAAAGACATCCCAAGGCCCCGAGATCCCCATGGAAACATTTAGTCAAAAGAAAATGAAAAGACAAGCACTACTTACAGTAAGGGCTCAACGCACCGTACATGCAAGCACACAAGTAATCCTAATGTAAAACCAAAGATGCATACATACCCTAATTCCGCAAGTGACGGTATTAAATTTACATAAAGTTATGTAAATTTAATATATTTGAAAACTACCTCTTTAATGGCTTGAATTTCTTTAAGCAGATAAAGGGTATCCCTGTGGGAAATAGATTTTCCAGCGCCTTTGCCAACTTATTTTTACATTCTTACGAAACTAAATTACTCAACTCGAATAATGTTACCGGATTTAGATATATTGATGACCTCATAATTTTTAACTGCAACGATTTGGAATTTCTTAATCAAATCTACCCAAAGGAACTAACTTTAAACCGGACTAATGATAATAATCATTTTGCGACTTATCTGGATTTAAAAATTAAAATTCAAAATAGCGAAATAAAAATTGGGATATATGATAAAAGATTAGATTTTAACTTTGAAGTTATCACGTTTACCAATTTCCATAGCAACTTGAACTATAAAATTTATTATAATATTTTTTACTCACAATTATACAGAATAAAAAACATATGTAACAATGCTGGGGATTTTTTGGAGGCATGTAACATTTTCGAGGAAAACCTAAATAAGAACAATTTCCCTAAAAATTTCGTAAATTTAAAAGTTTAAAAAAAATGGCATTTAGACTCAGGTATTTTTTAAAGACGTTTAGGATAGAATTTATGTTTTCATTTGTTTAAACTTCAATGGGGCGTGGCGCTGTAGTATTGTTACAGTGACGTAACTACTAGGGTAAAATTGGCTGCTGTTTCGCCATAACCGTCACTTACGGAATTAGGGTATGTATGCATCTTTGGCTTTACATTAGGATTACTTGTGTGCTTGCATGTACGGTGCGTTGAGCCCTTACTGTAAGTTGTGCTTGTCTTTTCCTTTTATTTTGACTAAATGTTTCCATGGG
Source organism: Dolomedes plantarius (assembly GCA_907164885.2). Classification (NCBI taxonomy): domain Eukaryota; kingdom Metazoa; phylum Arthropoda; class Arachnida; order Araneae; family Dolomedidae; genus Dolomedes; species Dolomedes plantarius. Next base: position 62,605,115 of record OU015500.1, read on the forward strand.
GATCTGAGGGCCTTGGGATGTCTTTTGGTCTTACCTGCATCCTATTCAGAAAGTTTCCCTTGAGGTAACTGATTTGGTTAGGCTCCCTGATGACGAGACCAGTCGGTTACCTCTATGTCTTTTTATGGTTCAGTTCCGGCACTACTACAGAATCTTGCCTCTGGTGCGTGGATGCCCTGAGTGCTTGACTTCTGTTTTGTTTTTTTGTCTATTTTCTTCTTGTATTTATTTAGCTCTGTTGGGTTATTTATTTTTAGTTATATTTCTAAAGGTACAAGTTTCATAAGAAAATAAACAAAGTTCTCTCAGTAGGATACACTCTAGCAAGACTGCAGAATCATTAATTATATAAAAGTGAAAGTGTATTTTGAAAATGAAGAGAGAAATAAGATATAATAATGATTGAATTTGTTGGGGGGGGGGATTGTCGTACAGTATGGTTTTTCATTAATATCTTGAAACTGGCAGTCGTCATCGGAAGATTTTGCAAATATAGATTTGCTCTGAAGTAAATCTAGACTTGTAAGGATAATGGGTTAGAAAAATGGTAAGGAAATCTATGTTTTCTCTGGAGCTAGCCTTTAGCCCGCCTAATTCCCTCTGGGATGCGCCACTGTATCTATTGCAAAGTAAATTGAAAGAGACAGTCTCTAATGTTCTTTATATCACAAATTATAATACTGCAATCGTTCTTTTATCTGTTATTCGCTAGCAGTTTTTGCATATAAATGTACAGCACCTTATCATAATATGAACTTTTTTTTAATTTTAAAGTTTTAATCTTCATCTGAATTTACCCATGTATCCGTGCCGATATAGTTAATCAGCATACAAGTTTGTCATTACTCGAATCTTTGATGAATGAAAGTATATACGCTTGTTTATATTGTGGCGTCTTAGGCTTTTCTCTGGGACTTTTTTAAAATGAATTAAATCGTGACCAAGAAAAACAGACTTCGAGTTGTGAATGATAAGGTCAGGGGTTAAAAACTTAACAAAAATTTAATGAAACAAAACAAATTAACATTAAACTAGTACAACAGAATCAAATGAATTTTAACTTAAGTGTAGAGGGATTTAACAGTACTCTCCGAGACCCGGTTAGCCTCTCACAGGACCTTAAAAAACACTACCGCCTCGCCTCGCTGTGTTACATGGGGATCTCTCTAAAAATCTCCAAGTCTCTGACTATATCTCGCGGTCCTTTCTTTGTCGACATGTCTTGAAATTTCTCAGAAGGCGATTGTTTTTCAGAGCAGGGGCCGGCGGATTAGCGGGAGACAGTTCTTCTTATAGTCGAATATTTAGGCAGTGGCGTAGCGGGGGGGGGGTATCATACCCCGGTCGCTAAATATAAAATGTTCCTTTTCACTAATTCTATATGTTATAATGTCACATATGTTATGTCACTAATTGCTATATGTTTTTCGGGTGGAGGGGCGCCAAAAAGGTATCGTGCCCAGGCTCCAGTTATGCTCGCTACGTCACTGTATTTAGGCAAACTTTACGATCACTATAGTGTCAAACTCCCTAAATTATTGTTCCAAAAAGGCAGATTTGCAAGTGGTGTTGTACGATAACGAGGCTTTCGTCTGGTTTTCAACCGTATTCTTTCAGTAAACGATATGCCGGTGGATTAACTTTCAGGCAAGGAATTTTCACACGTGTTCCGAAATCGCTGGGAACTCTAAAAGGATATTTTGATAAACATGAAAGCTGTGTTCGTGCACCCTGTGGGGTCTTGTGAAAAATACCCCCATACTTGCATGACGCTACAATATACTTTCTTTGTCTTGAGAGACCGCGGTCAACCAGCACCGTTTCTACCAGGGGTGGCCAAACTGGAACTCCCCCCCCAATAATTCTTGTCTTGAGATCCTTGTACAAGTTTGTCGATACGTATTACAGTAAACGTAAAGAATCTGTCGACATGAGCTACTTGTAAATATCTTTAACTCTGACGATTGGTTTGTTTTAAGATTATTCCTACTAAATAATTACAATCAACACTACAATATTTAACCTCTTCCTGTTCAAAATGTTAAATGAAAGCAAATATTCCGTATCGATATATTTTATAATTTTATTATACAAGAATTATGCAAGATTATATACTTGAATGTCTTATTAAATGCTCTCTGATTTTTTTTTTTTATGTTGACAAATAACATTTAACTGAATTGCTACGGAATGAAACAGCTCAATATATGCCAGATTTTAATAATTTGACAAAAAAAATTAAAAGAAAAGGAATGATTAAGGCTATTAAAGCTTTCGGTGATTTGACCGGAGTCGCTACTTCGACGGCCACACCGATTTATACTTTCCTGAAAAAACCTACAAAAGGTTGGAATGAGACACGCTCGACACCTATTAATATAACAAATATTTATTAACAACAGCGAGCTAAAATGCTCGTATCGAAACGAGACATACAGCTCACCAACACAGGTGACAGCTAGCGGGAGAGTGTGTATGACAGAGTCTCTTGGATTGTGCGCTGATCGCGGGCTTGATTCCTATTGGTCAGCTTCGCCGGCGGTTGCCGTTAATGTCTCGATACCGTTTGCGGGTGACCATGGAGTACGCTCGTGTGTTGCCGCAAGCTGTTTAAGAATTCAGAAATATGAATTATTCTAACAATTGGCGAATGATATATTTAATAAAATCACCAGAAAATAACGCTTAAAATTTCTTTCATATTAAATATAACCTTTTTACTGTTTTTGGCTCTTCAAAATATGTAGACATTCCCAAATGGCTCTTTACACTGTTTAATCTTTGCCACCTCCTGGCATATACAATAAAAGCCATTTTGTATTTTCCGTATTTTACGTTATCACGCTTCGAACGTTACTTTTCTTCACTCCAACCAGGGCCGGATTTAGATGAAAAGAGGCCCTAGGCTATTCCACTTATGAGGCCCTTTCACCTCTCATTTTTAAATTTGTAAATTACATGAGAGATAATAAAATACATCATTACTGTGATATATATCAATATATTAAATGAAACATGTTGCTATTGGTACTAACCTATATAATCAATACATTGAAGATTAAACCAAATTTAATTCAGATAAATTTATTTCATAATAATTCTCATTTAAAGTTTAAGTATGAATTATTATGAATTTTAAGTCTTAAACTAAACTAAAAAGGGAACTTTATTCAAACAAAATCCAGATCACAAAAATGAAAATATCAAATTGTATATCATATTAAATTTTATGTTAATAGTTATATTATTTAAGAACTGATTCAATCCATGTATACATTTAAAACCAAATAGTAGATTAGAAGAATTTCTTTCTAAACTTTTTCACACAGAATTCTTCTATAAGTTCATCAAAATCTACTTTTCTGAAGGTCTCATTTTCGATGCAAATTTGCAAACAATTTGCTATCAAATTCAAATTGTTAGCAATTTTGCTAACAATTTAAATTTGCTAACAATGAATTTTGCTAACAATGATTTGCTAACAATTTGCTAACAATTTGAATTAGGCCCCTCTTGATCTTGAGGCCGTAGGCTGAAACCTAGTTAGCCTATAGGAAAATCCGGTCCTGACTCCAACAAATATTCTATGCCAACAATAGCGCCCTTTACACGTACGCTCTTTCCCGCGTGAAACCACGATCCCGGGCGATTGAGTGCACGTGTGAAGGTGTCGGAGAGGAAGGGAAAGCTGCTTTTGAGCGTACTACAAGTTTTCCCGCGCGCAATCCCGTACGCTCCAAGCACTCCAAGAGCGTACGTGTAAAGGGTGCTATTGTGTTTGTTTCCCGCGTGATACTTTTTCCAACCCTATGTCGAATGTTCGAATGTTAGGAGCAAAATTGTCCACGCATTTCACTTATCCCTTTTCAGTTTTCTCAGTTCTTTCAAGTACAAGTGCTTTTAACTGGTTGTCTCTCTTCTGCTGTAATCTTTCATTCAGTATTTCTCGGAAAACAACGGGGAAAGAATCTCATGACGAACAGATGTCGGGTCGTGTAATGACGGTTTTTTACATCAAAAGCTGTTATCAAAACTGACAAAGCTGTTATTAATACCAACGGCCCTTAAATTAAATGAGCCGTCTTTTGGCATGATTAATAAACTTCATAACTGCAGACAATTTTGGAAATAGCAAGTCAGAGTTCAGATTTTTTCAAAGTTTTGGCCATGTTGCCGAAAAAATAATAAAGTCTTTAATAAAGAAATAAAGAAAAATATTCTGTGTAATGAATTCGAAAAGACATTGATTGAATAGTTCAAATTAACTCAGCCCCGGATCTAGGGGGGGGGGAGACAAGCCGGGGCCCCTGCCCCGAACGCCAACTTCAGGGGGCGGCAAATTCAAGCGTAGCAGACGAGTACACCACCCAGAGTTACTTTGCGATGAATGAGACGCCCAGCACTTATTATCTTTCTCTGAGGCGCACTGAGGAAATCACTACGTGATTTGTGCTAGCATAGGTCAGCAAACGATGTGAGCGAGTTGCGGGTGGTAAAGAAAAAAGCGCGCAGTCAGCGAACGCCGTACAGACGCATTTGATGGTGGTGTACCGTAACGTGGCCAATAAATCAAACTTTCACATTAGGAGAGACATCAGGTAGCGTTTTTCTTCATTTTATTTATGGCACAGAACACACACAACTATATACAAGAACAGAAAGCATCATCACAAATCTAGTTTGTAGCTCAAGCGTCCCCTTGCCGAGAGCCAACGAACTCTTCCCCCTGCAAAATCTTCTCCCCTCCAAATTATTTTCTTCTTGTCGCATGCGCTTAGTGTTCTAAAGCTATGTCCACACTTTTGCGCTTTCGAGTTCGATTTCGCTTTCGACTTGCGGTTCGTCTTTCCTTTTAACTTGCTTTTAGCCCATGGTTCCCGGCATGCCTCTAGACGCATTCGATTTGTTGTCCACACTTGTTCGACAATTGTTTGGAAATTTGTGTTAATTTTCTCCCCTAGATGGCACTGCATGTCAATGTAAGTTTAATATTTGCTATGTTTTGTCTAGTACTCTCGTGGCAGGCAAACAGGAAAGTTTGAGCGTATGTAAGCTCTCATCTTTAATAATTCTTTGAATAAAATTGTATATATGTAGAAATAAATAATGTAGATTTTAGAAGATAGATGTTTTTCTTCATGCACCTTCTACCACTCAACCACGGATGTAATATGGTGCATATCGGCTGTGAACTGGAACTGAGTTTTTTACGTTGGAATTTTTGATTGGAATGGACACCTGCTGTGCTTAAAAAAAAAATGGCTCAACGGATTCTTTCAGCGTTTGGATGCTGAGTGGAAATAAGAATTTTTCTTCGGATTAGCTGTTCTTACTATTACGGATACCTTAATTAAAGGTAAGGTCTTTTATAATATTGAATATGGATAAGATTGCAAAAATCATAGAAAAAAGAAGCACAGTAAGAGCTAATATAACGAAGTTGATAAAAAAGATTCAAACTTTGAATTATGAAGATGAAACTGTTGAAAATCTAACAGAATTAATTGAGTTGTTAGAAACGAAAGAAAAAATACTTAAGGAGTATAATTTAGAAATTGAAGATCTCATATCGGATCCAGTTAAATTTAAAACCGAAATTGCTCAATCGGAAGAATATGATGAAAAAATTATTACGGCTAAAATTAAACTCAAAAATAAAATTAAAGAAATGAATAAAAGGGACGATCAAAGTTCCCATGGAAGTAATAACACCTCAAATGTTACTGAGCATAATTTTACGGCATTAAAATTGCCTAAATTAGAAATTCCGCGTTTTTCTGGTGATTCTAATTTCATGGAATTCCTTAACTGCTTCGATAGCGCAATAGGATCGAACGATTCCCTAACTAAAATTGAAAAATTTCAGTATTTAAAGTCCTTGCTTTCTCCCCCCGCCTATAATGTGGTTGCTGGATTCGAATTAAATGAAAAGAACTACGACTCTTGCCTTGAACTTTTAAAGCAGCGTTATGGTCGCACTGATTATAATATTAATTTGTATATCTCCAAATTACTTAACTTAGAACCGGTAAGAAATTCCTCTTATGTAAAAGGATTGCGCAAATTGTATGATGAGATAGAGGTAAGCATAAGAAATTTACGCTCACTAAATGTAACCGAAGGATCGTATGGTCATTTATTAAATCCCCTACTCTTAAAATTGTTACCCCAAGATTTAGTTTTGGAATTTCACCGAAAACGAAATAAGGAAAAGAACTGTGAAACTTCGGATATTATGACTTTTTTGAGAAATGAAGTCGAATCAAGGGAAATTTGTGAAACTGTAATGAATTCTTCCAAGGTTTGCGAAACTAAACGCACCTCTTTTCAAAGTTATCAAACGGGACAAACGTATCATAAAAATTATTCGAAACCTAAACATTTTTCAACCGCTGCAACATTACTTGCATCAGTAAAAAATACATGCATATTTTGCGAATTAAACCACGAATCCATAAATTGTAGGAAATTTGATGTAGAACAAAAAATTAGTAAACTTAAGTCTGAAGGACGATGCTGGGCGTGTTTCAAGCCCAAACATACCAGCGGAAGCTGTCGATTAGGTATTTCGTGTGAAATATGTTTTTCAAAATTTCACCATAAATCAGTTTGTAGGAAAAATGGTAAACCTTCTAATGGTTCGGTAGAGCGTAGCAAGGAAAATTGTAATAATTCGCGTAGCTTAAATTCTAATGAAACCGAAAATGAAAGGACAAGCTCTACTTCTGAAGTTATAAGTTCTGTTTCTCAATGTAATCTTAATACGAACTGTTCTAAAAATGTTTATTTGCAAACTTGCACTGTCTTAGCTAAATCGGAAAATAAATCTTGCTTATCAAGATTAATGTTTGATAATGGAAGTTCGCGCTCTTTTATAAGTGAAAATTTAGCGAATAAATTAAATTTAAAAACTATTCGGAATGAAGTTTTGTCAATCTATTCTTTCGGAATGAAAAGCCCAACAGATAAAGTTTATCGAGTTGTTGAATTAACACTCGAAAGTACAAATTCTCCTTTTCGAAAAAATCAGGAATTATTTGTGTCTAGGACTATTACAGGTGCTACCGTTAAATACCCAGACGAAAAAATAAAAGACTTAATGCTGAAAAGGAATTTGCGGTTAGCTGATGATTCCGCTAGCTCAAATAATATAGATATTCTTTTAGGGGCAGATGTTTGCTGGGAACTAATTTATCAGGAAAAGATTCCTATTAATAAACATTTATCAGCTTTGAATAGTGCTTTCGGTTGGTTAGTTACTGGAGCGGACAAAAACGAAAGTAGTTGTTCTGAGAACATGATTATTGTGAATAATGCGATTTCAAATGATTTGCGAATGTTCTGGGAAATTGAAGAATTTCCGAATGAGACTAAAAATTTATCGGAAAAGGAAAATCAATTAATCAAAAATTTTGAAGATTCTTTAAAATTTAACGGAGAGCGCTATGTTTGTAAATTAATGTGGAAAGATAATGTGGGACCACCTCCCGAATTGGACTCTAATTATGAGGTGGCGAGCAGACGCTTTTATTCATTAAAAATTAAATTGGATAAAAATCTTGAAATTTCTGACCAATATAAAGAAATTGTATCGGATCAATTGGAATGTAATATTGTGGAAAAATGTATTGATGAGGATTTAAACTCAGGTTACTACATGCCGCACAGGGAAGTTGTAAGACAGGATAAACAGACTACTCGCGTTCGTATGGTTTATGATTGCAGCTCTAAAGCAAATGACAATAAAAATTCTTTGAATGATTCACTTGAATCTGGAGTTAACCTTTATCCAAATTTATTAGATGTAATACTTAAATTTCGGGAAAATCAAGTTGCATTTTGCGGAGATCTAGAAAAAGCTTTCCTTATGATAGAAATTGCGGAAGAGGATAGAAAGTATCTAAAATTTTTGTGGTTTTCGGACGACCCGAATTATTCGGTACAAACACTTCAACTTAATCGTTTACCATTCGGATTAACGACGTCTCCGTTCGCGCTAGCTTGTGTTTTGAAATTTCACATTAGGAAATTTAAAGATCATTATCCTGATTGTTATGAAATGTTAAATTCTCTGTATGTCGATGATTTGTACGATGGAGCTAAAAATGCTCAGGATGCCTATAAGTTAACATCTTTGGCAATAGAAATATTACGCGTCGCTGGATTCAAATTGAGAAAATTAAAAACTAACTGTGAGGAACTAAATAAACTTTGGCGTGAAAACGGGTATGAGGAAAATATGGATTTTGGACTTGGCGAAGGGTTCTTGGGATTAAAGTGGGATCATATTAAGGATGAAATTAAGTTATATTTAAAGGATGTTAGGGATCCCCTGGAATTTGGAATCACCAAGCGACATGTGCTAAGCATGATTTCTAAAATATTTGATCCTTGCGGACTAATTAGTCCTTTTGTAATAAGAGTTAAAATTCTCATGCAAGAAATGTGGCAAAGAGGTCTAAAATGGGACGAAAACTTGCCAAACGACTTAGAAAAGAAGTGGAGAACATGGTGTTCTGAACTTGTTGAACTGGAAAATTTCAATATTCAACGTAAACTTTTTTCAACAGAAGACGTTAGTGAAGTTTCTCTACATATTTTTGTGGACGCTAGCCCTAAGGCTTATGGGGCTGTGGCATACCTCCGATACTTTACAACTGAAGGAAAAATTAAAATTAGTTTTGTGATTTCGAAAAGTAAAGTTGCTCCTCTAAAAACTTTAACTTTAGCAAGATTAGAGTTGATGGCAGCACTCGTAGGTGCTCGTCTAGGTAAATATATTCAGAACATTTTTCCAGCCTTCACTCAAAAAATATTTTTTTGGAGTGACTCCAAAATAGTGCTCCACTGGGTGAAAGGTTCGTCTAAAGTTTGGAAACCTTTTGTGGCAAATCGGGTGGCTCAGGTACAAGCACTCTCTCTACCTGAGTGTTGGAATTTTTGCAGTGGATCGGAAAATCCTGCTGACCTTACTACTAGAGGAGAATCTGCAAAAATGATCCTTTCGAGTTCTTTGTGGTGGACAGGCCCTCCTTGGTTGTCTCAACCGGTTCACCTGTGGCCTGGTGAAAGCTCCTCCAACCGACCTGATGACAATTGTAATGAAGAGCTAATTTCAAAGGAGCTTCGAACTGTAGCAGTGAATACTGTAGCCTTGACTGAACCAATTCTAGATTTGACAAAATACAGTAGTTTTTTAAAATGTCTGAGAATTTTTGCATGGATAAAACGATTTGCAGCTAGAGCGAGAAAAGTAACATCTGAAAGCGGTCCTCTTTCTGCTCGAGATCTTGAAGAAGCCGAACAGTATTTTATCCGGAAAATCCAAAGTGAACGTTTTTCAAAGGAAATTAAATCTCTGAAATCTAAAAAACCTATTTCCTCAGACTCTAACATTTTTTCCTTGGCCCCATTCCTGGATGAAAATAATTTGATTAGAATAAAGGGAAGAATGAACGAGGCAGAATTTACTTTAGGTGAAAAACACCCTATTCTACTACCAAAAGATTCCCGATTGACTGAATTAATAGTGTTACATGTTCACAATAAAATGCTTCATGCTGGGGTTGCTGCGACACTATCAAAAATACGTCAAAATTTCTGGATAATTAAAGGAAGGCAGTTAGTAAAAAAGGTCATCCATAACTGTCTAATCTGTAGAAGATATTCAGCGAAACCTGCAAGTCAACTTACCGGACAGATTCCAAAAGATAGATTGAATGAAACTCCCGCCTTTTATACTACTGGAATTGACTTTACTGGTCCTGTTTATGTGAAGGAAGGAAAAGACGTCGTGAAAAGTTACATTGCTCTCTTCACGTGTGCTGTAACACGAGCAGTACATCTTGAGCTTGTCTCTGACTTGTCAACAAGTAAGTTCATATTAGCTCTAAGACGTTTTTTGTCAAGGCGAGGAAACTGTCGCATAATTTATTCCGATAATGCCAAAACTTTTAAGTGCGCTAATAAAGATTTCGATTATTTTGATAAAATTGTTAAAGATAAAAGTCTTCAAGACTTCATTTCTTCGGAAAGAATTGCATGGAAATTTATCGTAGAACTCGCCCCATGGTGGGGAGGTTTTTACGAGCGATTGATGAGAACAATTAAAGAGCCTTTGAGAAAAATCCTCGGACGATCTCAATTAACCTTTGAAGAACTAACAACAATTTTGGCTGAGATCGAAAATGTTCTCAATCAGAGACCCCTAACCTACATCTATAACGACGCCAATGAGCCTGAACCTCTGACACCAGCTCATTTTTTGTTGGTGGGACACAACATAAAATATCCTTTCAATTTTGCTGAACTTTTCAATACTAATTCGTCCAGAGTTTCTTTGGTTAAACGCAAGATATACCAAACAAAACTCCTACAGCAGCTTTGGACAAAGTGGAAAACACAATATTTGTTAAATTTAAAGAATTTCCATGTGTTCAACACTTCAACCTCTAAAGAAAATTTCAAGGAAGGAGAGGTTGTACTCATTGAGGGTACAAACAAATCAAAGTTTTTATGGGACCTAGGTCGCGTTACCGAGGTCTTTCAGGGTCGTGATGGACTCGTTAGGTCATGCAAAGTAAAAACTAAAAACACTGAACTTAGAAGACCTATTCAACTTTTGTATCCTCTGGAACTGCCGAACTGAAAAAAAAAAAAAAAACTTTTTACTATTTTAATTTCTTTCTCTTTCTTTTTTTAATATTAGATTATCTATTATAATTGCTAAGTTACTTTTAATTTCAACTCTTAGTTTGAATTCTCATAATATTTGTTTTCATTGTAATGAATATGAATGTCATATAATTTTATGTTTTTCTTTGTGATAATTTTAGCAAATTATCAGGTGGGGAGTGTTTGGAAATTTGTGTTAATTTTCTCCCCTAGATGGCACTGCATGTCAATGTAAGTTTAATATTTGCTATGTTTTGTCTAGTACTCTCGTGGCAGGCAAACAGGAAAGTTTGAGCGTATGTAAGCTCTCATCTTTAATAATTCTTTGAATAAAATTGTATATATGTAGAAATAAATAATGTAGATTTTAGAAGATAGATGTTTTTCTTCATGCACCTTCTACCACTCAACCACGGATGTAATAACAATTCATGCCTCGCGAGATGGAAGACTCGGACGGTTACTGCTGTGTTTCTTGTGATTTCGCGGAGTTTATAAGGTGATCACTATTTTTACGTAAAGCAACAAGGAATGTGAAACAAGAATAAACTACAATTTTCGTACGGTGCTCTGTATATAAATATGTATAATCCCTCTACTTGCATATTTATCATTCATATATATATATATATATCTGTGTGTGTGCACGTGCAGGGGAAAATGATCTAAATGAGAAGACTAAAAAATAAATTTAAATTTAAACATAATATTTTTTATACACTCATGGACAAAAAAAATTAGCGCACCAAGAAATAATTGCGGGATCGTAACGAAACTTGCAATGAAGGTACATGTCGGGGAGATATGCAAATGATTAGAAATGCAGCGTGATTGCGCATTAAGTATAGCCGGTAGAGGGCGCTGAACATCGTACTCTGTGGAGTATAAAACAGATAACCAAAGCTTGTTTGAGTGTGCTGAATCATTTACAAAGGAAGAGCTGAGATATATATGCCATTACGCCGTGTTCGAAGACAATATAAGCAGTTGTCGCAGATTGAGAGGGGGAGAATCGTCGGGATGATGGAAGCTGGGTGGTCAGCTAGGCGAGTAGCTCGTCAATTAGGCCGCTCTGATTGTGTTGTGAGGAGGTGTTGGGACCAGTGGACCCGAGAGATGTCATGTACACGAAGACCAGGCTCAGGACGCCCTCGACAGACCAGTCGCCGAGAAGACCGCCACATCGTAAGAAATGCACGCGTACAGCCAACTGCTTCATCGGCCGCCATCCAGGCACAGGTAGCACCTTCACTAGGGGCCTCTGTGTCTTCTCGAACCATACGAAGGCGCCTGGCTGAAGGACAGTTGGTATCGCGGCGCCCATTACGTGTGCTGCCCTTGACGCCCACCCATCGACGCCTCCGTTTGGAGTTTTGCCGCGCACGAGGAAACTGTACTGCAGCGGAATGGAACCAGGTCGTCTTTAGCGACGAATCCAGATTCAATTTCGGCAGTGATGACAATCGTGTCCGTGTATGGAGAGCCCGTGGTGAACGCTTCAATCCTGCCTTTGCTGTACAGCGACACATCGCTCCCACAGCTGGTGTGATGGTATGGGGTGCCATTGCCTACAATAGACGGTCACCCCTAGTATTGTTCCGTGGCACCATGACAGCTCAGCGGTATGTTCATGAAATCCTGCAACCACATGTGTTGCCACTCATGCAACGGCTCCCAGGAGCCATTTTTCAACAAGACAATGCTCGGCCTCATACGGCAAGGGTGTCACAAGACTGTCTCCGCACTGTTACTACCCTTCCTTGGCCTGCCCGATCCCCAGATTTGTCTCCAATCGAGCATATCTGGGATCATTTGGGACGACGAGTTGGGCATCCCACGAGTTTGAACGAACTAGAGGCAAGGTTACAGCAAATATGGAACGAAATGTCTCAAGACATCATACAGAACTTGTATGACTCAATGCCCGATCGTATCGCATCGTGCATTCGCGCTAGAGGTTTCCAACGGAGTATTAACTCCTCCGTTCTTTTGCCGTTTCTCTGAAATAAATTATCCTTTTTCTTTGATTTTCTTATCATTTACTTATATCAAAGTAGTCATTACGTATGTAAAATTTCGTTTCATTTTGACGACTCCTTCTTGGTGCGCTAATTTTTTTGTCTATGAGTGTATAATACCTCAGTAATCGATTAGAGATGGTTTGTCTTATACACTTAGATTCTACATCAATATAGTTTGATAGAGAAATTAATAACTGGTGATACGGAATATACAGAAGACCTGTTTTTTTATATGCCAAGTTATTATAAATAGAACTACAATTTATAGCTTTGTTTATGAAGTAATAAAACCAAACAAATACTAAGAATAGAAAACGGTAGAATATTGCTTGTTATTAAAGTTCTATCTCTTAAATATATAGAGCAAAATTACACTGGTATATTATTTTGTTTCTGAATAAAAGGAACATTTATATTACTTTTGAAGTATACAGAATATTCAAGAAAAATCGTTAGCTAATTATACTATATATATATATATATATATATATATATATATTGTGAGATTTCTCCTCCTCATGGCCCAGGAAAATTATTAACCTCGGCTTGAAACAGAGTAAGCCCAGCGGCGGACTGCGAAAAGAATAGTTTCCCCTGCCGAGGGGTGACTTACAAAAGGAGTCAGCTTTTCGACTCTCAGGCGAGAAGCGACTTGACAATAGCGAGGCGCCCCGATGTCTACAGCGAAGACACTATAACACAAAAGACTAACAAAGGCAGACCATCCCCCTGATGAGACGCTCTAATGACCCAACGTGTGCTGCCGATATAAAGAACAAATATAGTTTTGCGCACGGTTCACGGCCAAGGACCTATCAGAGCCCCAGATCAAAGAGCGGGGTTGTTACAGATCCCGCCAGGGAAAAAAGTTTTAAAAAGCGGATGCAGGAGATTTTTAGAGGAGACGAGTTTTGAGACGAGATTCGAAGCCTGAGTTTAGGAGTGATAGCTGATCTCCTAGCTCCACTCACTTTGAGTGACTTTGATATTTTTGGAGGCTCAGCCCCCTGTGTGAAGAAGACCTTTTTCTCGCTGAGAAGGGTCGTTTGGAGATCAAAGCTTGATCTTTCATATTTTCGAAGCAGCTAGCTTCTTTGGTGAGAGCGTGGGACGTGCCGTCCACTACTCTGTGATAATTAGATCACATTGCGTCTGGAGTTCGAGTTTGCCTCATTCCAGCCTGTTCCGACGAGTGGAATCCGTTCCCAGCAACTGAGACTTCTGCAATTAGAGCTTTATTGCCTGAAGGCCCGATCTACGATCCGTAGCGACAGAGCATCCTGCCAGCTGAGCGGACAATCTTTAACGTGCATCGCATACTGCAACGGTCATTATTAATGTAACTGATGTTCCAGAACACGACCTAATCGTGAAGTATTTTAATCCAGAATCTCTAATAAATTGATATTCAGTGTAAAAAGTTCTTATTAGTAAGCTGTTTATCACTCTACATAACCGGTGTGACGCTACCTAGCGTGTCGGCTTTGACACCAAGCACGGAATATGTTACAATATATATATACAGAGAGAGTAAGTAATCTCTTTAATATAATTTAGATAATTAAACCGGGACATTTACTTCTTTTCTGAGCAAAGCGGGCCATGAAGAATTACTTTTGAATTTTCATATATAATAAAAAAATAATTCTACTTATGTAAGAAGATATATTTTGTTATTAATGAAAATCGTTCATTTTTCTTTAACATGGAGTTAAATGAAGAACATGACGAGAAAACCATAAGGGACTAAAAAATGCCTACATTTAAAATGTGTCGATGATATTTAGCTTCAAATGAAAATGATACATGCTAGATCATACGCATTTGGATGTAAGCAATGCATGACATGGGGGGGGGGGGGAAATTACGTCACTCAAAACGCGAATTCAGGTTGTAACCTGCTTTTATAATACTGAAACGTCTATTTTTTTTTTCCAAAGTGGGTCTTTAATTCCTATGATAAGCTATGGGGAATTTTTTATTCAGTATTTTTATAATAACAAATTAGCTGATGCGTAATTTTTAAATCTTCTCCCTGTATTTCAAAAAGAAAATTTCAATGATATAGTACAAGTTTTCTAAATTTTTTTAAAATTTGCTTTGTTTAAAAGTACATTTAGTTTTAATTTTAAAACAATGCACATTAATTATTATTAAATAATTATTTTAAATGTATTAAATATATTAATAATTTTATTTGTGTATGCGGAGTGGTTGACATCCCACAATGCCGGTAAATTTCTGTAATCATCAATAAAATTTAAAATTTCTTCCGAAGACTGCGACATTTTGAACACTGGCTTGAAAACTGCCTTGCAGAATAGAAAAGCGCATGGAATTCCGCAAGAAAATCCACTCGGGTTGGATACGCTTGCGATATTGCATGCTCTATCGCGACGCATACGCTGTCCTGGAATTTGCAGGTGGTGACGCATCGCTCTGGGCATGCCTCACATTTCTCTCTCCGTGCGACATGTCGAAAGCGAAAGCGAACTCAAAAGCGCAAAAGTGTGGACATAGCTTAAGAAACAGCTGGGGACTTGACTCCCATGCACAGACTTCGGGGTGAAATAGTACGGTACAGTGGTTAGCGTACGTGCGAAAAGGATAAGGTTGTATTTGGAAACTCCGTCGTCGGTCTGCAAGACTGGGTCTTTTACAAACAATTATTTTGTGTTTACTGCTTAGTTTTTGTCACTACTCGATGGGATATTATGAAAAAATGTGCCAAAACTAATTTAAAAGGAAGCAGTCAGACAAGATGGTCGGCGAAACATGTTGCTGTGAAAGCCCTTTTAAATAATTTGCCGGAAGTAGTGAAATCCTTGGAAGAAGTTAAAGAAATTTCTCATACTCCGGAAGCAAAATACGAGGCAGGTCATCTATTACATGCTGTAAAGAATTTTGAATTTATCCTCAATTTGACGATTTGGGCTAATATTCTCCGAGAAATTAATCGAGTAAATAATGAAATTCAAAGGGAAGATATAATCCTCGCGCGTTCCATCGCTTTAATGGACGGCTTGACCAAAACTTTGCAAAAAATGAGAGAAAATTCAATTTAATATTGGATAGAAGAGGCTAAAGAAGTAGCCGAAAAAATTAGCGTTGAGCCTATTCTGCCAAATAAACGAATTCCGAAGCGCATAAAACAATTTGATGAATTGTTTCTTCTACCTGTTCAGCGTTTTTCTAAGGCAACAATGATGGTATTTGTTCGAATCATATCAGAAATTAAAAATAGCATTGATAGTGCTACCACCCTAAATCTAAATTTTGCTTTTCTCAATGGAATTGAAATCTTGAATATGTCGACTGAAGAACTGCAGAAGCATGGAGCAGATCTCGCACGAAAATACGAGCGAGACTTAAACACAGTTGAATTCTGTCAGTAACTCTCCGTTTTTAAAGAACAAGCTCCACTTTTATTTGGTGATATAAAAAAGGCTAACGCTTTCTATCTCTTGCAACAAATCTATACGCATAATTTGCAGGATGCCTTTCCCAATATTAGTATTGCTCTGCGGATTTATTCTACGCTTGCGACTACATCCGCAAGCTGTGAGCGAAGTTTTAGCAAACTTAAACTTATTAAAAACTATCTTCGTTCCTCGATGAGCCAGGAACGTTTATCGAGTCTCGCGATCCTAGCAATCGAAAATCGGACCGCACATCAGATTAATTATGACAAGGCCATAGATTTGTTTGCAGAACAAAAGGCTCGAAGAGTAAAATTGTAATTCAAATATGCTATAATCTCAAGTTTTGCTTTAAACTCTATCCTGTCCTATCCTAATTAAAATAAATGTCATACATGTCTATGTATATTTAAAAAAAAATAAGGTTTAATAGAGAAACATAAGGTTAAAGGATTGGCGGAGCGGGGCGACAGTTTTAGGTATTTGCCCCGCCTCGAAAAAATTCAAGATCCGGGGCTGATTTAACTCGTATTGCTTCCTCCCCCTCCTCCAGAATAAGATCAATTTCAATTGAAAAACTTTCAGGAACTTTTGCGTCGCTCTATCTGAAAGAATACACAGCAATACGTTATCGATTGTCTCATGGTAGAAACAGTCTAGAACAAACAATTTAATAGAATTTCTTCGAAATGACTTTTACTATGTGGGCATGGGCATAGCAGAACCAGTGTCTTCTTTTGCTGTTTCATTAGAGGGATCGAATTTATACACACAACACACATACCAAAAAAAAAAAAAAGATATGCCCTTGCGTTCCGGTTTGGAAGAACTGGAAAACCCTGCCAGTAATCAAGTACACTCGAAATTAAAGCAAATAAACAATAAGGAAGCAAAAATTACAATTCTTTTAAATTAAATAAAGTTCAAATTTTGATCCTTATTTTTGTATTACTTTCTTAGTACAATGATTTTGTGCAGCGCATAGTTTTTCGGAAAGTAGACATATATATAGACCGTGTAGATCACGCAGTACCAGATTGAGGGGGGGGAGGCAAAAGGGGGCAACTGCCTCAAGCGGCACGTTCGGGGGGGGGGGCGGCAAAATGGGATTGAAAATTTATCCTTTTTTATAATTTCATAGTGCTATAAAAATATAAAATTTAGATTTCATCAGATCACTTTCTTTTTATATTATAGTGGGGTTTTATTAAACTATTAATTTCAGAAATTAAGCTCAAATCCTTGCTTTACGTAAAAGTAAAACAAGCGTATTTCAATAACAGAAGAGCGCTAATTGAGTTGATGTTATTTGCGGAGAATGTTTCATTGCCGAAAAACAAGCAGGTAGCTAGGGGAGGGGAGGGTGGCCTGTGACTCTAAGGCCCGTTGCACACACGGCGTAGGCGGAGATTTTCCATCGGACGTCGTTCTAAAAGTAGAGCTTACACACACGGCGAAAACCTCCGTCGCCGGGGAAAAGGCCCACCCCTCCCTTTCGAATCCTGCACGTGTCCAAGAAACCAGAGGGGTCGCATCAACGCCCCCCTCCCCCCAGCCGGGATCGGAGGAGCCCTCCTTTTCAAATCCCCTTTACGATTCCAAGAAAACCAGCGCGCCTCCCCCCCAGCAAACCCCCAACCACACCCTCGCAAAAGACCCTACGACGGTAGAGTCCGCTGTGTGTGTAAGCGTGCATAGGGTCACATGGATAACTACTTCAATCTGGCGTCAACGAATCCGCCGGCACACAGTGGCACTCGACAGCTGCACAGGCTACCGTCGAAGAAAAATTTCATTTTCCGCTGTGTGTGCAAGCTCCAATTGACTTCTGTGGTCTACTGTTGGAACGACGTCCGATAGAAAATTTCCGCTAGAGATAAAAACGCTGTGTGTGCAACGGGCCTTAGCTCTACTTTTAGAACGACGTCCGATGGAAAATCTCCGCCTACGCCGTGTGTGCAACGGGCCTTGGGGAAAAGGCCCACCCCTCCCCTTTCGAATCCTGCACGTGTCCAAGAAACCAGAGGGGTCGCATCAACGCCCCCCTCCCCCCAGCCGGGATCGGAGGAGCCCTCCTTTTCGAATCCCCTACGATTCCAAGAAAACCAGCGCGCCTCCCCCCCCCCAGCAAACCCCCAACCACACCCTCGCAAAAGACCCTACGACGGTAGAGTCCGCTGTGTGTGTAAGCGTGCATAGGGTCACATGGATAACTACTTCAATCTGGCGTCAACGAATCCGCCGGCACACAGTGGCACTCGACAGCTGCACAGGCTACCGTCGAAGAAAAATTTCATTTTCCGCTGTGTGTGCAAGCTCCAATTGACTTCTGTGGTCTACTGTTGGAACGACGTCCGATAGAAAATTTCCGCTAGAGATAAAAACGCTGTGTGTGCAACGGGCCTTAAGAGATAAGGGGAGGCGGGAAAAGACAGTGCCAGTTGCAGACTTGTCGTTGTCGCCTGTCGGTGCGTCCGCTTGCAAATTGTAATTTTTAGTGAATTGCGTAACAGTGTTCTGTTAATCAGTGGTACAGTTCCAGTCTTATCAACCCATTAGCAACATTTGTCCCGTGCACAGCCCACTAATTGAATCTAGTGGGATTACATGCAGCATCAACCTCTCCTGAAACAGCGAACGTACTTGGAGTTATTATACACCTATTTTGTTTCATCAACACAACTTTGGGAAGTCATGAAGGAACACAAAAACGAATTTAAAAGGAACCAGTGATACTCGATAATCTGCTAAGTCCGAGGCAGCACATGCTTTTGTAAAAAACTTTCAAGGAGTAATGAGCGCTTTCGCTGAGTTGAACCAAGAAGAAAACTATACACCAGAGACAAAATCTGATGCCTCAAGTCTCATTCGTACTTTGAAAGATTTCCGACTTATTTCGTATTTGGTTGATTGGGCAAATATCTCAAAAGAAATTAACAGAGTTAACAAAGAAATACAGAAACATAACATAATGTTGTCAAAAACATACAAATGTTGGAAGGTCTCACCAAAACTATGGAAAGGCTGAGAACTGAAACAAATGAATGGATAAAGACTGCTAAACAAATAGCGCGAAAAAATGAAGTGGGACAAACTGTGGAAACTCGCAGAATTCCGGAAAGGAAAATAATGCTTGGAGAGATGGCGCAATATGAAGGAAGAAGTTTCTCTGTAGATGAAAGTTTTTACCATAGAATGAAGGAAGTAATCGATGTGATGCTTATCCAGTTGAAAGGTAGAATGCAGAGTATAAGTGCACTCAACAATATTTTTTCTTTTCTAAATTGTAAAGATTTGAAAAGCTTGAATGACAAGGAGTTGAAAATTCGTGCTGCAAACTTAGTTAGTAAATAGTATTTTGGAGATTTAAGTGAAGATGAGTTCCCTACTGAAATCCCAGTTCTTCGTAACCAGTTACAGAATTCAACAGTTAATTTTCAAGAAATGAATCGACTTGATCTTCTAAACAAGAAAGATATTTGTCTGATGCTTTCCCAAGTGTGTGCATAGCCTTGAAAGTTTACTTCCCAACTAGATCAGCCAGCTGCGAGAGAGTTTTAGTAAACTGAAGATAATTAAAAACTATCTCAGATCAACAATGACCCAAGACAGATTGAAAAACCTCGCAATACTTTCTATAGAAAGCCAAGACGCCAATTTAATAAATTATGAAGAAACCATTAACTCATTTTCTGAAAGAAAATCAAGGAAAATAATTTTGTAAAAATATCTGCACACAACACATTTTTTAAAGCATAATGAAAGGTAGCTGTGAAAACCATCATAGCTTGGAAAAGAGGATAATGGTGGGTTTTATTTTAGTCGGTATAAAAAAAAGGCATATACTTCTATGTTATAGTATTATTAAGTAAAAAATATATGTGTTTTTATTTCATTAAATTAAGTTTGGCACATCATTAAAAAAGACTATTACTTTTATCTTGTTATTTATTATTGCATTAAATAGTGAAAAACAGCTACATGGGGCGGCATGGGACTGACCTCCCCCCCCCCCACCCCCCTGAGAAATTTCTTAGATCCGGCACTGAGATCACGATATCACCAACTCTCTTCCGAGCGTTTGCTTTGAAGGGGCTGACTTGTTATCCCCCCAGGCACAACTCTAACTGAATGTGGAAGCTCTCGGTTTCAAAAACAATAGTTAACTTTCTGTTGTCTGAAGAAGTTCCTGTAAGTACTGTAGATGATCTTTTTGGTTAATACAACAAAGTAAATAAATTAAATTCTTCTCTTAAATTGACTGGAGAACGTTACAAAATATTTCTTCTACTGAAATACTTCATTTATAACTTATTAGCTTTCAGCAAAATTTAAGGCTTTATACTCTCCTTATATGAATAACTCACTTTTAAACGTGTAATACACGTTTATCATAAAATGGAATTACAGTTTGCATCTTATAGTCAAATGATTCTGATGAAAATGCATAAGACTTGGGTGTTTTGTGTTTCGTGCTTTTTAAACTCTCTCGAATTGAGGTGGAATATATTTTCTTCGACATTGAACCTAACCGGATGACACTATCCGCATGTCATCATCCGGATGTCGGAAATGACCTTGAGACGCTCGTAATTTGCAATTGGGTAAACCGGTAGACGTTTGCTACTCGGTTTAGTTAGTCAATATCAGTTTTATTTAAAAAATGCTGTCACTTCTTGATCTGCTTTTTGCATAAAATAATTTACCGCTAAAAACTTTAAATGTAGTTGCTTTTTTAAATTTCGCGAGAATACAATTCTTTCAAATTTTAAAAATATAATCTGAATTCTTTATACTACTATAATGACTGTAATAATTTTTGAATTAGCACTCACGAGCAGCACCATAAATTAGCTATAATGCAGGCTAGGCTATCGCTTATGGCACCCAAAAAATTTTGGAGAGCTCCAGCATCGTACTGTGAAACGTCTTAGCATAGACTTATTTTTTTCTATCCATCAACCTCCCCACAGGCAGTTAGGACAGAAACGAGTGACAATAAATGACAATAAATCATGGTGAAATCGTACATAATTTCTGGCTGTTTGTACTATTGTACTGACTTCGAGTAAAAGTTTTAGATGGGAAGAAAGAATTTTGGTCTTGAGATGGAAAAAAAAAAAAATCTGATTTATAAAATACGCACCATCCCCAAAATTTAAATAAAATAAAGAATGTGGAGGAAACTAATTATTGATTTTAATGAACTGCGCACGAATTGCTTTAGAGGACGAAACAAATTCTTATGAGTCGGGTAAATGCAACATGCGGTTACGAATGAGGAGGGTTTCAATAACTATTTCTACTCCATACATCTGTACTGGGAAAATTTATTGCAAAATTTTATATATGTTCCGTATTTCGTGAATTTTATATTTTTATTTGCATGGACATCGTGGAACACAAAATCCTCCCCCTCCACTCCCCTCACCCATATAGAAACATAATGTTCAATTGTATTCACGTCTATATTTTGGTTACGTTTTTTACTGTTCATATAGCTATCATTTTTTTAAACTTCATGAATTAAAATTAAATTTTCTACTTCTCTTGACAATTTTATATCAATGGAAGAAAATCTTTTTAAAGTACAACTAAAAAAAAAAAGTATTTTTTGAAAATCAGCGCTTTTTTTGAATAGACCTTTCGCGAGCAAATTCTGCGTTGTTTCTGGATGAATCAGCCAGTCTCGCTCGCTTCAGAGCGTAGGCAGCTGAATTTCCGGACCTTTTCCTAAGGGCACGTTTTTGATCTTTCAGGACTTCACGATGTTGCGGAATCACCTGGTGCGTGATGAACTAAAAATATTCCCGTTGAACACTGACGCACAGAAGAGGAAACTGCGATCGCGTGAACTTGGCACCTGCTTCTTGAATACTTTTACTTTTTAGATTTATCGACTGCACTAACGTTGAGGTTGATTTTTGCATAACAAATTACTTTATTTTATGATATTTGTATGACTCTTTGTAACAGAAATAAAGCTTTAAGCAATAATTTTTATCTCACTTTCTACAGAATATTTCCTTCTTAACTTTTGTAAATATTTTTTTTCTTTGTTATTATAAGACGATGTTATTTTAAATCATATACTTGATACTAAAAAACTACGAAACCTTAATAAACCTACGAAACCTTAATCCGGCCCTACCTTCGCAGGTAGAGCCGGATCTGTAATGGAAACCCCAAGGAGTCAAAATATTATGAGCATAAAAGCGTATATATTAAAAATTGTCCTTTCCTAGGTGCTAAAAATTTGTTGATGAACGAAAAGAGTAAGTTCACTGTTCCAACAACTAGAAATGGATTTTATTATCATCTTTATATTATTTACAACTCTCTAAATTAATAAAGAAATCCATCAAAAGTTTGTTTTTGTTTTTTCGTATATCTTAAAAATGTTTATATGTTAAGAGTAAGTAATTAATAAGTGATTAATGAGTAATAAAAGTATGAAATAGTGATTGTTTGGATCTTACACTTTCTGTGTCTAATTTATTTTAAAAATAGAATTCTGTATATAAAAAAATATGTGTATGATATAAAAGTAATCAAAACTTAAACTTTTAAAAGAAATATTCTATCTAAAAGAGCTTTTAATAGAAAATTTTAAATTTTGTCCTTGAAAATATAAAATAATGACACAGGTGTTGCTGAGTTCTAGGAAGTTTTTTTTTCTTCTTTCGAACACGGCAGGTTCTTTACCTTGGAGACATTGACCAGTCCAAATCGCGAATTAGTTGTCTACTTTATAATGGCAGTACCACATACTCGAAATGGTAGGAAGTAAGTAATCCGATTTTTTCCTGCATAAAATAATAAACTTCCAGCAAAACGACATTAGTAGTTAATTTCATTACCCTGCAGGTTATAAATTCACTGCCCACCTTCTTCATATTTGTTATCACAAACGGTAGTTAATAAATATTTGCGCTTAATCTCAGATTTTGTATTTTGCCTCCATTCTATAGAAGTTTATGAACGAGAAATAGGTGTGCGTATATGCGTTTCACCTATAAGCCTTGCACTCATAAATGAAAAATATAAAATTAGAAAAAAAAATTTCTTTTAACTTTTATATAATGTCCCTCATAAACAATAAATTTGAAAAAGGGAAGCACATTTAGATTTTTACGTGTTTAACCATCATTGATTCGATTTTTTACAAACTTGCCTTCAAATATATATCTAGCACGTTATTACTGAGCCAAAATTATCAAAATGTTTTATACACAAGTATTGTATTGCATTGTACTCTATGCGTTGTTGCGTCTCGGTAACGCAGTTACACATATAAATAATTACAACATAAAAAGAACTTTTTATATACCATGTTTTTAAATTTTCTGTTGAATCATATAAACTTGACAATTCTATGTATTAATAAATACTTTTTAAAATTTCTTTTGATGAATTATACGATCAACTTGAAAGAAAATGATCAAATGCGTAATTGATCGCGTTTAACTTTCCGTTCCCGTCCCGGCCGATAGATGGCTGCACCATTCTACAAAACAAAATTAACTGAAAATGAATTCTACTCTGTTTAAAGATGGCTAAAAGTATCAAAAGAATGCATTCTAATCGTGTTTTGAGCTATTCTAAAAGGTTCAAATGTCTAGCTAGTCGGGAAGTTAGTTAAAAATCGATTGCAAGATTTGTACTGGACAAACACACAAACAAGCAAACAAGAAAGCGAGTTAATAAAAACATGGTAATAACTACATTTCAGACACGTAAATATACGGCTGTCGATGAACAAGAATATATATCTAATCCTGAAAATTAGTGAAATATTTCCACTATAAATTTTCCTGCCTCTTCCCCCCAGAAACGCGAATGCTCCTGGAAAAGGACCGTGGTGGTACCTCACCTGTGTTTTATGATTTTTATTGTTTATAATTGCTCTCTACAGAGAGCAGTTATAAATACTGTACAAAAATATCATCTTGAACTCTGTAGTGTTGCCCGGAAGTTCAGTGGGACTGACCAAATAATTAAATGAAAACAAAGCATTGTGTTACCAGGTTCTTAATCCGATATTGGTCACCACTTATGAATGCCGTCAACACTCATTATAAATAATATAAAATGTACTCACACTTCCCATACTGTTCCAAGAAATGGTTTGGTCATGCATGCATCTTGGCTGTGTGAAATAATTTCACAGGAGCATTTGTTTAAATGGGCCCATCAATATTTATTTATAATAAGGTTTTTACACACATTATACAACATTTAGAAAATTACTGTCAGATTCCACAGCTCTGAAGAGAGCAAATTCTCAAAACGCATGATCAAAATAACAAGACAAGTAATAAAATAAAATAAAGCAAGTTCTCAAAGCGCACAAACAAAATAACTAAACAAATAATTATAAAAAGTCAATAATGATTATATGATTTAAACCCTAGGTAAATTAATTTTGCTAATGAAAAACATCTCCTATGGAATCTGATCTCCTGATGCCTCATTTGAGAGTTAATGAAAATAAATAAGATCTAGGTAATGAAATGACAAGAGGAGGCTTAACTGTTTCAGAGCGTCTTCTCAAAGTTGGGGGCTTAGTGGGGAATGGCGCAGAAGATCCTCCGTGTGGGCTTGAAAGTGGATCCCGGGGTTCATCGAACACCACCGCATCTTCGAGGGGGGCTTGATATCATCGCTTGTTGCCGGGAAAACCCTGGCCTGACGTTTGCTCTTTCTTTATATATTTTTGAAGAGGAACAACTCTTTCTTCAGCACGTTCAACTTTCTTCGGCAGGTCCTTTCATCGGGCTAGCAGGAGTCTATAGCTCTCGTTCATCAGCATCCGCCAGGTTATGGTTCGGGCGTGTGGATTCAAAAATTTTGCTCTCCCGCCTCCCGGGGCAGTCGTGCATCCCGTTTTTATTCCTGTAGTTTCCGCTATCGCCCACAGAGGGAGCTCCATGCAAATCTTCAGTTTCGGCGTTCTGGATTTGCCAGAACGCTAATCCCTTAATCCCCGACTAAACGATTTTTGAAAACAAGGGGTAGGGAGTAGCGATTAAAAAGGCAATGAACCCCCAGACACCCCAAAAGTTCTTGGAACAGCAAAAATTCCTGGAAGACGCTACCCAGGACACAAAAACGACGCCATCTTGAAGGCATCGAAATACACTGTAAGGTCTACATAATACCTAGCCCTTTACCCTCAAATCAGGATGAAATCAGATTCCTTTACATAAAAAGAATTTAGGTTCTTAATACAAAGAAATATCAAAGAATAATAAAATAACATTAAAGAACATTGTTACACATTGTTACACTAGTACATATATATATCTGCAGTTACTATGTTGCTTTTAAGCCCGTCATGATCCAAACATGTTTTAAAGATTAAACAACGTAGAATTTCACTGCTGAATTCTACAAATACCTTCCCCTTAATTCAAAAAAAATTTGACCATAAGACAAATTTTTTTTTTTAAAAAAAGAAAATAACGTAAATATATATTATGCCTAAAAAAATAACTTTATTAGTCTAAGGAATTAAAAGAACGCCTTCGACATTATTTAAGACTCCTACCGTGACAACCTACAACTGCGGTAGTTTTCGCGCAGTCGAACCAAGGGGGGGGGGGGGGAACCCCTCACCCAAAAGTTCACCTCCTTCGTCAACAGAGGAGTAGAGACCCATAAGAAAAAGGGGGGGGGGGACGGAGAGAAAGGGAAAACCTCAAACTCGCGGAAGTGTGCGTCATTCTTCATGGAAAGAGATTCACTACTTAAGACAAATTTGCAAACAATTAGAGATGCCTACCGAATAATTTCACATTTGCATAGGCATTATTAATTTTACACATATAAATCCACACTGACCGCGTAAGATATACACTTTTACTAGACATTTGGCAACTGATCAGTATTACGGAACAACATTTATATACTCAAATACTGCATACGAATTTTCAATGTTTTTCCAAAATCATAGAACTTTATTTTATTTCTTGACAAACGTTGGCCTAACAACTTTCATTAGACTCACGACCTTGTGTTTCCTGAGAGTTTTAATTTTAAGACAGTTATATCAAGCAAACTCAAAACATTCTTTAAAGTAAAGAAAACTGAAAAGTGGGCTCAGGAATAGTCTTAAAGGCAGATTCAGTAAAAAAAAATCTACACGTAAGCAAAACATCTGCCCAAGTCAGATTCCTTCAACCAAGCCCTTACCTCAAAAACTATTCTAGTAAATATAAGAAGGAGGGAGTAGCTAATTCCCAACCTCTAACTTACTTCCCAAGTTACAATAGCTTGTCATAAAAAAAAAAAGATTGCATCACAGTAAATTAACATTAATTCTAACATTGATTCTAACATTAATTATAACATTAATTTCTAACATTAATTCTAACATTAACCTGGCACTAGTATGTATGAGTGCCCGGTCTTAACATCGGAGACGTGAGCCAGAAAAATTTGGAAAACAAAGCAGTTGCACAACGTAGTTGGAATCGAGTACATATTTTATACAGAATCTTAATACTATGACTTACAACAGAACACAAAAATGCACTTTGCTATTTAACATATATATATACATATATATACACATATAAAAAAAATATAAATTTTACACATTGCATCACAAATATTATTATGCACATATAGAATTCACACATAAAAAGGCAGTAGATGAATCTCTCTACATGAAAATATCAGACTCCACCCCTTTCTAACTTGCTAAAGCACAAAATACATAATAAATAAATAAATTTTTTCCTTTTCTATACCTAGGACCTTAGCACATAAACATACAGATTTAAACTGACCTTAAGTATGCCTCTGAGCCACGTTCACAGAGGGAAAGTCTATTCATTTTATTCAATTCCTTCGTTCATTGGTTCACTTTGCAACGAAACCCTGCGCATTTCTGGGTCGCAAACTATAACGGGAGTGCACTGCAGTTTTAGATTGAGTCTCGGAAACACGAGACGTTTTTGATGAATTCCCATTTTGATCTGCTATCAAATCATCTACATGATAAATTTCCGTGTCATCCAGACTATCCTCATCGTCCAATGACTCTACCCTCGGCCGTAAATGACCAAGCGCACTATTTACCGTTCTCTCAGTGTACATTGAATTTGAGAATTCGTCCCACCAAGTTTTTGTATTACGCCAAAGGGGGGGAAAGTCCATTGCGAGTCCATCTTCACACGTCACATTATTTATCCCTCGAGAGGGGGAGGTCAGCAAACTAGGAAATAGCGTTTTTAGATTTTCTTCCGGGCGGGATGCGATAACGGGTTGTATTCCCGTCCCTTCAACGGTGGTGTCAGAATCACACGGAAACAGTTGTCTCGGAGGTAATTTCACTAGCCTGTTTACATGTACCTTCTGAATTTGTAAAGGGTTCGATATTAAGGAGATCTCAAAAATGACTTTCGAAAATTTAGCAGTAACACGATACGGCCCCCTGTTAAAAGATGTTAATTTCTTGGACAAATTTGGTTTAAGAGCAGGCGTGTAAAGAAAAACTCTATCACCTACAGCGATTTGCTTATCAAAATTGGTGGCACTTAAATGAGTCTGTTCGTCCGCAGCCTTCTCCAGATTACGTTTTGTTACGCGGAAAGCTGTCTGTAGATTTAAAATAAGATCCTGCGCGTAAGTTTTAGTATCAGCATATGATCTAGCTTTAGAGCTGAAAATTAGATCATAGGGCATTATTAAATCTCTACCATACACCAAGAACGCCGGGGACTCCTGAATCGTTCTATGGTGTGCCGTTCTGAACGCCAAAAGAGCTAGAGGAACATGATCACACCAGTCCTCCTGGGTCTCATTAACCAAATAATACAGTGTATCAATTAAAATTTTGTTTAAGCGCTCAACGACGCCGTTTCCCTGTGGATTATAAGAGACTGTATGCTGCTTATCTATACCAAGTGCTGTATATACTTCACTCATAGCTTGAGAAATGAAATTACTTCCACGATCAGAATATAAAGTTTCCATGATGCCATGTCGTGAAATGAAGTCAACTAACACTTCCTTAACCGTGCCGGATTTTATATCAGCTACCGGGTACGCCTCAGGATATCTCGTGAAGTAATCTGTAATAACTATTAACCACTTGTTTCCCTTTTTTGAAGTTACAAAGGGGCCTACGGCATCAATCGCGCATTTTTGAAATGGTCGACTAGTAGTGGGCACTTTAAGAAGAGGGGCCTTTAAGTTTTTATTATAGCCTCTGCGTCTAACACATTCTTCACAGGAAGCAACATAGTTTTTTACATGAGAATAATGTCCTGGCCAAAAAAAATTTTGTCTTATTCTTTGTAGTGTTCTAATAAATCCTGGGTGTGCATTCGCTGCATTATCATGACATAAATTTAAAACGTTTCGAACCATAGACTTAGGAAGCACCAACCTCTCCGCATTTCTATTTCGGAATTTCGACTTTTCTTTAAGTTCACAGAGCAACAACTCGTTATTTAGAAAAAAATTTAAGGTGGGATTTTTAATGGGAACATTCATTTCTAGTTTTTCTTTTATCACTTGACAAAAGGGGTCCTGCTGTTGCTTGGTAATTAAATCTGCTAAGGGCATGTTTAACACGTCATAAAATATAGGCTGAGCAGCAGAACAATTTATCGGAACAAGTTGGGGCGTACTTGGGACAGGGAAAAAGCTAAGATTGTTATCACTACAATTTACGGTTTTATTTACACATGATTTAGGTTCCATTCCATTATATCCCTGTCGCGATAAGTAATCCGCCATGTGATTAAGTCTACCTGGCTTATGAATAATATTATAAGTATATTGTTGTAAGGTTAATATCCACCTGGCTATACGTGAAGTACTATCCTTTAGTTTAAATAATTGGGAGAGACTCTTCTGATCACAAAATACTGTGAACTGCGTGCCATATAAATATTGTTTAAAGTGAGTAATCCCAAACACTACTCCCAATGCTTCCTTCTCAACCACGGAGTAATTTATTTCTGCGGGGTTTAATTTTCTGGAGGCAAAACAAACAGGGTGATGAAACCCGTTATTTTCTTGAGTTAAGACTGCTCCTAGGGAATACTTGCTAGCATCAGTGAAGAGTGAAAATGGCTTATCAAATTCTGGCAATTTTAAACAAGGTTCGGTAATTAGCGCTGATTTTAACAGCTGAAAGGCATTATCTTCTATTTCAGTCCATTTAAAAGGAACGTCATCTTTAGTTAAATGAGTCAAGGGCAAAGCCAATTCGGAATAATCCTTAATAAACTTTCTATAAAATCCAGTTAAACCAAGAAACGCCCGGACCTGTTTCTTAGTTTTAGGAGGTATAGCATTGCTAATTGATACAACATTTTTCGGGTCCGGCATTAATTTTCCTTCCGACACCTTATGTCCTAAATACGTAATTTCGCGTTGGGCTATTTTGCACTTACTCGGTTTTAATTTTAAGTTTGCATCGTGTAATCTCTTAAACACCATTTCCAATCTCTCCAAATGTTCGTCAAACGTCTTAGACGCTACGACCACGTCATCAATATACACAGATATGGAAAATTCTGACAATCCTGACAAAACAATTGACATGAGTCTCTGAAAACTACTACTAGCATTTTTTAGTCCAAATGGCATTCGCTTAAATTCATATGATCCCATGTCCGTAGAAATTCCCGTGATGTGAGCATCTCGAGGGTCCATACTCATTTGGTGAAAACCCGAAGTTAAATCTAATGTGGAAAATATAGTTGAGCCACTCAATAGATCTAACATCTCCTGCAAATTTGGGATGGGAAAATTATCAGGGAGCGTTTTCTCATTAATTTTTCTTAGATCCGCTACTAATCTAAAAGAACCATCGCCCTTTTTTACCAGTAATACAGGTGAAGCATAGGCCGACGTGGAAGGTTGAATTATTCCCGCTTCTAATAAATTTTGAATTTGAGTCTGCATTTCTTGTTTTAATTTATACGGCACTTTATAAGGTCTTTGCCTCACCGGCCTCTCGTCAGTTAATCGTATCCTATGTTTTATGATATCACATGACCCAAGATCTTTAAGATTCTTGGCGAAAACATGCGAGAATTTCCCTAGTAGTTTTTCCATTTTAATTTTCTGTTCTCCCTTCAAATGGGAGATATCAATCTCTCCTCCCCATGACTCAAAATCATCCGCTTCATCAATTTGTTGGGGGGTAGAAAAATTAACTTCTGATTGCATAGGGTTTTGCAAGAATATGGGAAAAAGTTTCACTAATTTTGTGTGTTTATTTAAAGTAACCGTAGTATTTGACGTGTTTAAAATTTGAATCGCACATTTATCGTTTGATATTTTAGAAATAGCGTTTGCTGTAAAACATGAATCCAAAATAATTTTATCATTTGGTTGCACCAACACTAAATTATCCTCCCAATTAAATTTAAATTTCCTCTTCATTAAAACTTCGACGATGGTTTGTGACTTGGGTGGCAATTTAACTTTATTAATCAAGTGCCCATAAACCGCATTTTCTTCTAAATTTTCCGTTTTTTCAGAGTCTGTACACAAAAAAATTTTCGAATCATCTACATAATTTACCCCGGACGGCTCACGATTCGCATTATCCTGCTTATTATTTTCCGTTATCATTGTCTTATTTTCTGTTTTGTAGGAATCAATTGATATCTTTCTAATTTCATCTCCCTTAAATTTGGTCTCTTCTTTGTACAAAGGCGCCTCATTATTATTTACACCTAGATCGAGCTCAATACTTATTTTATCATTTGAAAATACATTGTTTGAAAAGTCGAGAATAAAACCATATCTACAAAAAAATTCCAGCCCCAAAATTGCTTGAAATTTGGGCGACAAATCAAACTGTGACACTAAAAATTGTGTCTTAAAACTCACACCATTTAATTTTACATAAGTCTGTATGCATTTACTTAAAGGGACATTGATTCCTGTCAAAGCTCGTAGTTCCACATGTGGGATTTCTAATTCCTCGTAAAATCCTAATTTTCCAAAAATTCCTGGCGCCAATAAATTAAAAGACGCTCCCGAATCCAATAGTACATCAACAGAGAATTTATCCATCACCGCAGAAACTATTGGTAACTCATTTGACAGTACACTGGAATTCCTAAGAGAATTCGCGAGCAACTTTCTTTCAGCGGGTGCAAAAGAGGGGGGTTTAACTACAGTCCACTCCTGCTTAGTGACTTCCCCCCTTACATGTTTGGGGGACTAGGATTAGACGGGAAAGCGAAACCATTCTGCTGAGGAGCTACGTTTGATTGCTGTAGGGGTTGTTGACCTCGCACACTCCCTTCCCACTGCGGAGAGTAGCTCAGAGCATAAGGGTTCAATTGGAAATTTTGCCTCTCTGCACCGAAATGATGGAATGGTCTCACCTGCCTAGGCTCCCTCACCTGATTGTTCCGACGGCGCTCGTCGGACTGTCTTTTTCTACAGTCCCTTGCCAAATGGCCTAATTTCTCACAATAAAAACATTTTATTTCTCGCCTGTGAGGCGCCGATAGCCTTTTCATTTCATTTGTTTGCGGCCTTTCAACCTTTAACTTTAATAGATTTATCTCTGAGGTTAGTTTCTCAATCATTTCATTATAAGACGCGGTAGTCGATTTCAACAAGTCCGCGAATTGCTTGAAATTTTCATTTGAATTATTGGGACTAGCCGCTGTATTAACTGTGTGAGATTGCATTTCTAAACATTCCTCCACACGTAGGGCGCATTCAATGGCTTCTTCGATGTTTTTAGGGTTTGTCAACCTTACCTGCAGTTTTAGGGTAGACAGCAAACCATTCACAAATTGTGAGAAAATGAGTTGATTTTTAAACTCCTCATTTGGCTGTCTTTCCAACCCATTTTGCTGTGACATGCATTGGTGAGCCAAACCTTTTACCCTAATGGCATAATCACGAACGTTTTCATTCGGCCTCTGCGTGCATGCCGTGAAGTCAGCTAAGGTGTACGCGAATGGTTTTTTACATTGGAAATTCTTATTCACCTCTCTTTTAATTCCCTCAAAAGTTTTTGCAGCTTCAGTAGACCTGAGACTGAAGTCAAAAAACCTTTTTACTTCCGACTCCATCTTTAGAATGGTAATGTGCCTTTGTTGCTCTTGGGACCACGGGGCCAAAGCCGATATATGAGATAAGGCATCAAAATACTCTATTACATTTCTCTCGTTTAAATTTGGTAATGCATTTATCATATGGGAGCTGGGGAATCCCTCTCTCTGCACTTCGTCTTCCTTATTATTAGGCATTATTAGCTTATTTTACGTGCTACCCACACAAAAATATTCAAAAATTATAAAGATATAACAAAGAAAATAACTCATATATTTATACACAAATTCTAATAACTCAGCCCCTATTTCTCATTTTTCTATATAGCTTAAAAAGACACATTCCCGGATCATGGCGTGCGCACATTACTCTTTTTTCGACACTTTAGGGCCAGTTTCACCAAACCAAAATACACACCTGACCAAAGTTATTTAGCAATTCATTTTCTTCTTTAAGTATGAAGAAATGTGAGGATCCTGGTCACGGCACCATTTTGTAGTGTTGCCCGGAAGTTCAGTGGGACTGACCAAATAATTAAATGAAAACAAAGCATTGTGTTACCAGGTTCTTAATCCGATATTGGTCACCACTTATGAATGCCGTCAACACTCATTATAAATAATATAAAATGTACTCACACTTCCCATACTGTTCCAAGAAATGGTTTGGTCATGCATGCATCTTGGCTGTGTGAAATAATTTCACAGGAGCATTTGTTTAAATGGGCCCATCAATATTTATTTATAATAAGGTTTTTACACACATTATACAACATTTAGAAATTACTGTCAGATTCCACAGCTCTGAAGAGAGCAAATTCTCAAAACGCATGATCAAAATAACAAGACAAGTAATAAATAAAATAAAGCAAGTTCTCAAAGCGCACAAACAAAATAACTAAACAAATAATTATAAAAAGTCAATAATGATTATATGATTTAAACCCTAGGTAAATTAATTTTGCTAATGAAAAACATCTCCTATGGAATCTGATCTCCTGATGCCTCATTTGAGAGTTAATGAAAATAAATAAGATCTAGGTAATGAAATGACAAGAGGAGGCTTAACTGTTTCAGAGCGTCTTCTCAAAGTTGGGGGCTTAGTGGGGAATGGCGCAGAAGATCCTCCGTGTGGGCTTGAAAGTGGATCCCGGGGTTCATCGAACACCACCGCATCTTCGAGGGGGGCTTGATATCATCGCTTGTTGCCGGGAAAACCCTGGCCTGACGTTTGCTCTTTCTTTATATATTTTTGAAGAGGAACAACTCTTTCTTCAGCACGTTCAACTTTCTTCGGCAGGTCCTTTCATCGGGCTAGCAGGAGTCTATAGCTCTCGTTCATCAGCATCCGCCAGGTTATGGTTCGGGCGTGTGGATTCAAAAAATTTTGCTCTCCCGCCTCCCGGGGCAGTCGTGCATCCCGTTTTTATTCCTGTAGTTTCCGCTATCGCCCACAGAGGGAGCTCCATGCAAATCTTCAGTTTCGGCGTTCTGGATTTGCCAGAACGCTAATCCCTTAATCCCCGACTAAACGATTTTTGAAAACAAGGGGTAGGGAGTAGCGATTAAAAAGGCAATGAACCCCCAGACACCCCAAAAGTTCTTGGAACAGCAAAAATTCCTGGAAGACGCTACCCAGGACACAAAAACGACGCCATCTTGAAGGCATCGAAATACACTGTAAGGTCTACATAATACCTAGCCCTTTACCCTCAAATCAGGATGAAATCAGATTCCTTTACATAAAAAGAATTTAGGTTCTTAATACAAAGAAATATCAAAGAATAATAAAATAACATTAAAGAACATTGTTACACATTGTTACACTAGTACATATATATATCTGCAGTTACTATGTTGCTTTTAAGCCCGTCATGATCCAAACATGTTTTAAAGATTAAACAACGTAGAATTTCACTGCTGAATTCTACAACTCGTCCGTGCATTGTATAGTCTGAGTGTGTTTTACAGCACAGTTGATGAAGCAATTTTAAATATAATATACATCATTGTTGCAATACTGTGTATTGTTTTACTTTCTTGGCAATGAACCCTTGAAATTTTTAAAACTCAAAATTTCAAATCAAAGAAGTTTTCAGCAGTAAATTCACAACATTGAAATTATTTTTTTAAGAGCTCGCTTCTGACTTTTGAAAAGAAAAAAAAGATTGTTATTATCACTATTATTTTTCAAAATTTTTTGCGTGTCGTGTATGCATAAAAACTTCTATACCCGGCCACCCCTTTAAACGGACATATTTTGTTCAGAACTGATTGAATACTCCATAGAGTCAATGTTATTTTCACTCCTATACAGCGGTTACCCCATTTCCCAGACAACGGACATCATGAATACGTTTGAAATTCGCCGAAAAATCCTTTCTCCCAACCACTTACTCAGAAATTCTTCCATCCAGATTCTCAGAAGTGACCATTTGACTACTCATTTTTAGTTAAAAAAATATATATATTGAAACGGAAAGAATCAATCCAGATGTAAAAAAATCTTTCATTCCAAGCAGTTGCTAATCGGTAGTCCCCTGGGACAATTGAGGCAAGCGATGGCTGGCTGGCTGGATCAGTTTCGATCCAAAAAAATATTACTTTCGTTCTGTTTCTGGCGAAAGCAACACCGTAAAGGAAGAAACTATTAACGATCGGATGGACAGCTGCACAGAATTTATGAAACGATCTGAAAAGCATTTTTAATGAGGATGAGAGTGGACTTTACTTTTGGGGTTGCTTCCTAAAAAGTCAGTGTTCTTTGGGGAAAAAAAAGAGATCAGCGGTGGTAAGCTGTCAACGGTCTGCCTCCCGATCATATTTTGTTATAGTGCAACTGGTGAGATGGAGCGACTTATTGTAGGAAAATCTACTTGGTCACATTGCTTAAAACAGGGGTTCTCAACCTTTCAGGATCTGCGCCCCCCTTTGAACAGTGATGTGAGGTTACGCCTCCCCCTCCCCCACCACCACCACTACCACCATATGTGGTCAATGCATGTAGTACGATCGGAATATGAAACTGAAGCCGGTTATTAAATGAAAATACAGAATTGATAATTTCATACAAAAAATTTAATATATTACTACACATATCTTAATTTGGACCATATCATTATTAGAACATATGAAATCAAAGAATTAAATACAGATCAAATATATTTGAGGTAATCAAGGATCTAGATGAGGTTGGCATGTAATAAAAGTCACTTTCACAACATTAATGAGAGGGCTCACAATGTTTGTCCTTGACAAGTTTTTGAATATTAGGTTGTAACTGTTACAAAGCACACCTGAGGTCACTTTCAACGTCCAGACGTGCGACAATTATAGTGTTTTTACAGTTACGACAATTATCGCGTACGACAATTATCGTATTCGTGTTCGTATGTCGAAAATATGTTATGATTACATTGTGACCGCAAAATTGAGTACAGTACATTTCAGTTAGTTTTACTTTTTATTTTACTTTTTTAATCACGCCTCCCTTGAAATTCTTCTCCCCCCCCCCCCCTGGGGGGCGCGCCCCCCAGGTTGAGAACCGCTGGCTTAAAAAATCAGAATTTGACAAAGCTGAGGATCCAACGGGACTCAAACAAAAAGGTTTGTGTGACCTCATCGATGTTTGAAAAGGGAATTTCTAGTGTCAAATTGAAAATTAAAAGCCAAAATTGAAAAATTGGATTATTTCTTGATAAGGCTGCATGGCATAGAATAATGACTGAAGAACATTCAAAATTGATTTTCTTATCCCCGGACATTACATCCGCACTCCAAGCCTTGGATCAAGGAATTATCCAAACATTTAAGCTGCTATACCGAAGACGTGAACTGTATTTTCTGGTCAC
Organism: Dolomedes plantarius; assembly: GCA_907164885.2. NCBI lineage: Eukaryota > Metazoa > Arthropoda > Arachnida > Araneae > Dolomedidae > Dolomedes > Dolomedes plantarius. The sequence goes on from OU015500.1 coordinate 62,641,126, forward strand.
ATAACTTCATGACCTATTGTGCGAAACAGATATTACAAAATCTATTACTAGAAGTGACGCAATATCATGGTCAAAATTAACGTGGTAGGAACTCAAGCAGGCAAAAATTGTTAAATGTTTTAGTTATTGCATTTCCCCAACTCAAGAGACTAATCTGTCTGTTGTTCAAATCACTGATGACAATTCCGATATTAAGCAGGATATTGAAATCCTAGCAAGTGCATCAAAACTTGCTGTCAATCTTGACACAGAGAAGGGTATATGTCATTATGAGTTGCAAGAAGGGTAGGAAAATCGATTGCAAAATGATTAGATTAAGCAGAATTAATTATGTAATAATTTAAATAGCTTTAAGTTAACTAATACATATTTACTGATCGGTTTACAAAATAATCATAGGTGGTTTTTCAATATTGCATAATTTTCAGCGAACCCGTCTTTTGTGATTCTTCAGTCGGATTCAGAGAAAGAAAATCTAAATATGACGACTTTACCAGAAGCTCTTGCAGAGCTTATAAAACTAAAATATAGACTTTCGGGGTTTGAGGATGACGTCAAAAAAGAATACCGAATTTTAAGATAACTTTATTTTAAAATTGAAAATGAGATTATGCGAAAAAAAGTTCTAATTTCAAACAAAAAAACATTGCACATTTCTTAATACGAAACTCCTTATCATTAAATTATCTTATTTAATAAGTGCGTATTGTTCTCCCTTTATCTACAACATTTTTGAAGGTGTCATAATTAAATATTCTTAATTTTTTTACTAGAAGAACCCTTTTTCCACTGCCACCCCTCAAAAAGGCGATTTCTTTTCGGAACGGTCACTGACCGCTTTAGAAAAGTTTTACTGTGTATTAACGAATAAAATCAGATTGCGAAAATGAAAAGTGGACTGTCACATGCTGAAGTTCTGAAACTTTTCAAAGATTTATTTCTGAACTCTTACAGATTAATTTAACAAAATTTAATCTTATGAAGCTGCTAATGGTACGAAGAAAATTACTGCCCTGGCTCTCATATTTATGTAACTTTTATCCATAATTTACCTCACAAATATCTCTTGACTCAGAAACTTTAATCGTTGAAGTTTATATCAACTGTCTGTGGTAGATTCCGTATGGGTACTACCACTATTTGTACGCCAGAGATTAATTAGAGCTCGACATCCCGCTAAACGTATATTATGCGTAACGTAATTTAAAAAAAGAAATCTATGCAACTGCATATTTGACGAGGAAATATTTATAAATTATCAAATTTGATATAGGTTAATTAATTAAGGGGTCATACGACTGTTAAACCGTAAAAAAAATATCGATTTTTTGAAGAAAATACAATGGAAGTTATGAATAAAAACGTGTCAGATGTTTACTGTAAACAGATTTAAAGGGCAATTCTTCAAAGGGATTTATCTCAAAATGTGTTTTTTCACATAACGCACTTGTTATCTCTAGAACTATTTCATATTTTTGCATGAAATTTTCACGGATGGTACATATTATCATTTGCTTGAAGCTGAACTTAAATTTGTTTACAGTTCTCTAGAGAATGCATTTTTCATGCATAGATAAAATTTAATTTATTAAGAAAAAAAAATGCACTATTTTCAGTTTCATAGTAAAAATAGAAATATACCTTAATTATATACAAATTTAGGTTCAAATTAAACTTTAGCTTCTGCAGTATGTGTTAAAAGCAGAAATTTTGTCTTAAACTCAATTTCTTGTGGAGTATTTATGTGCGTTAGCTTTGATATCACTTTTATCTAAAGCAAACTGATTATTTATGACTATCTAACAAAAATTATTTTAAACTATCAAACAAGAAACAGGTATATATTCATAAATCAAACATTGTTCTATTAACATAAAAAAAATATGATTTTAAATCTTATACTTTTCAAGATATAGAATGTCGAAAGTGACACAATTTTTATACTTTTTCGACTTTTAACAGTCCCCTTTTAACAGACCACTTAAGTGGGGATAGCCATTTAGTCAACTTTTATTTGAATGCTTGTATTTCAAACTACGAATAATATAATCCACAAACACTTTATAAATATGTTACTTTAACTTTCATGATTCAGAATTATAAGCAGATATGAAATTTTATTAAATTTTGTTGAAAAAGGAAAATTTAGTTACAAAAATCAGTGGGTAATTGCATGTTTAAATTATATATTGACTTTGATTGTATTTAATGTTATTGTTCTCAATCAGATTTATTTTTCACTGATATGAATTTCTGCAAGAATAATTATAAAAATTCTACTCCTTTGGCTTCAAGTCTTCTTTTAAAAACATATTCTCTGCGTAACTTTGATATTAGTGGACAATTTGTTTCTAGATTATATAACATTTCAGAATTTCTCTTCTGAAGTTTTATTAAATATGATATACGATATACTTAGAAAAATGTTCCTATTTTTAGTAATAGATGGCAGCACAACTTCTTAGGAAACTTCTAGAAAGTACTAGATCACTGGCCATAGATGGCAGCATTGCAGTGTGATGTCATCTTCTCGTACCTCCCAGATGATTCGAGAATCTGACTAGTTTCCTATAAGAGAGATGTCGGCCGGTAACCGTCATTCAGATATTGCGAGAAGCTCTAAAGTTTGTGGACGCTTGGTGACAGCGCTCTTGCTGCGTGATATACACATCATTATTGTATTGTTGTGGACTGATAGCTCTTCTGTGGACTTTTAAACCTCGAGTATAGTGCTATAAAAGCCCAAAGTAAAAAATGTCGAGCGGAAAAGCGCCTGCTATTGGAATCGATTTGGGCACAACATATTCTTGTGTCGGTGTTTTTCAACATGGTAATGTTGAAATAATCGCTAACGATCAAGGTAATCGCACTACACCTAGTTACGTGGCCTTTACGGATACCGAGAGACTGATTGGTGATGCAGCAAAATCTCAAGTCGCTATGAATCCAGAGAATACGGTCTTCGATGCTAAAAGGCTCATCGGTCGGAAATTCGACGACCCCAAAATCCAACAAGATATGAAGAATTGGCCTTTTAAAGTGGTGGATTCGTCTGGAAAGCCAAAGATCAGTGCAGAATTTAAAGGTGAACATAAGCAATTTAATCCTGAAGAAATCAGTGCCATGGTGTTGACAAAAATGAAAGAGACTGCCGAGATGTATCTGGGGGTTAAAGTCACCGATGCAGTCATTACTGTCCCTGCCTACTTCAATGATTCTCAGAGACAAGCTACGAAGGACGCTGGAAGAATCGCTGGTCTGAATGTTCTGAGAATTATCAATGAGCCGACAGCTGCTGCTCTAGCATATGGACTGGACAAAAACTTAAAAGGTGAAAAGAATGTACTAATATTCGATCTAGGTGGTGGCACATTTGATGTGTCTATTTTGACAATTGATGAAGGATCCCTGTTTGAAGTGAGATCTACTGCTGGTGATACTCATTTGGGAGGTGAAGATTTCGACAACAGAATGGTTGCATATTTTATAGAAGAATTCAAACGCAAACACCGTAAAGATTTGCGTTCTAGCCCGAGAGCTCTTAGAAGACTCAGAACTGCCTGTGAACGAGCTAAACGAACACTCTCTAGCAGTAGTGAAGCAAGTATTGAGATTGATGCTCTCTTTGAAGGTATTGATTTCTATTCCAAGTTAACTAGAGCCCGATTTGAAGAGCTATGTATGGATCTTTTCCGATCTACTCTAGAACCAGTAGAAAGAGCTCTGAAAGATGCCAAGTTAGATAAGAGTAGTATCCATGATGTTGTTCTAGTGGGTGGCAGTACTCGTATACCTAAGGTACAAAAACTATTGAGAGATTTTTTCAATGGAAAAGAACTGTGCATGTCTATCAATCCTGATGAGGCAGTAGCCTATGGAGCTGCAGTACAAGCAGCTGTTTTGACAGGAAGCAATGATGAGAAGATTAGAGATGTTCTTCTTGTTGATGTTGCTCCACTTTCTTTAGGTATTGAAACTGCAGGAGGAGTAATGACAAAAATCGTTGAGAGAAACTCTCGTATTCCATGTAAAACCTCTCAAGTATTTACAACTTACTCAGATAATCAGCCTGGGGTTGATATTCAGGTTTTTGAAGGGGAAAGAGCAATGACAAAAGACAATCATTTGCTAGGGAGATTTCAGCTGTCTGGAATACCCCCAGCTCCCAGAGGAGTGCCTCAGATTGAAGTCACCTTTGATTTAGATGCAAATGGAATTTTGCAAGTATCTGCTCAGGATAAGAGCACTGGAAAGTCTCAAAGCATCCGTATTACTAATGACAAGGGACGTCTATCTAAGGATGATATTGACAGAATGCTGAATGAAGCAAAACAGTATGAGAAAGAAGATGCTGAGCAAAGGGAAAGAATTGCTGTCAGAAATTCCCTTGAATCTTATGTGTATTCTGTAAAACAAGCAGCTGATTCAGCACCAGATGATAAACTTTCTGCTTCAGACAAATCAAAAATCAAGCAATCTTGTGAATCTGTGATTCAGTGGCTGGATAACAACACACTTGCTGAGAAAGAAGAAATTGAACACAAAATGAAAGAAGTGCAATCAGAACTATCTCCTATAATGACAAAATTACATCAAGGAAATATGAACAATTCAGGTCAAAAAACAAGTAGCAGTGCAGGCACTGGTCCTACAATTGAAGAAGTTGATTAATTTTTACTTAGGACTATTATAGCTTCTTTTGTATTTATAGCTGTTAAATTTAACAAGATTTTTTACCCAGGTTCCAGTAAGTAATTTATTTAAGTGTTCATCTGTAAATAACTATTTGTGAATGTTCTATTTGTAAAATAAGTATATATTTTGTAATAAATATGTACATATTTTGTAATAAATGTTTCTGAGATAGAACTGTCTTTTCAATTAACTTAAGCCTACTATCTCATTGCATCCAGGTAAGTACTTTAAATTTCTTGTTCATATAGTTATATTTATTGTTAGAATTTTCCTCTCAGATGATGACTTTCAAATGTGATGACTTGAATATTATTTGTGACAGTGAGCAGAATTGCAATCATATCCTATTTTACTACAGGAATGTGTATAGGGAACAGTATTCTATTAAATTCTGAATGTTTCATTGTGGTGAAAAATGGTTATCAGAATAGAAAATGTAATAAATGATATACTTAAATTTGTTATTTATGAATACATATGTTACTATATACCTGTACTTTTACTAATTAACACATATCTTGGTGAAGTATGTAATGATTAACCTGCATTTTAATTTTATATTCATAACCCTGTGTTTTCGAAATGCTATTAATCTTATGTCTTTAAATGATAGGGAAATGAAATAACTGGTAACTTGTAAAAGGGCTTAAGTTTGGAATTTGTTAGGTTTGACAATTTCATTAACACAGCTAGGTTAATTATTGCTTTTTCATATTACATTCATAGGGTAGTGGATGAGTTGACAATTTTATTTTATTTACAGGTACAAGCAGAATGTTATCTTTTCTGTATCATTCAATATTCCCTTTAATTTCTATAATGAAATTTTTGATTATAAGTTAAATTCTAAATTTTGTAGTTTTTTATAGTAATGATATATCCAGCGAGTGCTAAATATTTCAATACATAAAAGTGCATAACTTAGAGGGTTCATGAATTATTGTCAGATTACAATGCTGATATATAAACTGGCTAAAGAGAAGGAGAGGTAAAAAAATATGTTTTGGAAAACTAAAACTTTATAAATAAAGATATAGAAAGTACAAATATATATATATATATATATATAATAAATTTAATCAATAGGAGTGTTGTATCACACACAGTACTTGAAGAATGTTAGTATCTGACACAGTATTATGGCACACTGTAATATTTCATGCAAGCCTTCAATTATGCTGAAATTCTCTCAATCATTACTTTTGTCACTGATTACATTCAAATTTTGCTGGCTTAGTGTAAATTTCATATCTAAGTTCTACTTGAAAATCATATATAGCACCAGCGGGTAAGGTGGAGGGTAGGAAGTTCTGGTAGTCCAAAATGAGCATAAATTCTTAAAGCTGTATTAAAAAATTAAGAGGTTACATGTGGTTAAAAATTAACTCTAATACTGGCTAAACAAATTGTTTAAATTTATCTTGATTATTTATTGATAACTTTTACAAAATTTTCTTATTTGGAAATCAAAATTCTTTTTATAATTTTAGGAAATGTCTTATGGGGGTTAACAAAATATTTCACATCTGAGATTATCGAATTGCAATATTTATTATGGAATACAAGGTTGTGAATTCTGAAAGCTCAACTTTAAACAATATACTTTTCTGCTAAGTGTAACAAAGTCTACAAGTGCTATAAGTAAATTATCTCCACTTTACATTTTTTGTAGTGAAAAAAAAATTGCATTAAATGATATGAAGATAAAGGATCATGAAGTTGTATTATTTAGAACCGTATTTCAATCTCTTATTACAATATTATCCAGTTCTAACTCTGTGATATTCAATATCATTTTAAATTAGGAATGCATTAAATATGTTGCATTATGAGTATTTATGCATAGCGATATAACTTTTCTGGTACTGAGCAGTTCAAAAACAGTTTTAATTCTTTGACTGAAACTGAAGGTCAGGTTATATATTTTTATTACTAGACTACTGCTGTTTTCATTCTAACTTCCTTTTAAATTTGCATTTTATATACATTCCATTATATTCATCATTTTTCCTTTTATTTCAATATTGTACGGAGTACAATATTCCTTTCAGGGTGTATAAAAATCATGATTTTTTGTTAAATAAAAAAAATTTGGATTTTATTGATTTAAATCAGATTTTTTCAATTTTAATCACAATTATTTTAAATTTTAATTTTATGTGATATAACCTATTTTATATATATATATATATATATATATATATACACACCATATATTTAAAATTTTATACTATATTACTATATAACATGCATAAATAGGAAGTAAACATTTTCAAATTCAAACATTACTGGTCATTGTCAATAAAATAATTTTAAAAACAAAAAATGAAACTAATTTAGCTGCCTTTTCTACATCTAATTGGTTTCGCAATTTGTTCTGTAGGAGTCCAAATGTGGAAAATATCCTCTCTATCCCAGCAGTTGTTCCATTGCAGTTGTTCCTTTTGCATTTGTGTTATATCAAACTCTTTCTGATCCATACAGTTCTTTAGGAGTGCTATTGATGTCCACCACTGTAAGGTATTGAATGATTCCACTTTCAACACCTTACAGTGGTTAAACATTCCACTTCAAAATTAGGATTGAAGAGTACTTAGGATTGGTTGTCTGACTTATTCTCAGATGCAAATCTGGCCAATCAAGATGAAGTAAGTGTACTATCACAGTGACAAGATTGATAAGTAAAGTAGACCAATACATTTGATAAATTTTAAAATTCAGACATCTAGGAAAAATGTGATTTGAAATACTAGTAGCTCTCCAGTAATTGTTTAAGTTAGGCCTGCACAATATATGGCCTGCCAACATTCACTCTGTGGCCTGGAAGCCTCTTGTGAGGGTGCATATTATAAATCTGAAAATATGGAATATTATTTTTTGATTTATAATATTTGGAAAGGAATATATGAGAAACAAATGTTAATATTTAACTTTTAAAATAACCAGTAATTTATTTTTTGTTAGATAAAATATTTTTCACTTTTACGTCTCCTATTTTCTTTCGGCCTGCAGCAGTTTTCCATAAAATATGGTCCTCATCACGCTTTGAGCTGTGCAAGTCTGGTTTAAGTGTACTCAAAATCATATATTCATGTGTTCATAAGTGCATATTCACACACACACACACACACATATATATATATAAACACAAATACTGAAAGCCATGGAAAAACTTCTCCAGATTTAGAACTAAAAGAAAATAAGGGTTTAAGGATATTAAGGGTTTTTTAAACATTATTATTCTGACATGAAAGAATAGCTAGCTTACTTTAATCAGTTTTATAGGAGGGATATATTAGTCTACTCTTGCTCCATGTAACAGATATTTAGAAGTTGGGGATTAGGAAGGTGAAATCTTCACCAAAACAAATATTAATCTTGCATGTCATTTTTTGATTTTTGTTGAATAAGATAACTCTTTATAAGCAGTTTGGGTTGTCTAATATATATAAGGGAAAAAAAAAATTTTACTAAAATATCAGAACTGGAATTGAACAAAATTAGTGTTGAATCAGTTTAGCTTTATAAAAGAAACCTATTATCGTAGTGCTAGGGTGTTTACAACGCAGAATGTAGATTTTTTTTAATTTCAAAGATCCATGGTTTGAAATTTTAAAAAATCTAAATTCTGTGTTAAGATGTAGATTTTTTTAAAATTTCAAACTATAGATCTTTGATAAGAAAAATAAATTTACTCATTTAAAAATGCGAAAATACGTATAATGTATCAGCATGTAAAGTACGATTTTTTTTTATCAAAACAAAATTCTGTGACGATTAACAATAGCAAATTCTACTTTTGTTTTCAACTTTTCCTGTTCAAAATTATATTTATCAGTTACTGATTATATTTACGAAACTTTCGATCTAACAAATTGTATCGGCTGAAAATTTGATTAAATCCTGATTAATGAGAAAAGTACTCTTTCGCAGCAACAGATGGCAGCACGAAACCCTCAGCAAAAAATTCTGGAAACTTGAAGTTGCAGCAATATTTTTAGGAGTGGATCAATACAGCTGGATTGCACTAAATTTTTCGTGGCGCCATCTCTTGTTCAAATATGCAACTAGTTTTCATTATAAATGTATTAGCATTCGATCTTTATTTGAATATAGGTACTGTAAATATTCCAATAGCATATTTTTCTATTACATTTTTTCTGGGGGGGAGGAAATATTTAGGGCTGTAGGGTTCATGCATGAAGCTAAAGCTTCATGCATGAACCCTACAGCCTTTCGGTATTTGGGATATGGATGCCAGTTTGGGGATCTACAAAATTGTATTTGTGATTAACAGTTTAATGCATGTACTCCTGTCATCGAGATCTTTTTTCTGTACCCTCTCCAGCAATCTGTGTTTATAATAGTACCAGGTAAAAAAGTTTTTCACAATTACGGATATATGATTTTGTCACACTCAGAAACTGCATCAATGGTATTTTGAATGGAGCTAGTTTTTTAAAACACAACTTGAATTTGGAGTTCAAAACTACTGTATTAGTAAAAAGTAAATCGTGGGAATAACATTCACACTCAACTGACGAAAATATTCCATTCCACTTGCTGTTGGAGCATTTTTTCCATTTGGTAGAAGAGTAAAACAATATTTCAAAATGTTGCGGTGCCGAGATAAACTTTCATGATGTTGAGTCAATATTTGGTCACAAAATAGAATAAAAATAGTTCTCCTGAAATATCGGTTATAAAAGTGGACCTTAATATTAGGAACTCTGTAGAGATGGAAAGCTGAGTTTCAAGTTCAAGATGTGATTTTCAATAAACTCGATGCAAAATAGCACAGAATATGAATGTTGAGTAGACGATTTGAGGATACACGCATCGCGTACGACCTATGACTGGCCATCGGCAGTTATCGCCAATACATAATACCCATGATCTCCCTTGACCCGAGCTCTACTTCGTTCGCCTTGTGTTAACAGCGGCCGAGATACCCGATAGCTGTATTAATAGTTTAGAAATAGAAGACACGATCCTGCAGAAATTAAAAAAGAATTTTAACTAGAAAAATACTTTTGAAATATTTTCTCGTGTTTTATCCCATTTTCTTTGGAGGGGGTCTTGTCCCCCCCTCCTCTGGGTGCGCCACTGGTTAAAGATGGAAATTTACTAAGCTGCAGTATACATGCAATGCTAGCACGTGCAAAAGGCCGAAGAGAGTTACGTGCAAAAGGAAGCCTTTTGGAAAGGAAGAGCAAAAGGAAGAGCACGTGCAAAAGGCCGGTGAGATTTTAGTTTGGTGTTTCGGCTCTCCAAATTTGTTGTTGTTTCGTATACTTCGTTCTGTATTAATTTTACGGCTCTCTTTCTTGTCATCGCGTGTCTCCGTTCCTATGGTTCGGACTCGCGACTTCTCCCCCTTCGTGTTCAGCTGGTTCGTTTAATCATTCTGTCAGAGTCCTCCTTCCCTAAGACACGGGATACTTATGTCTTAGCCTCACTCACTTATTATTATGTAGAATGGCAGGGGAAGGACTGAAGTTCATAGCTGCATATTCTGTAATGTAGATAGTTGAGAAAAAGTTCACAGCATGATTTGTAGAAGGAAGAAACTGGGAGACACCAAAGTCTATCATGGGCAGGGCCCGATTTAGAAAATTCTTTACTGTAAGCACAACTCGGGATGGGGGCCCCCTAACACTGATGTGGGCATAAAATTTTCCAAAATTGACACACACACACACACAAAATAATCACGAACCATCGTGAAAGTACCATTTTACCAAAAATTGGCTATTTGAAGCGTAGAAGACTAGAACATTATCAAATAACAAAAAGCAATACAACATATTAACATCATCATTAAAACACCAATACAATGCAACCAGAAAAACTTATTAATCCCTTATATACACTATAACATACATATGATGAACTATACATATTGTACCAAATCCGAGCGACGGGTAGATATTCTAAAACGTGAATTTCAAAAACAGAAATAAATTTGCCAGTTACCGCAACCTGAATAATAGAAATTTATATAACACTAGATGTATTACCCGGCTTCGCTCGGGATTCAGTTTCTGTTATTATTATTTTATGATGTTCTAAAGTTTTCGCTAAAATTCTTTTGCAGTAGCAAATAGCATTAGTTTGTTGTCGGTGCTGTCGTTGTTCTTCGCTTTCCTCTCCTTTCGATGTTGAAGCTCGAAGACGATCGTATGTTCGACGCGTTAGGGTTGATTTAGGATTAATTTATACAGGCACGTAAAGGGAACGTAACGGGAAAGGAGCCGAGCCCGGACGCCGGCTGCATGTGTTTATACAGAGACGGGAGTAGAAAGTGGCGGGAACGAGTTTCATTAGTAGTGAAAGATTTGTAACGTCATGGCGCGATTTCATTTTTCTGTTAAAGATTTAGCCATTATCACACTTTTGTTAGAGGAGAGCCAGGGCCGTGCTTAGGGGTGGACAAACTGGGTAACCGCCCAGGGCCACCCTTTTTATTTCTCATAGCAACACTTTTCTAAATGTTACGGGATTTTAAAGAAATCCCTCATTTTTCGCGGTTTCTATAATTCAACTTATAAAAATATATATGTTTCGATTTTTTCTAAAGAATCACAGAATGAATCTTAATTGACAAACTACCCTTTTGGTTCGAAAAATTTCTCGGTTAAAAAAACATGATTTATCTTCAATTCAGTTATAGTAAACCCTTGATTATCAATCCTTTTTTTCAATATCAGTTTCTACTATCTGTCAGTCACTACATACAGTCATTTGAAGAATTATAAACCGTTTTGTCGGACTTTGTTCGTTTTCACGGAATAGTTGCAAACTGAGAAAAACGTGAACATATCCTTGTGAACGAATACTAATACCATTTGGTCAAATGTTTGCTCTATTCAAAGCAAACAATAGACAAGACATTTCTCCAGGGAGTGTAAGACAAATAAGTAAATGCGCTCCAAACAGGGCAGCCCAGAGACTTTACGGGGCCTGTGGCAAACTTCTGTTGGGGGCCCCAAGAAATCTGATTAATCGAATAATTTATTTATTTATTTATTTATTTATTTATTTCTTTTGGGGGGGGGGCGGTGCCCTTTTTCAGGAGATTATTTTGAATTTTGAAGTACGGTACAAGTTTCAGAATTTTCTTTCGGAGGAAATCTAATAAATAATTTTTAAAAATTTTTTCGGGCCCCTCCGGCAGTTGGGGGCCTGGGGCAAAGTGCCCCAGTTGCCCCCCCCCCCCCTCTGGGCGGCCCTGGCTCAAAACCTGTTGGGAAGAAAGGGGTTTGAAGGCTGAAGGAGGGAGGTAAACAAAAAATGGCTTTTACTTGTTCTCTCTATCATTATAATGGATTTTATTTCCCACTTTTCCCACAAGAATTGAAAATATTACAAAGCAGGTACAATCAGAATGCTTTGAATACGGATTGTACGCCTGTCCTCCTTGGCAGTTATTTCTAATGAAAATGATCTCTCATCATCTTTGGACTTTTCACTTTTAATATACAATTTTGCTGCTCAGAAAGCAAGAAAAATTGCTTTATAACCAACAAATCCATACATGTAAGTATTTGTTTTTAACAATTTGCACTTTCTAAATCGTGTAAATAATTTTTCCATTGTTTCATTATTCATACAAATTCATAAATTTTATATTTTAGTGGACCAATTGTAATTTCAAGTATAATTTTCTCCTATTGTCTTCCGAATTGTCATTTTGAACTTTGGAATCATGTATTTTGATGGGCCAAATCGTACAAAACCTCTCACCAGCTCAATGAGTTTTCATCATCCATATTAAATTTCAAACATAAATAACAGTATGTAAATTATATCTTGAATAGCCACTTTTTACTTTCTGCCATGAACGAGAGACGGCCGAGGAGTGAAAGACTTCCTGCTTCGAATCGTTGGAGCCGATTCTCGGCCGGGAATCTGCCGAGAATCGGACGTGTTCCCTTCACGTGCCTGTATAAAGGTCGATTTATACAGGCACGTGAAGCGAACGTAACGGGAACGAGCCGAGCGCGCGACAAGTCGTCGTAATCATTTCCTCCCTGTTTTTCAATGGAACTGTTTATACTGCACCGTGACACGTGTCTTGTCTAATGTTTGCTTTGAATAGAGCAAACATTTCACCAAATGGTATTAGTAATCGTTCCCAAGGATATGTTCACGTTTTTCTCAGTTTGCAACTATTACGTGAAAACGAACAAAGTCCGACAAAACGGTTTATAATTCTTCAAATTACTGTATGTAGTGACTGACAGATAGTAGAAACTGATATTGAAAAAAAGGATTGATAATCAAGGGTTTACTATAACTGAATTGAAGATAAATCATGTTTTTTAACCGAGAAATTTTTCGAACCAAAATGGTAGTTTGTCAATTAAGATTCTTTCTGCGATTCTTTAGAAAAAATCGAAACATATATATTTTTATAAGTTGAATTATAGAAACCGCGAAAAATGAGGGATTTCTTTAAAAACCCGTAACATTTAGAAAAGTGTTGCTATGAGAAATAAAAATGGTGGCCCTGGGCGATTACCCAGTTTGTCCACCCCTAAGCACGGCCCTGGCTCTCCTCTAACAAAAGTGTGATAATGGCTAAATCTTTAACTGAAAAATGAAACCGCGCCATGACGTTGCAAATCTTTCACAACTAATGAAACACGTTCCCGCCACTTTCTACTCCCTTCTCTGTATAAACACATGCAGCAGGCGCCCGGGCTCGGCTCGTTCCCGTTACGTTCCCTTTACGTGCGTGTATAAATCAACCCTTAAAAGGTTCTTCATCAGTCTCACTGCTTCGCATCACTACAATTCGAATTCTGTTGCCTTCGAGCTGTTGGGAATGTTTTTTTCTTCAGATTCTTGAGTTCGTCTAACTGCATTTCGAATTCTGTTGGCTTCTCGCTCTTCTGTTTTTTTTTCATCACATTGCTCATATCTCAACAATCTTTGACATTTTATCCTTACTTCTGCAGGATTAAAAGTTGCTCTCCTCTTTTCGGGCATTTTAAAGCATTAATTTACAGCTAGTCAATAACGTTTGAATGGATTTATTATGATAGAAAAAGAATCAATAATGTTTGAATGGATTGAGATCACATTCAATATTAAAACATAGCAAATCTGATAATTATTATAGAAAAAGTATATACTCGTATTTCATGCTCGGAATTCTTTCTCAAATCTAAATCGTCTGCTACTTTTCAATGCCACTTTCAGACTTTCTTAATTATAATATACACGTATTTCATGATTGTAATTCTTTCTCAAAACTAAATCATCTGCTATGTGTCAATGTCACTTCAGTTATATAAATCACCGCGTCAAGGCTAAACGCACGTGTTTCTAGCTAAGTGGACGTGTCCTTCGGTATATTATACTTTTAACAGGTAGCTTGGGATAGTTTCAATTCATGAAATGGATAGATAGCACATTCATTGAAAATGAATGACTTTCCATCCTAATATTTTCATTTTTAAAAAGAAATATTCCGGCTTTGCCACGTATATGAAAATACGAGTAATATATCAAATTCATTTTTGCATGCGCCAATATATGAATAAATCACGTTTTTAATTCATGTCTATTTATTTTTACGGAAATGTTATAATTTAATTGGCAACAATGAAATGTTACAATGGCTTTGAACAAAAATATCCGTTGATACCGCGCAAACTTGTTCTATCATAATTCGGGAATGGAACTTCGTAGAGGGATGAAAATAGTCTATAACCTTTGCGCAAGTTCAAGCAATAAGTTGATCAAGTTTCATCGCAATCGGATGAACGGTACGGCAGCGCATAAAATACGAACAAACAAACATTCATTTTTATATATATACATTAAATCTTCAGTACACTTTCTTGAAACTTGCAGAAATGTAGACAAAATAAAAACGTTGAATCTTCGCTGGAAGCTAACAGTTCCAGCACCTAAGAACTTTTCTTTAACATGGAGGAATTCAGAGACAATAATAAATTACAATATACCAATTATTAACAAGTAACATACAACCTTAAATTTCCCTCCTTCTAAGGACCTCGTCTTAAACCAGCCGAGACTAAAACTTTCCACAAGGAGAATCACCTGTTGAAAACAGTCGACCGATCGCTTCAAAACCAACTTTAGAACTGAACTTTTTATTCCAGACTCTTATTCGCCTAGGAAACAAAACCCGTGTTGCCACACTGCTCAACCAAATCATTTTCCAACAATAGACCCAAGAGCAGGATTTATTACTTACTCCGTGGTAGACGCGTGAACGTGCTAAACCATTGTTAAAGCACGCATTATAAATTATTTTTATTAATGTTAAAAGCAGTGCCTGGTTGTAAATTCTAACTAATCCCAATTCTTTCACATTTTACAACAATGTCTTTGTTTAAAAATGAAGAATCAGTTTCTAACTAACAGCTGGTGTTTTTACATATGCAAACATTTTTGAAATAAAAATAATACTAAGTTAAAAAATTTGTTTTTATTTAAGACTGTAAAGTAACATTCATGAACAAATATTTCTGTAATGGAGTTAAAATACATATTTTATTAAAAATCAATCAAGGGTACATTAAAAAAAAACGCAATACATATTCTGCTTTGATTGTCATAAAATATACAACCCATCACTAAAAATGTTACTTGACTTTTCCAGAAATTTTTGGTGCAGTTTTATTGCATTTCTATGGAGTCCTACAAGTCAATGCAGGATCTATCCAAATATGTGTATATCAGCATATTAATACTGTAATAAAATAATGTGTTCTTTGCACAAGTTATGTATTTTTAATAAGTAATTAAAAATGCCCGATTGAAATATAAACAATTGTCAGTTTTCTCACGAGAATTGAACTCAGCCCCATAAAATGAGCCATTAAGAGGGAAGTTTTTAAAAGCAAACGTTCGAGCTTTTTTTATGACTTAGTCATTGTTAAAAGAAAGTGAACTAAGCCTTCTCTGAACAATAAACAACCATAAACGAGGACCCTTTTAAGAATGTTGAAAGATAGAACAGCCCGTTTCTTACTATACGGTGAAAGTACTGGCTGTAAAGAAGTGGAGCGAAACTAATTTTAAGAGGTTTACTGCAAAACATATAGCTGTTAAAAGGTAAGGATGTACAAAGAAAGGAAAGAGGCACAGAATCCGATAGACCACCCACACATCGGGGCACATATAAAAATTAAAACATTATAGTTAAGATGCCTAAGAATTAACATAATGGATTGAAATCATGAAGGGAATAATAAGAATTATTAAATTTTAGATTATACCTTAAAGTTAATTTTAATTTAGAATGAGTAATATTAAAAATAAAAGCTGTAAATAAATTCCTCGTTACACTTATAACCCAATTAGCACAGATCATTGTCAAAGTTCCACTGTGTTCCACTCATCTCTTGCCTAAGCAGTCTGCCTAAACGACGTCTCTGACTTGGTGTTAAGCCGATCTGCTTTTCTTATATCGTATAGCAAAGCGCTCACAAAAGGCTTCCATCTTTAGGTCGTAACAACTTCAAGTTGGAGGTAAAGCGGTGGTCTTCGATAGCCTGAACTTTACTGCACCTTGCAACAGGATTTCGTCCAGCAAAGGAATTTATAAGTGTTTAAAACACACTATACCAGATTTTCCCCCCAAATAATTTAAATTTTAAAATATTATTTGCATTTTTTTTAAAAGAGAAGAATGCCTCAAAGTGTCAAATTTCTTTCTCTATTACGCAGTAAAAAAAAAAAAAAAAAAAAAAAAAAAAAATTCAAGTCTGCAATCCCTGGACAAATTTTCTCCATTGGTTAACATTGAGGTGAGCAAATCCAATAGGGTTAGTACACAACAGCCCTAAGAAAAAATGCTTTATCAACTGTGAAAATTCTCACAGTTTTTTTAGAAATTCCAGTTTGAATGATAATCGACTCATTCATCTATACATACGTCATATTATACTTGATTCATCAATCTAAATATCATGCTGATACTTTTCAAACTACTTCCAATAAGGAAATAGTAATGCCTCTCATTAAACCTCGCAAAGAGCTTCTAAAACTTCATAACGAGCTTCTAAAACGAAATACAGGTAGCCCTCCTACAGCACGGCATCTTACAACACGGTTTCGCTCTAACACGATAGAAAATTGCGGGAATTCTCGTATAACACGGTTTTGCTCTAACATGATAAAGAAATTGAGAAAACCTTTGTACAACACTGTACTTCTACAGCACTAGATAACATGATTTTTGTTTCACACATTTAAAAATAAAACACCTTAAAACAATGACGAGAAGGAATAATGAACTCTAGAAGCTTTACTTAATGGAAGCCTTTATGAAAATGTATAAACAAATTACAAATTATTCATTTATAACTCTATTCCGATGTCATAGCGGAGAGCGTCATGCACATTTTACACGTGTGACGTAATATCCCCACGTAGACGAACGCTGCGTCGTTCGAATTCGTGCTGATGACGTTGCAGATGCATTTTTGATTTTGTTTAGATTAATGTACATTTTGATTTCATTATGAGAAGATTTGATTTGATCCAGTCATGCCGGAGTAATGTAAATAATTTGTAAAAATGTATATTAAACTTGTAGTTAGAATACATCGCATGGCAGGACTTAGTTCTTTCGATTCGTTTACCCTTCCGCTGAAAGAAGCCGAAAATTCAAAAGGGAGCTTCGAAATTGTCTATTTCCATATCGGGAAATCTACAATGACCTTGTAAGAACCAGCAAACAAACCAAAATTACAGATTTTTTTAAAGAGGATAGAACGTGCAAAATATTTAAGGGAAGAAAAAGGTTCTGAAAGTGAAGTTGATATCGTTCAACCAAAAAAGCGTTTTCGTTTGATTGTACTGAGCAGCGACGAGGAAGAAATTTATTAAATTAAGGTCACTTTAAATGGAAATAATACGAGGGTTGATCAAAAAGTAAGGTTAAAAAAGACTGCAATGAAACTTGTACATTTTATTTCATAAAACCAATACAGCCAACTGATAGTACATACATTAGGTTATTTTTCGACATAGTCTTCATATCGGTTTAGGCACTTGTGGCTTGGTGGGATGAGTTTGAATATTCCCTCCTGGTAAAAATCCTGTCTTTGCGTGTTTAGCCACGTTGTGGCGAAGTGCTTCACCTCCTCATCTGAAGGGAATCGTCGGCCCCTTAGGTTCTCCTTAAAATGAGGGAAGAGATGGAAGTCGCTTGGAGTGAGGTCCGGTCTGTAGGAAGGGTGGTCGATGATGTCTCAGCGAAATTTCTTCAACAGCGTGGTAGTCCTCTGGGCTGTATGAAGTCGCGCGTTGCCGTGAAGGAAGATGACGCCCTCGGTGAGAAGTCCTGGCCGCTTCCTCCTGATTGCTTCACGCAATCGTGTCAAGGTCTGGCAGTATCGGTCAGCGGTCACTATGTGCCCTCTTTCTAAAAACTCCATGAGTAAGACAGCCGCGCTGTCCCAGAAAACTGTGGCCATCACCTTCATGGCAGATGCCGTTACATTAAACTCCTTTGGAGAGGAGGTGTGTTTCCACTGCATTGACGACCGCTTACTGCTGGGGGTATAGTGGCGGATCCATGTTTTGTCACCCGTGACAATACGGTGAAGAAAACTGGTTCCTTCAGTGGAGAAACGTTGCAAAAGTTGCAGACTTGCCCCCATGCGCTTCTCCCCTTGTGTTGGTCGGACAGCTTTCGTGGAACCCATGGGGCACAAACTTTCTGGTACTGCAGAATATCGTGAATAATGTGACGAACGCTTCCGAACGACATTCCCAATTCTTCCGTCATATGGCGTATCGTGACCCTCCTGTCCCTGGAGCTGAATCAGCTCCTCCACGCGAGCTGTGTTCAAATCTGTTGTTGACGTGCTGAATCGACCACTGCGATTCCCGTCGGTGAGCTTTTCACTACCGGCCACAAACTTTCGACACCATTCTGCGACATGCTGACGAGACATTACAGTCTCTCCGTAAACCTCTACCAGCTGCCGGCGAATTTCAGCCGCGTTTACATGTTTCACCCACAGAAATCGAACTGACCGGATTTCTTCGCGAGACCAGCTTTCCGAACGAGTCGCCATTTCTGTTAACCTTCAACTAGCGCTGTAGGTCGCGGGTAGGTGAAATTCTCCACAGTTAGTAACTGCATATATTAGAATTACTGCACACAAATAATTTCTGTATAACAGACGACACTCCAGGAATATCGACCTTGTAACCTTAGTTTTTGATCACCCCTCGTATTTTTAGTTTCTTTTCGTTTTGTGTTATACATACATTTATATTTTTAATAAAAATGATTTGCTTATATGGAATTTTAAAAAAAATGTTTATTTTTAGTAAGTTTTCGGAACGTAACCCCCCATTTTGTACTGGTTCTGGGTCTCACATAACACAGGTTCCAAGAAAATACCGTGTTGTGTGAAACCATCTACCGTGTTATAGGAGGGTTACCTGTACAAAACTTCTAACGTAATATTGATATTCATTCAGTCGATCTCTGACGAAAACACCTGGGGTCCAGTAGGAAGAAGGGTTGATGAGTGTCGTCGTTAGCTCAGGACACCACACAAAGTAATCACTCATGGACTGTTTAAACTCAATTTATTACATAACTCTATAAAAGACTCAGACCCATCGGTTACGCGGTCACAAGCACCGCAAAACACGTCTCTCCGATGGGGTCTCTCGAAGAACTCTCGTAAACAAACACCCTTGTTTTTAAAAGGGGGCGCTGTTGCAACAGCGCTTGGGGGGTTGGTTCAGAACATTCCGCCCCACGTTGCAATGGTAACATTCAACCATTTAATTATATAATCATGAAACACAAAACGTAAATTAAAAAATATAAAAAATATATATAAAATAAGCACAAGTATGAAAACATTAAGCTATACACATAACAAAAAATACTAATATAAAGATTACACATTAACAGGTAAAATACAGATTTTAGTAATGGGCCTTTTAAAGATTCCAGACTGAGTTTTCACCTTAACAACTCTGACCCGTTTGTCATCACCAAAATAGAGCTCAATTATTCTACCTAATGCCCATTTTTGAGGAGGTAGATTTTCATCCTTGAGAAGCACTAGCTCATTGATTTTCACATTATTTTTCTCCACCGTCCACTTGGACCTCTGTTGCAGATTATTAAGATACTGTACCTGTCATTTCCTCCAAAAAATTTGAATTACTTTTGTCATTCTTTTCCAGTTGGACAAGCGACTATCTGCTCAATTAATTATTCTACCAAACACTAATTTTTTGAGAATTGATAAACTAGTGAAATTTACCCTTAATGACAAAAAGACAATTAAAGTCTAACCAATATTAACTAAGTATACGAGAGAAGGATTAATTACACAATAACAGCACAAAGTATTACACATGAATATACCTATATGGAAAATATTATAAAAACACTCATTACTTTTCAAAAGAATTGTTAACAACACAATGAATACAAGTTCGACCCTTGAGTAATCTAAAACACACTAATCATATTTTTCTCAGTTAAACAGTTTTCCTTTTTTCTGTTATTGAAATTTCTCTCAAATTTTACACATTCATTGCGAGCATTTTGTTCTCGTGATCTAGTCTTTAGAACTAAAAGGTTTGTAGGGTCAACAAAATACTTTGTAGTGTAC
Source organism: Dolomedes plantarius (assembly GCA_907164885.2). Classification (NCBI taxonomy): domain Eukaryota; kingdom Metazoa; phylum Arthropoda; class Arachnida; order Araneae; family Dolomedidae; genus Dolomedes; species Dolomedes plantarius. The sequence continues at coordinate 62,661,459 of OU015500.1, forward strand.
CCTCTAGTTACATAATACACAACAGCATTGGATTTAGTGTAACTGTTACTAATACTAAATAACTCTTGTTGAAATGAATTAGAAGTTACAGTAAGCACATGTAAGTCACTTTGTTTTGAATGTTTGAGTTCAGACGTGAACTCGTCTCGTATGACTGATGTAGGAATTTCACGTTCGGGATACTCTCGGTCAGTCAGGAAAGTAGGGTCCTCGAACCACAGTTCACTCGTAGCCAGTTTCTCAGGATTCATTCCTCTCAAGGTAAGGTCCACTGGATTGTTCTCGGAAAACACGTGACGCCACTGTTGCACTGTTGTCAGGTCTTGTATTTTGGCTACCCGGTTTGCCACGAACGTTATTAGTAGGTAGGGCTCTTTTCGTATCCATGAAAGTACAATCATGGAATCACTCCACAGATAGATGTCACTTGCCTTAAATTGTAAGGCACTCTTCACTTTGGTTATCAACTTTGCTAAAAGAACAGCTGCACATAACTCTAACCTTGGTATTGTAGCCCGCTTAAGAGGCGACACACGTGACTTGCTACAAACCAAGTTCACTTCGAAGGCACCATTTTCTGACGTTGATTTGCAGTAAATGACGCATCCATATGCAGACTCGGACGCATCTGCAAATCCGTGAAGCTCAATATGCACTGATTTTTCTATCAGTATACACCTCTTAACACTCACGTTATTTATTGCTGGCAAGGATTCAATAAAATCTTTCCACTGTTGCGCTTCCGTGTCAGGAAGCGGATCGCTCCAGTCTAAATTCAAGCACCACAGTTTTTGTAAAAAGATCTTTGCTCTCGCCACCACCGGACCTAAGAGTCCAAGGGGGTCAAAAGCTCGCGCAATTGTGGAAAGCACTGATCTTTTCGTAGGCGGAACCACGTTTTCCAGCTGAATTTGGAAAGTAAAGTGGTCAATGCTAGGTTTCCACGAAACACCTAGCGCCTTTGTTTCTTCTTGAAAATTGTAGTCACTGTCAAGCCCTGTTTTTAATTCAGGGTTATTACTACACCACTTGTGTAGCATCATGCCTCCGCTCTTGAGAGCCCCTATTAACTCCGATTGAAGTTCCTTTGCTTCGCTCAGAGTGTCGGCACCACTCAGGACATCGTCCATGTAGAAATCCCTCTCTAAAACTGGCGACGCTAAAGGATAATTCTCATATTCATCTCTGGATAACTGAAGTAACACTCTGGTAGCGAGATGAGGTGCGCTTACTGTGCCATACGTCACTGTTTTGAGCTCATAAGTCTTAACTGGATCATTCACTCCCTCCTTCCAAAGAATTCTCAGAAGTTTAGTTTGGCTGGGGTCAATTAAAATCATCCTATACATTTGCTTAATATCAGCCACGAAAGCATAAATGTGCTTACGAAACCTCACCATTATTGAAAAAAGGTCTTCCTGACTAAACCCACCGTTATATTGCAAGGGGTTGAGTGAATTACCTACGGTTGTTCGTGATGAAGCGTTAAAAACTACACGAAGTTTTGTCGTACTTTTATCAGGGCGATAGACTCCTAAATGTGGTATATAATATGTTCCCACTTCTTCCTCACACTCAGAAATTTCCTTCATATGAACCAAATCGTTATATTCGCGCATAAATTCCCTATATAATTCTAAATACTCAGGCTCTCTTAAAAAGCGACTCCACAGCGAATTTAATTTTTTAAGGGCAATATCTCTGGATTTTCCTAAACTCATTGGATCTTCTTTTAATGGCATTTTTACTATATATCTCCCCGTACTATCTCTCTTAACGTTTTTCTCAAAATGCTCTTCACAAATTAATGCTTCTTTATTTTTGGGTACTTCTATCTCCACATTTTCTATTTCCCAAAATTTCTCTAAAGCTTCGTTTAAACCAGTATTATCCCCAATGAACCCACAATGTACATTTCCCTCAGTTGCTATGGGTATGCTCCCACTAACTACATATCCAAAAACTGTATTCTGTAGAATCAAATTACTATTAGCAGGATAAATCTGACCTGGCTGTAACAGCTCATAAAAGATCTCAGCGCTCAAAAGCAGATCTACGCGACCTGGCACATTAAAGTTTTCATCCGCTAGTTTTACATAGCTTAATTCTGGTACATTTACCTTAAGCATTTTTGACGGCAAGAAATCTGTAATTCGGGATACAACTAAAAATTCTAACTCTCTTTCAAAATTTCCCTCAAAATTGGAAATTGTTGTACTAACCACATATTTAATTGTGGTGGTGGTATCTCCTATCCCGCAAACTGTCATATTGGTTCTATCTCTTTTTAAACCGAGACTATTCGCACAGTCTATGGTCATGAAAGAATTCATGGCACCTTGATCTAAAACTGCTCGCACATTATATAATTTTCCTCGATTGTCCCTCAATAAACAATTCACAGTACTGAGCAAAACGGTTTTACATTTATTTATCCCTCGCACAGAAAGAACTGAATTATTGTTTTGACTAGCACTCTGGAAGGACGACCCGACCCTATCTGTTGCCGCTGATAAGGGATGTCTGGGGTCAAAGACCTCTGCATTGGGAGAAAGGAGGGGTTGACTCGTAACCGAAGATGCTCTCTCAGGGGGGTGATGTCCAAGGACAATTTCCCCTTTCGCATAGCATAGCGAAGAGTGATGCTTTTTTCCACAAAAGTAACATGAACTTTTTGACTCACAAACTGATTTCTTGTGAGATCCTAGACAGTTGAAACATAGACGATTTCTCTTCACCACCTCAATTCTTTCATTGATAGATAATGCCTTGTACTTTGGGCATTTAGACACAATATGATTAATTTTTTCCTCGCAATATAGTATGCATTGTGAATGTTTCACTTCAGATAAAAATGATTTAGACACATTTCTCGAATATGAATTTTTCTGATAACTGGAATTTATGGTCATGGTTTTTCCTCGTGAAGCAAAATATACGTCAATCTCCTTGGACATCTGAATCGGGTGAAACCACGTTTCAGCCTGCCTTACGCTTATAAAAGAAGCAGTCTCTTTGTCTAATGTTTGAAATAGTTTATCGGAAATCAAGAGTTTTTTTAACGTTTCGAAATCTGTCACTTTTCTCAATTTTAGGTAGTAATCAAGACTAGTTGTTAGTCGAGATGTAAATTGTAAATGCGTCTCATTTGTCTGACGTACTGCCTTTCTGAATTGGTCTAAAACATCTTGCGGCGACGGTTCGAATTCCCGTAAGACGATTGTTTTGACTTTTGAATAGTCGCAAAGCTCATCATCTTTGATGTATGTCAGCACATTTGAGGCCTTCTCACCTAGCAAATTTATGAGAATCTCAGCTTTGAACTTTTCTGGCACATTTTTCGTGTGAAAAGCCCTCTCTAACGATGCAAAATATAGCACCCATCCTTCGGGTTTGCTAGGAACTCTTAAAGTTAAAGTTCGAACACCTTTCACAAGCGACTCTAAAGACTCACTTTTCTCAACCGGATTTTCTTTTTCCGGGGAAATCTCTCTCGATTCTGCTCTGATTTTAGCCAATTCTAGCTCGGCTCGTGTTTTTTCCAGCTTAAGTTTTTCAAACTCTATCTCTTTATTTTTTAAATCTAACTCTCTCTGCTCTTCTGATTTTCTAGTATCCACTATCTCTGTAATTAATTCCTCAACATAATCAGGATCATTTTTAAATTTCTCAGAACGCTTTATAATATTTGTCAACTCGATCACAGACATTTTGTCCGTTACTGCTTCATTTAGATTTACGGCAACAAGCCGAAGATCATCTTTTATCGCGTTCTTAAACATTGTATCAGTAATTCAGTAAATATGCGTTAAATCTCACAGCAACGCAAATTAAGTACTCATTAACTCACAGTTATAAAATTCAGAACTCATAAAATCACAGATATAAATTCGGCACTCATTAAATCACACTTTTAAAATTCAGGACTCATTAAATCACAGTTTTAAAATTCGGAACTCATTAAATCACATATATTCTCTAATGTACTATAAAAGATTCCTACTTCTCTTTCCGGAGCATCACAATCGAAATCCTCATATAAACCGGAGGTTAACACACAAAAATATCCAAGGTTGCCTTCTCAGGTTCTCGACGGACCAGGTGTCGTCGCTAGCTCAGGACACCACACAAAGTAATCACTCATGGACTGTTTAAAGCTCAGTTTATTTCATATCTCTATAAAGACTCAGACCCATCGGTTACGCGGTCACAAGCACCGCAAAACACGTCTCTCCGATGGGGTCTCTCGAAGAACTCTCGTAAACAAACACCCTTGTTTTTAAAAGGGGGCGCTGTTGCAACAGCGCTTGGGGGGTTGGTTCAGAACAATGAGTATTAACACTAGAATTACCTTTTTATTTTGCCGATTTTTATGTGCCTGGAGTGGGGATGTATTATCTTAGTGGTGTAGGATCAAAATTCGCAATCTCCATATTTTTTTCTCTTTTTTTTTTCTTTCCAAAATTGAGTTAAGGATACTTCTATAGAGTATTTCAATCAGTTAAAAGCGAAAAAGTTTTGGAAAAGGGCCTACTAATAAAAAATGAGGGAATCTTTCTAAAGGTAATTTTAAATTTACATCTACAAAATGCATGATATAGTTCTTTGCCCTTTCTGAAAGAAAAATAAAGGTTTGATGGAGAATGCTAGTTTTGATCCTACATTACTCATCTTGTAAAAAAGCTTTCTCCTTTACAAATGTCCTGTTTGCACCCAAGTTTACAGAGTTATTTTATAGAACAGGGATGGCGAGCCTTTTTCTAACGCGTGTCAAAAAATGTCTTGAAACTGTAGAAATTAAAGCCGCGTGTCACTTAATTATTTTTTTAATTATTATAATTATTATTTTTGCCTTTGGAAGACCTTCGGATATTCAAATAATTATACTATATATATTAAAAATAAAAACAAACTTAACTTTTTACTATGGTTTGTTTAAAACTATCAATATCAGGAAGAAAATAAGTACAGAATTATCGAATTATGTCTTTCGGACGATAATTTATTTATACGTGGTTCTATATTTGTAATTTTTAATTGTACGAACGCAGCGGACACGTCAATGCTGAAGCGATTTCTATTCTTTTAATAAAATTCATTTTCGAAAACTGTTCGCAAACGTAGGTTGATCCAAACATTGTCAAAGGAGCTCTTGCTATGTTTTTCATCGACATTAGCCAATTAGGCAACGAGTTCCACTCAGTTAAAATAAAATTTTCAGTGCTTGTTGTTGAAAATGTTCGTCACAACTTTCCAGATCTTGTAATTTTTTTTTCTAAGTTTACATTTAGTTCTGCAAATTTATTCCTCCATACAACACTGTTTTGAAATTCAACCATTTTCGTTTCTAAGTTGTCAATTTGAAGCCAATCGAAGGAGGACAATTTAAGATCTTCAAATTTAAGTTTGTGTGGTAAAATGACAAACTGTAAAGTTTTCTCCATTTCACGAAATTGGGAGAATCTTTCATCAAACATTTCTTTTGCATTCGCTTATACTAAAGAAGTGTTTTAAGACTTCTGTTTGGCAAAAAAAGGAAAAAATTAATCTTAAACAATTATTTTTTAAAAATTATTTCTAGTGTAAATTAGATTATAGGTCTCTCAGCCCGACGAATGAAAATCAAAATGTGAAAAGTTAAATTAAATTGATGTTAAAACAATGTGATCGTCCCGCGTGTCGTCTAAAATTCCTTCGCGTGTCACTATGTGATCCGCGGGTCACAGGTTCGCTATCCCTGCTATAGAACGTTGAGAAAATGTAGTACAGTACGCTTTATTCAAGTTGCGAAGCGGTAACTCTTTGAAAAGTTCGTCTATCAACGTGTTTCTGACTCATATCTTACACTCCTTCTTCCAGGTACTCCTTCTTTAGTACACTCCTTCCAGGGCTTGTTAAAGACAGACACAAAAAGAGACGATGGTTTTTACCTACATAAAAAAAATGTAAATTCAACTTAAGCTGGGGCTAGCTTGAAACTTTATTACTCAGCATCTATAGTAACTATCGCAATAAACTCCTGTCGTATATTGCAAAAATTCCTTTCACTTTTTCCATGAACATATTTCGTCTTCTTAGAAGAAAGTACATTGGTGTCATCTTCTCGACTAAATATTATTCTGCACGTAAAGTCGATACCAGAAAAGAATGTCCCTTCCTCTCCCCCACCACACGCTACCGAAGAATATGATTGACATTGACAAGTATTTCACAAAACAAAATACTTCAAAAAGTTTAAAAACAATTTTATTCAGCGTAATAACAAGATGTTTAACAAAGATCCGTCGAGTATTTCTGAGTGAATCATCAGTTGGTATATTAGTATCGTGGAATATAATGATGTTAACAACGCAGTGTTTACTCTGTCAGCAGAGTAAATATATCAGTTATTTCCATTTAAAAAGATAAATCTATGAACTATTCCTTTATCAACGAAACCTTCCTTGCTCAGCGAAATATTCTTTTCTCGATGATGTGACGAAATTTCAAACTGTATAGTCGATACTTTAATGATTGTTTAGTAAATCGCCATGTGATATACACTTATTATAAAGTTTTCATCCCCCGTTTACAAGTTCTCAAGACAGAAAACGGATATTTTTTTTTACATGATTACGGATTTTTTACGGATTATTTTTTTTACATGAAATGAATGTTGCAGTCATTTTTGCGTTGTTAACAATAGTTTTGCAGACGAGAATGAGTCTTGCAATTCTCTTTTTAAACCTTCCTTTAAAAATTCGCTCTCTCCACAAAATAAAATTTTAACAAGAAAATGTATTAAAATAAAGATATAAAAATTAAAGAACTATTGTTTTAGCAGAAAAAATATAAGACATAGTTAAAGGACGAAGATTTTGTGTAGTTTCATTTGTATATGTACTATTATTATTATTGCGAATGTAGCACTGATACTCTTTAGTCCAGTGGTTCGTATGGAATTACTGAATCAGAAATCAATGGAGTGTTAGTAACAAAGCGACAATAACTGCAAGGTAAAAATTCAGATGAGGAGATTGATTCTGAATCCGTAGAATCGGGTGAAGATCTTATGAACGTTTCAAAATCACTACTACAGTCAGAAGAGACGAGGACTGAGGTTGAGACATCCGTAAGATTCCTATCCTCAAAATTTGAACTATTAAACGTAGTACTTTCATCTAATGAGAGTTCTAAAAAAGATCTAGAGAAAGTTGTCAAAGATGTACAGCGAGGAGAACTTGATTGGGAAGAGAGAAGGGGCTTTCGGGAAAGTGAATATGAACGGTGTGTTCTGTTTAGTTCATGACTGGTAGATGATCTTGATGACGCTGTGGGTGACGTCATGGGAGGTTCTGGAAACTCATTTAAATCAGGACTTATGGACCCTGAGGTTTCATCCAACATGGTTGATTGAGTCCCATCACTGGAATTAAGTAATTCAGTATTTTTACCTTCATTTAAATGATTTATTAATGGTTTTGCACAGGAATATGAAGAATTCGATTGTGCTGAGGGCGATCCCTCTTCAGAATTAGAATATAAATTCATTGTTATGCTTTTATCATAGCCAGAAGTTGACCCGGATTTGATGACGTTTCTTATTAAAAATGTTGGCCAATGAGTCTTGAGAGCTTGAGCGACAGAGGAAGCTCCAGAGTCTTTTAAATTAACTATGCTGAATTTTACATCCTCGGGTGATTTACGATTCTGAATTTCGTTGCTCGAAATAGAAGGTTTATCATTTTCATCATTTTGCACGGTAAGCCAAGGCACCTTTAAACGGAAAGGTGTAAAGCAAGATTGGTAGGCATGCATAGAAATCTTAGGAGATGGAGATGAAGATGATCGGCTTCTCGGGCTCTGTTTATTGTCGATAGATATCCTGGTTAGTTCACCTAATTGTTTTCCGTAGAATGCATCAGTTTCACCTTTTATTGTCGTTGTAAGGGGTTTCGTGAGCGCTGTCTCAAGATTATGATAAACTTGATTAGAAGGAAAGGAAACGTCTCCAGCTTTCGGAGAAGGCTGACGTAAACTCTCAGTAGGGTAACAATTCTCTTTATTCTTAAGGGATTTGGTCTTTTTGCTCAAAGAGTAATTTGTGTCCGTTGATGAATCCGTCTCAACTGATGATTCACCAGAAGCTTCGTTTCCCCTTCTAAGAGCGGGGTTGGCATGGTGAGGAGTTTTCCTACTCTTTGGTTTTTTGAAATGTGAACCTATTTTGCGCATTTTTAGCTTTAGTGAACCGAAAAGGGATTTATGCGGTTGTCCCTTGGTAGAAATTTTCGCTTGTTCATTTTCAGAAGCTTTCGATACATTAAATGATGAATAATATGGAGTTGATGATAAACAAGTAATCTGAATTTTATCTGATTCGAAATTTTTTGGTTTCACACTACTTGTTGGGGCACTGTCTTTTGCAATTTTAAAAAAAGTTGTGGAATGTGATCGCGTTACTTTGCTTGTTTGAAGACACTGACAGAATTCTTTCTTATCTTTTGAGTCCATTACAGTTGCTTCGTAAAGTGGAAAGAGACAATGATTGCATATATTCTTTCCATGACATACTGAATAGGTGCAATATCCAGTGCGGCAAGTGCAGTGTCCTTTACAGTTGCAGAGATCTAAAAAAAATTTAAAAAACAGTATTTTATTAATAGTATAATTTTTGGCCATGTTAGATTTTTGTAAATACACAGTCTGAAAAATTCTATTTCGTCTGTAAAGAAATGAAACAAGCAATTTTTTTAAAAATAAAATGCAATACATTCTATTATGTTATTTACGCACAAGCAATATTTGTAAACTCTAAATGAAAAATTTTTACATTACCATGGATGTTAAAATTCTACGAACGTGTTTTTTCTACTGCAATATTGTTTTAAGGAATAAAATAGTTATTTTTATTTAGACATTAGTATGAGAAGAGATCAATTAAGAAAATCCTATGCAACTTGAAACGTTTATTTAAGTTATCTCAAAAAGAAACTTCAATGTAATACAGGAATTAGCTAGAATTTTCCATTGCATAAAAACTGCAATTCAACGGACGTGTGATGTAGGGCTTAAAGAAAGTAATAGTAACAAAATTTCATCTTTTAGTGACAATGAAATGATTTAGCAAAACTGTAACGCTATTTTTCGTTACAAAAAAAAAACTAATCCTGGATGCAGATTAACAGCATAATTAAAAATAAATTATCAGATTAGGAACTGTATAAGCAACTGTCTTAATAAGAATTTAGAAGATTAAAACTGTTTCTGTTCCTTATAAAACTGCCATAATATGTGGTATTAATTGCAATGTGCAGTTTTGTGTATTTCTCAACTCCAGAGCAGATAATCCTTGTGCGATAATACACTGAAGAGCCAGAAAAACTGGTACACGTGCCAGTGGCATAGCGAGGGGGGAGGGAGCAAGGGGGTCTATCACGCCCCGGGCCCCACTCGCAGAGGGGCGCCAAATAGTCTATCTTTTTAACTAATTCTATATATTGTATTACTATGTTTTCGGGGGGGGGGGGCTGACGCCAAAAAAGTATCATGCCCCGGGTGCCAGTTATGCTTGCTACGTCACTGACACCTGCCAAATATCATGTAGGGTCCCCACCAGCATTCAGAAGTGCCGCAACACGACGTTGCATGGACTCGACTAATGTCTGAAGGTATCCTGGAGGCAATTCACACCATGGATCCTGAAGGGCAGTCCACAAATCCATAGGAGTGTGAGGGGTTGGAGATCTCTTCTGAACAGCACGTTGCAAGGCATCCCAGATATGCTCAATAATGTTCATGTCTGGGGATAGTAAGAAGAGTGATCCTGGAGCCACTCGGTAGCAACTCTCGACGTGTGGAGTGTCACATTGCCCTGCTGGAATTGTCCATATCCGTCAGAATGCAGAATGGATATTAATGGGTGTAGATAATTGGATAGAATGCTTATATACCCGTTACCTGTCAGAGTCACCTCTAGCCGCATCAGGGGTCCCATATCACGTGAACAGCACACGCCCCATGTCATCACAGAGGTTCCACAAGCTTGAACAGTCCCCGGTTGACACGTATGGTCTATGGATTCATGAGGTTGTCTCTATACCCGTACACGTCCATCCGCCCAATACAATTGGAAACGAGACTCGTCAGACAAGGCAACGTGTTTCCAGTCATCACCAGTCTAATGGAGGTATTGGCGGGCCCAGGCAAGGCTTTGTACCGTGCAGTCAACAATGGTACACGAACGGGCCTGAGGCTCCGAAAGCCCTGATCAATGGCGGTCCGTTGGACAGTTCGCACGCTGACACTTGTTGATTCCCCAGCATTGAAATCCGTAGCAATTTGAGGAAGTGTTGCATGTCTATCTCGTTTAAGGATTCTCGTCAGTCGTCGACGGTTCCGTTCTTTCAAGGTATTTTTCAGGTCACACCGCTGTCGGAGATTTGATGTTTTAACGGATACCTGATATTCACGGTACACTCGTGAAATGGTCTTGCGCGAAAATCCAAATTGCATCGCTACCTCGAAAAAGCTATGTTCCATCTCTCGTGCGCAGACTATAACTTCAAAGTCACATAAATCGTGATAACTTGCCATTGTAGCCGCAGGAACCTATCTAACAGCTTCGCCAGACACACGTTGTCTTATATAGGCGCTGCCGACTGCATCGCGTTATTCTGATTGGAAGCATATCTCCGTTATTTGCATACGCACGCCTGTACCAGATATTTTTGGCTCTTCAGTGTACTTTCCCCATTGTAAGCAATCGGTCCTAAAGCTGGTAATGATTAACGATTATTATGCTGGTTGAATATACTTTAAGACCACGAATCAAAAATTCCTGATCTTAGACTACATCACAGTAGACTCATCGATGATAGACTGAGAAAACTCCATTGTAGAATTGAAGATTACTATGCTTGAAATCCTCTACTTATTACTATACGTATAGATAAAGTATGGTACACATATTACCATGTTTTGGAGCAAAATATTTAAATCTTGAGTAAATCGATTATAACATGTATTGTAACTAATGTCCTGCTTTTAGAAGGAAAATTTTCAAAATACTTCTAGTTTTTCGAAATAATACCTTTCATTCTAATAGAGGCAATTACCTTAAATAACATCACACAACCCAATTAAAATAATACTCGGCAAAAAGCCACTTAAAAAAACATAGAACATTCAACAGTAAAGACTAAAATTTATCTCAAAATAATATTAGTTTACGAACAAACTATGACATCCTTATTTTGAACACCCTCTGAGAATTTAAACATTTAAAAATATATATATTCAAGAATACAGTTAGACTGAAGTGTATTTGAAGCCTCTGGTGATTTTCGGACTGACGTTAAACAGTTATTTAAATGAAGTATTTTAAGTAATTGTTGTCAATAAATATTTCAAGCCTCCTGACGAAAAAGAAAAAATTATAATATTTATTGCCAATTTAAAATATTCCCGAGAAAGTGTCAAGCTTTTAGGGAAATATTTCATAGAATGCTTCAAATCTGGGTTTATTTTACAAAAAAAATTTAGTAATATGAATGCAAAAATATTTCGACAGCTATGGAACAGTAGCAAGATAAAGCCCCGAAAAGCCGTAAGGGAGAATTTTCAAACTGGCACACCACTAGATCCATGAAATAATTTCTATTTCGTAAATTTATCTGTTATGTACCATATAATAAGAACATCAGAACCATCCTACAATGCTGTGCAAACGAGCAAGATATGCGTTTATTTATTATCTTCATCGTACACTTATACAACAAAATTCTCAAAAAATAACGTACGGTGTAATAACTCTCGTGGACCTCTTAGGGAAAACTCTGAACTCTTATATAAAGTCTTGTGACGACAAAGATTCAACTTTCAAACTCTTCAAAAATCTTGACATTTTGAAATAATATGACTAATGAAAAATTTTCACGTGTGTGTGTGTGATTTTGATTGGAATAGCATTAGCATTATTATAACACATTGCATACAAATACTTACTACCTGCTGTCTGCTTATTCAAACTCCCAAATATTCTATTAAAGCTTATTCCATATAAATAGTGATAATTTTATTTAACCAATTAGAAAGTACAATATACTTTATAAAGTGCTGGCAAATATTTTAAAAATATTTGCCAGCACATTATGAAGTATCAAATAACTCAATACAAATACTTTATTGCTATCAAGAAATAACATTCAAATACATTTTAACAAATGTATCCTTAAAATTCACTGAATCCGATATACCTGTTAAATACATGTACTTAAGGCTTTAGCAAGAAGTTTTTAATTATGTAGAGTTTAAGAACTAAATATTCACCACACCACTCAAAAAATAATGTCATTCTTTGCTCGCATAAAATGCTTACATATACAAAACAATGATTTAGAAGAAAAAAGCTTACCTCCACAGGAACAAACCATTTTTGATAACTAATTTTGCTGATCGAGAAGAAATGATTAAACTTCCTTCTTTCCCCCGTTTCAGTCACTCATTAGACCATAAACAAACGTTTAACTGTGTTGAAAATACCTCAAGCAATAGTTTTATATCGATGATAATTTATTAACTGTTATTTGACATCATTATTCAGAGCACAAAAAATAAACTAAAGCCACAATCGTACAAGATATTTTAACTCGATTAAGTGAAATCCATTTGATTCATTCGGATTAGAACTCCCCTAAATGCTAATATCCGATGAAAATTTGATACAGTTTAATCTCAGGTTTCAAAATAATAAATCAAAAAAAATTTATATGGAATTATTGCTCAGCCAGACCCAAGTGAAAAAAAATACGTTTTGCTGAGTTGCCAATGATGTTTGAGAGAATTTAAGCTTTTTGAAGTGATGGATTCGAAAATGACGTTAGTTTCACTTATCGTTGTGGAATGAGCTGCAAGGCCACGACGATAATTATTATTTTGTATTTGATCCTGAAAGGCTTTGATCGCCTCACAAGTTGGAGTATCCTGATTTGGAACCAGCAAAGCACAAGTACCAAAACGCAATGATTTTCCTATACAAGTGTATACGCTGTCTTTTTTGGTCCGATGATGAAGAAATGCAAAACATCGAGCGATGTACAGGTGTAGCAGAGTAGCTATATATAGGGGGAGCTTTCCCATTGCCAAACTATCTAATCACAGAGGGTGGCTGAACGATTTCGTGTAAGACTTCTGTCAAAGCAAACATCTGAAGTCTCAGCAATATAGGCTGCAAGAAGAGAACTGTCCGAAACCAGCGACCAAAGCAACAGCTTTTCAGCCAAAAAGGAAAGATTTTACCCAAACTTTACTTCTCTTCCAATAAAATACGAAATCTAAACATCACAAAAATTAAGTGTAAAAGAAAAGTCTTAATGTATTTTTATATGAGGCGGTGAAAGTCAAAGTGGTGTAAGTCAGTAAGTCAAGCGGTGTAAGTCAAAAGAGTTTAACTGCCAAAACTACAAAAAATTCCACCATAAATTGAACAAATTTAAATTCATAACAATTATTACAATATTGCAAATAATAACTATTTACAATTCCACCATAAATTGAACATGGAGATTGCATATTTGACCCCAAATGAAAAAAGTTGAAAATGTGACTTACACCACTTTGCCTTTCAACGCCTCATATATCAAATCCCATCGCAACGTTTATATATTCTCTTTCTTTTAAAACGATGATCGACATGTTGTTTCAGGATTAGACCTAAGTTCGCAACATTTTCTTTTCTATTGTGACAATACTCTAATTTTATTTACCAATATTTTTTATAAGTTACGTATTTGTCCCACGCCATTAGGAAAAACAAAAGGAATATTTGGATTTCCACTGCCAGTCGAAAAGCTTGAACAACAGTTCAATAGCTTTTTCGGATTCTTTTCAATTGAATATCCGATAGTTTAAGCCTAGCACAAGCTAGAACCATTAAAAAAATACTGAATGCTTCCTGATTTCCTATGTACAAAGTACCACCAAATGGCTTCATCAATGACACAAGCCTCTGCCAAATTAAAATTTATTTATGATTTAAAGGATTAAAGGTTTCTGTAGAGAAAGAAACTTTTAAAAGAGGCATAGAGAAATGCAAGAAGGCGGATAGAATTGCATTTAAGAAATGTTCAAATTTTAGTTAGTTAAACAGTTTTGAGTTCATAATGTTTTGTGAAAATTACAATACTCCTATACAGTTTTCATTATTTAATTTTTTTTCTCTAGCAAAGCGGTTTAAAAAAAATGACTTTTTAAATGCATTTTTAAATTAACTTTTAATACAAGATAATGTAAAAATGTGTTAGTCCATAAAGGAAAGAAAATGGGGGTGGTAAATAGTTCCATCAATTCACGACATTATTCTTTAAAAAAGTCAGTTTTCTTTAACACAACACTACATTTATTACACTACTAACTAACATACATAGTATAACACATATAATATTAAAAGTAATACATATGGCCCGTCTGCCGGAACACGTCTGCTCATCACGTTATCCAATCCCGCTCGGCTTCTCTCGTGCTGCATTCTCGGCGTATTTCTAATTTGGCGACAATAAATGGATCTTTTAAAAATCGGAAGTTTACTGAATAGAGGAGGTAAAAACTGACGCCCTGACGACGTGTAAAATTATTAACTACTAAAATATCTTTATTTCGGGGATGTGAAAAGTGCCCCTTTCGATTGAAACTCAATAAATACACTGTTGGCCACCCAAATTGCAACACCAAGAAGGACAAGAGATATCACAACAAAATTTATTTTGTAGATAACATGTTGACCAAGTATCAAGTGATTAAATTTATAGACTTCTGTGAAGTGTGGTTCCTGCCAAAATCAGTAGCCAGAGTAGTCGCCATTGTTAGAGATCACCGCTGCCACACGCCTCGGCATTGATTCAAAGAGACTTTGGATGAGTTCTTGGGGTACAGCAGACCAAGCAGCTTACACACGTTGCCAAAGTTGATCTGCTGTGGCAGCTGGGGATGGAATCTGGGTCAATCCTAGAGCAACCATGGACCACATGTTTTCTATCGGCGAAAGATCCGGAGAGCGAGGCGGCCAGGGCAGCAATTCAATCTGGCGATTGACGAAGAACCGTTGGACAATGCGTGTCACGTGTGGTCGCGCATTATCCTGTTGAAATATGGCTGTGGGCAAGCCCTGAAGGTAAGGAAGGACAACTGGCTCCAACACCTCGGAGATGTAGCGCTGGCTGTTTAAAATACCGGCAATGCGTACTAGAGGTGTGCGAGAGTGATATCCAATACCGCCCCATACCATAATACCCGGTGCAGGACCAGTGTGACGGTGCATAACGCAGCTGTTCAGCATCCTCTCTTCACGGTGTCTCCAGACTCGAATGCGACCATCGTGGTGTTGCAGACAGAAGCGTGACTCGTCAGTAAAGACAATTTCATTCCATTCTGCCGTCCACATCCTTCTGTCATCGCACCATTGGCGGCGGAGACGTCTGTGGTTCTGCGTCAAGGGTAGACAAAGCAATGGACGTCTTGCGGACAGACCACTCTGCTATAAACGGCGTCGGGATGATGCGTTATAGACTGCATGTGCTGTGCTATGGTTCGTGATGTGACTGAGCGATCCGTCACTACCATGCGCACAATTTGCCTGTCATCACGTGAAGTGGTCCGCTGAGGTGGATGCGATCGAACACGCCGGTCCGTCGTACCCTCCTGCATCCAACGATCACATATCTGCATTACAGTTGTTTGGTTTCGTCCAACACGACTACCGATTTCCCTGAAAAATAATCCACAATCTCGGTAGGCCACTATCCTTCCTCTGTCGAACTCGGATACTTGATCAAAAGATGATCGCTGTTTTCGACGAGGCATGATTGATCGTTATTTTGAAAAAAACCACAAGAAAAACACAATTGCCGATCTTGAAATCGTCGAAATCTCCAAGTCTTAAATAGCGCTTTGAAGTGGCGCCACAGGCGCGCGTGATGTGCGTCTGCGCTGAAATTCTAATCATTTGCATATCTCACCTCCGCTAATGCATGTTGTAAATTTCATGTTATTTGCATGTTTCCTTCAGGGTGTTGCATTTACAGTGGCCAGCAGTGTAGAAAAATATACTCTTATAATATTCTTGCACCACTAAAATTAAATTGTCGGAAAAAAGAAACCGAATTTTCATTTCGGCTATAGCTTTGAATTTATTCAATCAATTTTTGTTTCTGGCAAGCCGTGAACAGAATTATTATTAAGGTACCTGCGATCTTTGGTTCTTTTTGTATTGATGACTTTTTGTTCAACAATACTTACATTTATTATACGACTGAAGAAAAGAAAGGTAAAAAAATTGTGCGGTCGGGGGACCCCCGTCAGGAACGAAGTTCCTTACGTTATTTTTTCAACTCTAAACGTGATTTAATATGTAGATTTCTATTGATTATAGTAGTGTATTTTTGTCAAGCCAAAAAGCGCAGCCCTCTTTTATTCAACCAACTCTCTATCTCTCTATTTTATTAAAATTAAAAATTTTAATATTTAAATTAATTATTTTTATTAAAATTAAAAATTTTAATATATAAATTAATTATTTTGATTTAGATGTTACCTAGCATAATTTTTAGTCGGATTAATTTTATTATTTAATCACCAACAAAAATAAATTAATGACACAATATAAATCCCGCGTGAATTAAAACAATAACAAACAATAAGTTTAAACAGAAAGACGCGATTCCATAGGGACGGTATAAAATCTTTCAAGTAAAACATTTACAACTGGTCGAAGTTTATATAACCGATCATGCTGAGGGTCATCACGTGGTGGTTGTTTACTGTTGTCATTAAAATGTAGAAATTCTCTTATCTGTTCAAAGCGTTTTAATGACATACATTCTTTTATTACATCATTGCCTATGGCAGGTGACCAATATGCCCTAGTGTTTGGTACATGTACAATAGACATCATTATACATTTACCAATGTATTGTTTAATTTCTAAATTCGTTACATTGACACACTTTTCTGGGTTTTTTTGCACACTGAATAAATTTGTATCTTCAACTATATGCTCAATCAAATCTTCTGCTAAAAGATAAGTAAAAAAATTAAGAGGTGTGTTTAAATTCATAATTTCAGGAGCGATATTCTCGTCACCTCGGAATAAAATTTGATAATCATTTAGAAGTAAATTAGTTTTCTTCCAGTTGATTGCAGGCTTTGTTCTCCCTGTATTATTTCCATTAGTTTTTGGCATGTTCCGATCATTAGGCAGATCAAAAACATCGCTATTATCAAGTAATGATACCTCATCTTCCGAATCACTACTACCATAAAACATTTCATCACATACTTTGTTTGGTTTATAATTAGGATCACCTGTGCTGCCATCGCTTTCTGAATCAGATCCATCTTCACTATGATCACTCCACGATCTGTTCATAAGTTCCTCAATTTCTTTCTGTGTTAAAAACTTTCTTCCCGCCATTTCCTTAAAAAAATGGCGTAAGCACACCATGTATCATTTTTGATACATAAAATTGAAATCATACTTGAATTTTTTATAAAAGATTAAAGAAGTATTTTATTAATAACTAGCTGTACCCGGCCACGCGTTGCTGTGGCTCAGTCTGGTTAAATGAAAAAGAAAGAGAAAGAGAAAGCACGTTTCTGATATGTTTAATTTATAAAGGCTGCAAAGCTGTTACTCATTTAGCACTACCCAGGGGGCACGTGTAGCTTAAAGTATGCTACGGACGCGAGTAACTTTACCCACCAACATATTTTATAGTTCAGTTTTTAGTACTTGCTTGTTTTATGCACTATCTTGGCGAAAGAATTGTGTTCCCCTTCGCCCGCTGCATTGGAAATTAAAAAAAAAATTTTAAATGTTTAATTTTACAATACTTGTGGGTATACAATATTTTTGTTGTTCCATTGTCTGTGCAGATATATAGATTGTCTGGTTTTCCGACTCTAGAACACGCAACATATAATTGTCTATGTGAGAAACTATCCGTGTCTAAATCTAACCCGCACAATTGTAAAGATTGGTCCTGAGCTTTATTGATGGTGATTGCAAACACCAATCGAATTGGGAATTGCAATCTCTTAAATTTAAATGGCATATCCGTTGGAATCATGGGAATGTGAGGAATGAGGACATCTTCACCTTTAACTGGTCCTATCAAGATCGTTCCTTCTACGACGTTGCTCAGTAATTTTTTTGCTGCAAGCCGCGTGCCGTTGCATAGCTTTGGTTGGTTGATATATCGCAACATTATAATTGGTAAGCCGATTTTCAATTGCAGTACGTGCGGTGGCATACCTGGCAGATCGAGTGAATTCAAATATTCTGTTGGATAATGAACCTCTTCATCTGCTTCCACAAAAGTGTCGACGGACATGTATGTGACTGTCTCGCTTTGAATGTTATACTGAATGATATTGTTAAGTTCGTAGACGTCTTTGTTCTTGGCGGCAAGAATAGCTCGTTCATTCATCCAATCATGATTCTTATAATTGGTTTGAATATTGGTAAATACTTTTTAATCCAATTCTTCTTTTGACGTTACTAAATTGCAGAAGTTATGAGGCAATGAAATTCGTCCTGATGTCAGATCAACCGGCACCTTTCCGTTCCCAATTTCCAGCAATTGATGTGAGAATAACTCAGCTGATCGATCGTTTTGCAGATGGACACGCATATTTGTAGATAATTTCAACGTCTTTACGTGTCGACACAAAGTAGAGTATTTCAGGCAAGCATTTATTTCGGCCGTTGGTGTCGATCGAAGAATTATAGGTAATGTTTGCCTGAAATCTCCTGCAAGCAATATTAATGAGTTCCCAAATGGTCTTATGTTTCCACGCAAATCTTGCAATGATCGATCAAGAGCCTCGAGTGATTTTTTGTGTGCCATTGTACATTCATCCCAAACAATAAGTTTGCCTTTCTGCAATACTTTTCCCATGCCGGATGCTTTGGAAATGTTGCACGTGGGAGTTTCAATGAATTGCATGTTCAATGGCAATTTCAAAGCGGAATGTGCAGTTCTTCCACCTGTTAGCAATGTCGCAGCTATTCCGGGCGACGCCAGAGCTAAGGCTATGTCATTTTGGGATCGAATTGCTGCCAGAATCAATCTAATTAGGAACGTTTTACCAGTTCCTCCTGCGTATCTAAGAAGATTTCTCCAACCCCGTTATTGACAGTTTGCATTATTTGATCGTAAAGGCCTTTTTGCTCAAGCGTTAGCTTAGGAATCTTTGATTGCACATACGACAAAAGATCACCCGTGTTGTAATTTTGTTCACGACGCAATTCTACATCGAACGAAGCATCAGCAGATTGATTCGGTGATGGCATTCCCAATTGATCGAGAACTTTGTTCGCGATTTCAAAGTACAAATCTTCAATCATTATCAACACTTCGTTGTAGATTTCTGCTGTGAAATCCATGTTCATATTTGAATTTTCTGTATTCGACGGAAAATATCTTCAGCCATGTGCGTTCTCTTACCTTTTCGATCGTCTTTTATTGTCTAGAACGATCGCTGCGTACTTTATGACCTATGGGGACTGCTGATAGTGGGATCGCACCCCACCGTGACAAATTTCTGTTCTGAGGGGAAAGGGAAAGGCATTTCTCGTTTTCCGTAAAATATTTAGTATAGCGTGTGTTTAAAAAAACATGTTTATACCTGTCACAGGTGTGGCATCTATATAATAGGTATATAAAAACATTCACGTATTCGAATAGAACGTTGTGTCAAAATTTCAAAGAAATTGGTGAAGAACTTTCGGAGATTTGAGGTTTTGAACAAACGAACATTTACATTTTTATTTATATAGATTATAAAGCTACGTACCTCTAAAATATATTTATAAAACTTTCAAAGATGTAAACTGACTT
Source organism: Dolomedes plantarius (assembly GCA_907164885.2). Classification (NCBI taxonomy): domain Eukaryota; kingdom Metazoa; phylum Arthropoda; class Arachnida; order Araneae; family Dolomedidae; genus Dolomedes; species Dolomedes plantarius. The sequence goes on from OU015500.1 coordinate 62,681,333, forward strand.
TAAAATACTGAAAATATAGCAAATACTAAGGCAGGTCTGGTATGAATTGAACAGCTATCTTTTACCGAGATCGCACTTGTATTCCTGCTGCCATCTATACTACGAAAATGTAACTAACAGTGATTAAAAGCTTTGCTATGATGTTTCAAAATTAATACAAGGTACACAAGTGGATAAAAATATTGCTTTTGAATATAAAGTGGAAAAATAACATGTATCAAATTTGATACAGTGTGCAGTGAAGGGTTTTAAAATTGCCGGTAGCGGTTGTGCGGGGATTTGAACCGGGGTCCTCTGCAGTACTGCGGAGCATCGGACTGCAGTCTGATGTCCGCTGCGATAACCATTCAGCCACAGAGTACTTGAGAAAAAGCTCTTATGAAGGGGGCATAACGCTTTTTCGTTACGTGACGATTCCTGCCAGTTCACTCTACTGTAAGCCGCGTAAAGGAACTTCGTTCCAATAATAAAGCACAAATTACCGAGATGCACCACTCGGCAATCTCCAGGAAGTTCTACTTCTTTCTGACTGGATTTTTACATTTACTTCCTCTTACGCCAATTCACATAATCAGCGCCATCTCTCGGTGGGCTGAATCGGCGGGCTTAATATCAAAAACTACAGTATCGCTTTGCAGTGGTTAAGGAACTGTGATTAAAAAGTAATTCTTGGCCTTTTATTCGAAATGAATTCTTTCCCCATTTCTTTTTATGCAAAACAAAATAGAAGCTAAGCATTCGTAATCTGACACCATCTCATATCGGTAACCGTTAATCTACAATCAACTCTCTTCCCGGGAAGGATAAAGCAAGGCTTTACTGTGCAAGCCACATTAATAAACTACGATGAATCATGATTTAGATGGCTGGCCATTTGGCTTATTTCCATTTTTTATTCTGTACTGCACAGGAGGTTACAATGTGGGAAACATGGGGAATTTCTATAAGAATGGAAAAATTTCTTATAGAAATAATCATATACATGTAACCATTTATCAAAATTAGTGCTGTACTTTTCTTTTTTGTATGTGTGTTAAATTTTTACACAAAAGTTTTGAAATAATCGTCTGTATAATGAGATAAATGCAAAAAAAAAAAGTATAACTTTCTCATAAATGGAACAAAGCAAAAAAATTCATCACAAAAATTTGACTGATAAAACGTCACACCATAATCGAAGAAAAATTGAGCAAAATCGTAGAAAACTATGAAAAGAGTCCACAGACAGAGAGAAACCAGTGCTGACATTCTAAGGGCCGGTGCACACTTGCTGCAAAAGTTATCGGGACGCTGCGTCATTTTCAATCGCATGAGAAGAAATGCAGAGCAACTGTTGAGATTCACACGTGACGTCGATACCTATCTGAGGCCAGCGTCACTCCTGATAGTTATCGAGGTTGCCGCAGGTTTCTGTGAGGCGCGCGTCACATTCCTATACCTTGATAGCTGGCAGAACTCATTTGTCTACAGGACAGTGCACATCTGCCGCAGCGTCGTATCTCCTATCGAGCTTGTGAAATCTCTCTACACGATGTCTGATGAAAATGTGGATTAGATGTAGCGTTGACCTTTTTTTTGTGCTTCATATTGTTTATACATTTTTATTGTTATACTTTGTAATTCTGGGTATTATACATTTAAATATAATATTGTTTAATTAATGATGAAAATAGCGATAATTACAAAATGCTGATGGGCTTAATGTAAATAAAAAATAAATATAATTTGTTTTCCTTCTCAAAGAATCTATTTGAAAAGGTAATATATTTGAAATAATTTATGCACCATGCCAGTAGGCATATTACATATAAGATTACATTATTTTAATCAACCTATAATGTAAATATGAAGTTTAAGTCTTTTATGTACCTCAATGTTACTGTCAGCTTCTCCAAGGGTGGTATGGGAGATCTCGTGTAGGTTTCTTTTCCTTGTAGTGCGTCGCTGATTCGACCGGCTAATTCATCAAAGGATCGAATTGACATTCAAAAATTCAATTCTTCCCTGAGATCCATCAAGCATACATTAAAAGTTCCGTTCAAGTACCTCGCGATGCTGTATGGATGAATCCAGTACTTCCTTTTTCTAATTTCACGATTTACGTACTTGTACATCAAGTATGAAAAACCAACTTCCTACTTAAATATTTGGGCGCGTGTACGATTCATCTCGGTTGGTGCCAAATGAGAGACTGCCGCTGATGCCTATCACAGTGAAAGTGTGCATTGGAACGCCGATAAGACGCAGATTGAAAATTACGCAGTATCCCCATAACTTTTGCAGCAAGTGTGCACCGGGCCTAAGCTATAACACTGGTTTACACACTACGGTTTATGCAACTGTTCGTTTGCGCAATTTAAACTTTCTTGACAGGACTGGGAAAACTATGCACTTGTGCGATTTGTGCATGTCCGGATACCTGGGTCAAAAATCTGAGGCTATGTACTGATGGCACTGAATGAGTCTTACAGACAGCATCTGTTCTTAGTACAAGGTTCATAATCAAGTATATACGAGAGCTGAGACCTAGGAGTAGAATGAATTGTGTACTCGTGGAATCCTCTTGGCTCGATACCTACTTCTATTAAAACAGTTATGATAAACGCATAAAAAAAGATTGATTTATGATACTGCTTGTTTAATATGTTAAAATTTAAAACCTACAGTTTTTTGTAGAATCATCTAAGACAGCTATGTTTTAGCGATGCTACATGCTTTCATCTTAATTTTTCTGTGTAAGGTGTGAAATTAATTTCATGGAAGTATCTGAAAAACAGCAACAGCTATCCTTAATATGCAGAATTGACCATTTGTAAATAGTTTTGAAATCGAAATTCGGTTATTATCATAAGTCTTCATCCTAGAATTAGTTATTTTTAGTTTGAAATTAGAAGCTCACTTTCTGAATGATTCATTATAGAATATTATGCGTTATGCTCAATTTAGCACGATTACTTAAACTTAGATCTACAAATTCATGTTTAGATAGAGCCTTGAATGAAAGAAACATTAATAGGCAGAGTAAGATAATTAAACAGGCTAGTGTGTTAAGAAAAACTTAGTCCCTTCGCATCGTAAACTGGAAGTAAAATATAGTCGGAAGAAAATTGCCTTTAATAGTTAGAATTTTTAGAATGCATTGCTTTTTCCTATAAGGGTATTGATAGCGTTCTTTAGTTTTTTCTTGTATTTAACACCAAGACAGACACTTCTGAACTGATAAAATTTTATTGAACTCGTATAGATGCATAAAATAAAGTTGTCCGAGTTACAAACTGACCTAAAAAATTTTATTCATAGTCAAATTTTATAAAAGTCTACGATAAGCTTTAAAAAGTGGAACAAAGTTTCATATTTTACAGTTGAAGTTTGTTATGTACATGTTGTCTAACGTAATATCCCTTAATACAGTATACAGAAACGGGAAATTCGTGTTAGAAATGCCCTAGTTTTAAAATCAAGAGTTTAAAAATATTTCCAAGATCCATTAACACTGGAGATAAGAATATAAACATCTTTAAAACATTCTTTAAAAGCGTTTGGGAGTATATTAATCAGATTCGCTTTCTTTGGGAGATTTCGATGATGACCGTTCAGTATCGGTCGTAGGATCAATATCGTCTTCGCCGTTCTTTTGAGACTGCCCCTCCGGTCTGTCGCCAGGCTCATCCTCCGACTGTTCCTCCCCTTTGTCGCTAGGCTCCTCTTTCAACCGTTCCTTATCCTCCTTATCCAATGCTGCTGCTGTCTCTGCATCTGGAAGTTCTCCGCTTGTAATAATCACATTTTCTAGAGTTTCAAACCACTTGTTCATCCTCTCGCCACCTGGACTCAATAATTCAGAGGTAGAAGGACCTGCAATTCCCGAAGTGTTTACTTCGAGACTTACGTTACCTGTTGGCGTATCCTCTGCTCTTGAGATATGGCCTGTTTGAGACTGGGTATTAGAATCGGGATTCAAATTTCCCATATCCCTCATAAAGCTTTCAGAAAGTCCTGCAGATGAAGGATTTTGTTCCCCAAAACTTGCAGCGCTAGAATATTCAGCAAGATTTTCGCCTGCATCAACAGTCTCTGTAAAACTGCTTTCCTCAAATGAATTGGATGATCGCTCTTTTACTTTCTTTGCTTGCCATTTGGACTTTTCCGTTCTTGTTTTACGACTTAGAGCTTTTCGAACTTGTCTATCTGCCGATACTTCGCGGTGATCCGATGTACAAGTTGACGTCTCATGCTCCGTTGACATATCGGGATTGTCTGTGCTAAGGTTTCGTTGCGAGCAACAACAAAAACGAACTTTGTCTTCAAAATCCTCGCCTGCAGTGAGAAGTAATATGGGGAGGCTGCAACGTGGACACTGATTTCCTCTAACAGGAGATATTGACGACCGATCACTCATTGCCGATGCTGCCGCTTGAAGATGAGACTGAGCTTCGGGGTAATAAGCAGAAGCTCCTTTATTATCGCAAGAACAAACCTGGCGTTCATAATCCTCTTTTAAAGTAATGACATAAAAAGGAAGATTACATCGTGGACATATCTTCTCCAATAACTGACACTTTCTACAGTGGCAGCTATTATCAGTGCAAAAACATGCTTCTTGACAAACGCATTTTGTACCTAAGAAAGTCAGAGAAACACTTTTATTTTAGATTTAATAATTTTATTCAACAATTTAAAAAATTAAAAACTTTATTCAAAAGAGAACGACATTAAATCAAATGATTTTACTCTTTTATTCTAACAGTTTGATGTAAACAAAATACATTTTACAACCTCGATTAGTATATTTTTTTTAGAATAGCAAAGATGACTTGGGTGACTGGAGTGTAGTTTTATTAAAAGTCAAATAGAACGACAAGTACACTGTAAACACGAATGAACATTTACTACTCGTTAAGGAATGTTTTGATGTACAAAATTTTTTTAATGACAGTAACTTGTTTGGAAAATATGTTTACTTTTCGAACAAGTAAGGAAACAAAATGAAGCAATTGTATGAAGAAATAAAAAAGGTAAATAAGATTTAACTGCAAATGCAAATTTTCCTCAATTCCAATTTTTAAGATTTCTATTCTTGTGTATTAAAAGTCTACGAAACAACTATCAAAACTGTCTGAAGTATTTCTAGAATGAAATTAATTAAAACATACCCGAGAATAACAATATCGCAGTAGAGACTTAGTCTTGCAATACTTTCTACAGAGCATGAGGTTATTGAAATTTGATCAAAGCATAAATGATTTTTCCGATAAAAAAATCTAGAAATATGTACATATTTTTGGTTCTGTAAATGAAATCGTAGTCTAGCTACTTTTTACTTTTCTTATAAATGTACATAAAAAAGTCTTCTGTTCAATACATGCAATGAAAGACATTCAATTGAAAACCATACTTCAGGTGTATAATTTTTATTCATGCTGTCATCGGTTTCTGAGAGACAGTTTATTTTGTGTTCGCATTATTTATTAATATAACTAGCCATACTTATTTAAAATTAAAAAACAAAATTACCGGAAGAGATCTCGTTTCCTACGGCGAAAAAAATTAATTGCAAAAACTCAATTACCCAGAAATAGGCATCTATAATAAATTTTTGTATGATCTTGTCTTTATAAAGGCAAAAATGACGAAATTTTATTGAGGATTTCTGAAACTCCCTCACATTATTTCGGGAAACAGTAAGTAGTATGATGTAGGGTTAAAAGTCTTAAAAAACGTGGATTACATGAAGATCCAAATCAAAACACGCCATGATTTTTTTTTAATGCCTAAATAGTTGAAACCTTCATAATTTTCTTAATGCCTACAGAGCGATAAATACTTATCGTTCGTAAATGGTGATGAGGTGTCGATTACTTCCGACCCCTCATTTCGAGAATAGACTTCCCCGAAGCAGCAACCTTAAAACCGGTCGCAAGTTTCTTCTCACGGGAGGTGGACTAAAGGCGTTACTGGTCCAACTGTTATATCTCTTGCCTCTGATATACACGAGCGACCGTGTGGTATGGTATGGTTGACATTCACAATGCATTTTATCAAGACCTTAGCAAACCAGTAATACATTTTGAAAACACTGAACTGTACAATACTTAGCTGACAGGGAATCACTGCACTCAACTGAAAGATTTAATTGAAACCTTCATTTCGAGGGACATTTTTCCTTCCTTATCTTACTGCAGCTTAAAATAACGATGTTATTTACATCGTAGAGTCATAGGTGCAAATATTCAAAGTTTAATATAAATAAACTTTAGTATATATCTTCATAAAGAGACAAAATATTCGATTAAACAATAGACTTATGATATTAACGTTTATTTGCTAATAGATTAGATAGTTTTGTTTTGAGATGGTTATACATGAAAGCTTATAAAATTCAAAGCCTTTTTAAATTTTTGGGGAATAAAAGAAGTGTTCATTACGAGTAAACGCTTAAGATATTAGCATCTATGCTATTGTTCATCAGCAACTATCAAATGTTTGGTTTGGTTTGGAGCGCTACGGTCAACTTTTTGCTACACGAGGGCTAATTAGACCGGGACCTACAGTACTATCAAATGTAGGAAGGAAAATAATTAGTATGAAAAAGTCCCATTACGGTATTTTAGGACAATAAAATTACTATAAAAAAATTCAAGATATCATCGATACGTTTCTGCTAAATAGCTTTACATCAGGCTACTATACAGAACAAAAATATGCATCTCTACTTGAAGATTTGGGTCAATAAACTGTTAATCAATATTAAAGTATAACTGAAACTTTCTCTTCCTTTATTTATAGGCGAAGTGGTTTGTGCAGTTGGCATTTGGATAGATAGACATAACCATCTGATGTGGGATAAAAAGCCGATAAAGAAGGGAGAATTAAGCAAACGACAACATTGAAACGAATCATGAAATGCCAATGAATTTCTGTAAGTGTACTTATGGTTCATTCCAAAAAATATAAATAAATAGAATTTCCAAAATTCATGTAGCTATTGGTTTCAGAAAAGTGAAAGCGGGACTATCCAAACATTTACATTAATACTACGCCAGAAAATCACTTGAGCTTTGCAAAAATTAATTTGATTTTAAAGTCAAAAAGAACATGAAATCTTACTTCCACATGGGCAAGACATCGTAAATTCCTTCAACGAAATCTTAAAGCTGACAGAAGCGAAAGAGATCTATCACGTACAGAATATATTTCCACGTTTTTATTTATAGAAATACGTGAAATTAGGAACAGTGATATCGATTTCTATTTTTTAATATCGATGATATGGTCTATCACTACTGACCGAAAAAACAGACGTCAACTGCATTCGGAAAGAGCTGATCCATCTGATTGAGTTAAACACATCTTTTATTATTGGATGGTTTTATAAAATGTTTAAATACATTTTCTAATCTACCCAATGATCTATGAGAGTTAAAAACGTTTTCATAAGAAATTTCTCTCATGCGTCAGGAATTTTCAACCATATACCAAGCTCACACAATGTACACTCATGTCCATAAATTAAGGATAATTCAGAATCACACGGAAATCGAACTCTAAAGTAAAAATTTCACCTGTAGAATTATCACACACATCTTCAAGAATAATATGCAAATTACAGGAAGCCACCAGATGACGCCGATAGTACGTCACAATGACGAGAGTGTAAGAGAGGGATATATAAGGAATGATGGCAAAGAAGTAAAATTGTTTTATAAAATAAAATAAAAATCTATTTTACTATCCTCAAACTTCCTTCTAGCACTTATTATTTGTCTCTGAGTAAATCCTTTTGGATTAGCTCGATTTCCTAGGTTTAGAACTCACGGATTCTGAACCTTATTTCTCTATCCAAACTCTTTTCTTCCTCCTCTCTCTACTTACCGATTGAAAACCAGCTTTCAGACAGCTATTGACTCCGCCTCCACCAGAGAAGCATCACGAAGATCCTGGAGACGTCCATTGAGAACTCTTCATTTCACCCTCCAAAGCTCTGACCATAAAACTCTCTGCTTCACTTTTGTGCTGCAATTTACGATATTAAAAAACGAACATTCCTTTTCTCATTTCGGTTGAACTTTCGCTCTCCGTTGTCAATCTCATGAAATATCTGTGTTAGAAGGCGATGACCTGGGTAACACAGTTAATCACATGTTCCTATGGTCTGAGTAAAAAAAAAAAGTAAAATTGTTCACAAGCGTTCTGTAAGCCGCTCAGTGACATAACCGAACAGTTATGACACAGAGGACGCATGTGGATGATTTTTTTACATGGTAGAATTATCGGCCGCCTGGAATGTGGGCGTATTCAGATGGAAGTATTCGAGGAACTTGGAATTGCTCAAAGTGTAATCTCTAGGTTTTGGCAACGATTCCAAGATGATGGAAATGTCTGTAGACGTTACAGTACAGGTCGCCCCCGAGTTACAACGCCGAATGAAGAGCGGTATTTGGCAGTAACTGTCAAAAGAAGCAGGCGGAGCACAGCATCCGACCTGTCTCGTCAGCTATCTGCAGCCACATGTACCACAGTTTCAAGGCAAACCATGTACAGACGTTTGGGAAATATTGGTCTATATGTTCACAGGCCTGTCACATGTATTTCACTCACGGCAACTCACTGTCGGCAGCGATTAGCTTGGAGTAGAGAACATGCAATGTGGACATCGTCATAGTGGGTTTGTGTGATGTTTTCCGACGAGTCCAGGTTTAGCTTGCAGTCTGATTCACGCCGGACTTTCATATGGAGAACGCCAGGTACCCGTTACCACCATGACAACATCATTGATCGACACCGTTACGGTGGTGCAGGATTGCTCGTTTGGGGTGAAATTATACTGGGCTCCAGAACAGATCTGCATGTTCAGATTGGAACCATGAACGGCCACATTTATCGGGACATCATTCTGGAACAACATGTACGTTTGTTTAGGGTTGCCATGGGCGCAGAATTTGTGTTTATGGATGACAACGCCCGTCCTCACCGAGCAAGCATCGTAAACGAATGCCTTCAGTCTGAGGATATCCCTCGTATGGAATGGCCAGCATTGTCACCTGACTTGAATCCGATAGAGCATGTGTGGGACATGCTGGGCCGTTGCAGCCCTTCAACCACCTCCTACATGTGTACCGGAACTTGGGAGAGCATTGCTTGCTGAGTGGAACAATCTTCCCCAAGATCAGCTCGATAATTTGATACTCAGCATGCCTAGGAGTTGTACGGACTGTATTTCATCGCATGGGAGACATACAATGTATTAACCATCATATCAACCATGTAATATTAAGTTTTTGTAAAGGAGATATTTTTTACAATTGCTCCAGGGAGCATAAATCGTAGTTTTTATGAATGGTATCATACATACACCATCTTTTTTGTTCTTTATCTTTTGTTTAATAAATAGGCTTTATGAATAAGTCACGTTTGTTTTGTTTCTGAACCTTTATTTGCCGGAGCTGGTATTATCCTTAATTTATGGACATGAGTGTACTTCAATGTACTATATGAAATCATTTTTTCCTCGTTGATATTTTAATCAAGTTTTTAAATTTTAAGATGACACTAATTTCAATATGACATGGATTACAGATATCGTGAAGCGGCAAATATTCAAGTGGTCAGATTCTACGTTCAGCAAAAATTACTTTCTTAATGTAGGTTAGGTAGTGCCATTAAGATGGTATTCATGTCTTTTTCTCCCATTTCTGAACATTGTTTCCATCATGTCGAATATTTGTCAGGGAAAAATAAATAAGTTTCGTTATTTAGTCAAATGCTTGATGATTTAACAACCATTTAGTTTGATATTTTAAACTGAAAACTAAGGAAAAAAATAATCATTTTGCGTCTCTGCTTTTATGTCATTTTGAAAAGCTTGTTACAGTGCTTTAAACCAAAGACAAATGCTAATCACCCATTTCATTTGTCCCCATGAAGTGTGCGAGAATAATCTGTGCAGACTGTTTGTTTACAGTTTTGCCTATGCCTTATATGAAATAATTGTTAGACTAGTGTGACAGTCTTGCTCGTAACTTTTAATTGTTTTTCCTGTTCTTTGTTCGCTTTGTCTCTTTTTCCCCCATGTTTTACCTTTACTTATACTATCGAAGCTTTTTGTTTTCCCCACTTTCTATTTTCCTTCCTACTTTCGTTTTTTACTGATCACTGAAGTTTTATGCATTGCTATATCATCCTACAGTGGAGGGCCCGGCCCATGTACTGTAGTTACCACTACTCATCCTGAAGCTCCTGAACTTCTGTGACAGTAAATTAACATAGAGGGATTATAACAGTATTTGCCAATTAGACTTAACATGCTTGTCTGCCAAGTGCAATCAAGTAACATAGGTAGGGATACGTAATTTTCGTATTTACGAAATAGATGCGAATAAATGCGAAATTTTCCGATATGAGCGAATAAATGCGAAAATTATTTTTTTGCTACTTTTCGGCGAAAACTCGATGATAAATGGCTTTTTAAGCGAAATTGGGTAAAAGTAGTGATAATTTATTAACATAATTGCTTATCTAATACCATCCACGGTCTTTAACTGATAAATCTCTCGAAATTTGCTTATTGCTCATTGCTGAAGATTTTAGGAAGATAATGTTGAGACTACTACAATGTTAGCTAAGAACAAAGTAAGTAACTAAGAATTTTGATACTTACACCTAACCAAGTAAGTAAAATTGTGATTATTCTTAATATACGTAAAATTGTGCAGTAAGTAAAATTGTGATTATTCTTAATATACGGGGTGCGTGACAGCTGTGATTTATTTGAAATTTGCCAGGATACAAGCGATTAGTAGCCGATTGCCTTGTCATCGAGCTCTTTCCTAAGCGAGTGACCTAGGTAGTTCTTTTTATCACAGCTGTAAATGGTCGAGTAACTGCCTTCACGTGGCGCACCTGTGAGTACCTCCTCCAATCGCCTTCGGGCTTGAGCGGCGGGGCGAAACTAAAGTTACAGGCCTACTGGGCGAGCATTCCGCCTTGTGTCAGTCCCGAGATTGACCTAAAGCGCTGCAGTTCTTCCACGGTGACCTTTTTTAGTTTTTCCCCTTTTTTGCGTGGATATCAGAGTACGTTACCGCCCTGTTCTACCTTGTGTAGGAGCACGTTTTTTGACTCTGCTCTGTCCACTAATGTTTTTCTTCCCCTTTTAGTTAATTGTCTGGTCACCCTTAGGGCCGTTAGGTTGTGTTAGGTTGTGTTATTTTTCGTTGTTTTGGTTAGGGCCGTTAGGCTGTTAGTCATCTCTCATCTTTTTTCTTTTTTTTATTTTAATTTATTACACAAATTTACACTTTTTCTTTTTTATACACTTTTCAATTTTAAAGTCACACGCCGATTTCTCGTTATTTTTAGTTTCGTTGTGAGTTATTTTCTATTTTTTAAGTTCTCCTTGGAGTGTTGGTATTTAACTTTTGGTGCGCATGAGTGCCGCTTTTGTTGCTGTAGTTATTAGTTCTCTTAGAGTTTTTGTACTGTCCCCGTACATTTTGGAGCCGTAAAGGTTCCCTTTAGTTTTTATATTTTAAGTTCTCTTAGAGGTTGTGTTTAGTTGTTTTAGTTGATCATGGAGGAGGATCCTCCTCCCTTAGATATGAATAAAATCAGGAATAACCCAATTCACAAAGTAATCTACAACTACAAAGCTGAAATAGAAAAAACACTAACCACCGCCAAAGTAAATGTATCTAATTCCACATTCATCAGGGAAAGGGTTGATAAACTTATAGAAATCATAACAGGAATTTTAATAACTAATAGTGAACTTAAAGCTAATGCCGCGGAGGCTTACCGAGTGATCGAAAATACCAGAACCCCTGTCTCTAATAAACAATCTTACGCTGGAGCATTAAGCTCTGGCCTTCATGTTAAAATTCCTGTCCCTTATTGCCATAAAGAAGAACACGTTGTAATAATCAGCAAAGACTCTAACAGCTCCAATACAGACAAAGTTAAAGACCTCATAGTTAATAACCTCAATCCTAAATCACTTAAAGTAGGCATCAAAAGAACCAGAGAAACTAGAAATGGGGAATTTTTATTGGAAGTAAATTCAGCTGGGGACTTGGAAACTCTTAAACATGCAATAGCCAACAACACTAACCTTAAGAATAATGTCAATTGCAGAAGCCCGAAGAAAGTCGACCCCCAAGTTATTATTTTTGATGTCAATAATGACATCACCGAGCAAGAAGTGACCACTGCTGTGTCAACACAGAATGGCGTGGATAACGTAGCGGTAATACATAGGGGGTCCTTTAAGGGCAAAAGGGGAACTAACCATATTCTTGCTTTGGACGGGGTCTCATTTCAAAAATTTTCCAAATTAGACAGGATACATATCGGTTGGGAACGTTACACTTTTAAGGAGTACCTCAAGCCCCGTCAGTGTTATAAGTGCCTGAAATATGGCCACACTTCTAAGTTCTGTAGAACTGAGACCGCGACATGTAACAACTGCGGGGAATCTGGGCATGAGGGGAATGGGTGTAACAAAAAGAATGAATCTTGTCACAATTGCATACTCTTCAATAACAATACAAAAGACAAAAAAAATCATGTAAAAACTAACCATAGAGCGAACTTTAGGGGGTGCGATGCTTTTCAGAAAGAATTAAATAGGTTGAGGAACTTCATCAATTATGGATAGTACCTCCCTTTCTTGTCGGCAGGTGAACATAGGTAAAAGTAGATTCGCCTGCAGTCAGCTTAGAGCTGACATTTGCGTCTCCCCCCTTTCGTTTGCTTTCGTCCAGGAACCATATGTTTTAAATAATTCTGTCGTTGGTTTTGGTTCTTCTTTACATATTGTTTCCAGTTCTTTAAATCCAAAATCCTGTATCGTTGTTAATAATAATTTACCTTTTACAGTTGTTTTTTGTAGTTCTTATATTAATGCTATTTTTGTTAACCAGTTCAATATTTTATTTATAAATACTTACATCCCTCCTGGTAATGATGATCTTTTTGATGAAGTTTTGAACAATATTATCGGTATTATAAACCTAAAACGCTGGGAAAATATTGTCCTTCTTGGGGACTTTAATTCTAAACATTCTATTTGGGGAAGTCAGATCATTGATAATAGGGGTATTACTCTCTTGGATTTTATTAATCAATTTTCTTTTAATTTGCTTAATCCTAGTAACGGCGCCCCGACTTTTGTTTCCTCCAGAGGTAGGAGCTGGATCGACCTTACTATCACAAATTTCAATAGCAATACAATAATTACTGATTGGGTCGTGTCTGACCAAATCAACGGTTCGGAACATCAAAACATAAATTTTAACATAAGCACTACTTCCACTACCGCCTCTTATCCTAAGTTTGTTAAGTACAACCTAAACAATAGAAACTGGCTTAATATAAAATGTAATCTTTTTAATAATTTTTATGATTTTCCCAGTACTAGTCTCAATAATATGGTCCAGTCTTTTCATTCCTCTGTTCTTAGTTCTTTTCCTGGTAATTTTGGCATTGTCCCTTTAACTAAAAAATCCCTCCATAGGGTCGATTGGTGGACTGTTGATCTATCTATTGCTAGAAAGCGTGTTAGAGCGCTCCGAAGAAAGTTTCAGCGTTCCACTAATAGTAATATTGAGAGGTCTGCCAACAGGGCTATATGGGTTCGCGCCCATGCCAAGTACAAGAGGCTTGTTATGTCCGCCAAGAGGAAATCCTGGAGGGAATTCCTACACAATATTTCTGTTGAAACTCCTTTTAGTAATTTTAGATCCCTCATTGGTGAGGTTTCAGTTTCAGTTTTTTGTAGTAAGTTTGTTTCTGTTGACAGCTTTTTTGTTAAAGATAATATTGACAGTCTTATCTCATTTCATTTTCCTTACAATAACGTTAGTTCCCTCTCTCACAATCATGGTTGGTACAATAATGTCGAGCAATTTGATCCTGTTTCTTTTTCTGAACTTAAATACACCCTCAGTACCTTCAAGCCAAAAAAGGCTCCTGGCCCCGACGGGATTTGTCTGGATGTCATCACTGAAATCTTTCATATTAATCCGTTTTTGTTTATTAATTTCTTTAATAACTGTCTCAACCAGGGTTTTTTCCCTGAGGAATGGAAAATAGCAAGACTGATTTTTCTGCCTAAGGCAGACCGGGATCCTCAAAACTTCAGTTCTTATCGCCCTCTTTGTTTGCTGCCCATTTTGGGAAAAGTTTTTGAAAAAATAATTGTCAATAGACTCCAGGATTTCATCAATAGCAACAATATCATCAGTGAATTCCAATTCGGCTTTGTCAGGGGCAGGAGCACCCTTGATGCTCTTTCTTTTGTTGTTAATAAAATTAAGGACTTCCGGTCTAATAATTATCATGTTGCTTTAATTTCCTTTGACATTAAAAATGCTTTTAACTCTGTTCGTTGGGATGACATTTTAAAAAAGTTAATAGACATTAAGGCTCCTTCTTATCTGGTTAACATCTATTTCAGTTATTTTTCCAATAGATTTGTTTCATACTCCAGCCAGTTTATTAACATTAAAAAACAATATGATTTGGGCGTTCCTCAGGGCGCCATTTCCTTTCCTCTGCTTTGGAACTTAATTGTTAATGATATTTTTGATATTGCTCTCCCGGATAATACTTTTTTAATAGCCTATGCTGATGATATACTTTTAATTTCTGCTGATTATTCCTTCCCCGGTCTTGAAAACAAGTGTAATAGTGTTACCCAGTCCCTAGTGGACTGGAGTTCTAATCATAGTCTTAAGTTTGACCACAAAAAAACCAATTTACTCTACTTTATTAAAAAGGGGTGTAAGCCGGGGAAAAATCCTATTATTAAATTTGAAGGCGAAAAAATTAAAGTAGTCAATAGTTTTAGATATCTTGGCTTAATTTTTGATAATAACCTCACTTGGAACGAACACTTTAAATATATCCACAGTAAAACCCAAACCATTTTTAATAAACTCATCCGCATTTCTAAAGCTACTTGGGGGGTTGGTAACGCTGTCATTAAATTGATTTACAATACTGTTATAGAAAAAATAATTTTGTATGGTGCCCCAATCTGGTTCAATAACAATGTGAGAACTGTCAATTCTTTAAATAAAATTTTCAGATCAGCCCTTTTAACAATTACAAAAGCTTATAGAACTTCCTCTACCGCCTCTTTGGGGGTGATAGCTGGTATTCCCCCCATTGATTTGATCGCCTCCCTTGAAGCCGCTTTATTTCAGTTAAAATGTAATAACTCAGTTGACATCTTTGGCATAACGATACACCCTGAGAACATCGAGAAGCCCAATCGTTTTGTTTCTTATAAAGATATCATTCTTAATTTTACAAATTTCAATCCTCTCTCTCCCGGTGATTTCCAGTTTTTTATTTTTACGGACGGTTCTAAGATGAACAATAGAGTTGGTACTGGTTTTGTTGTCCTTGATTCTGAAAATACAAAAATTCATACTGGTTCATTCCGTATTAACGACGATGCTTCGGTCTTTCAGGCCGAACTCTATGCCATTTACAAAGCAATAGAATGGGCTTATATTAATGAGGTTAATTCTTTCTGTTTGATTTCTGATTCTCGCTCGGCTCTGGAGGCTTTGTGCCTCTATCCTAATTACAATACTCTGATCATTAAAATTCGTTCTTTTATTTTCCATTTTACTTCTCTCAATCTGCTGTTTAAGTTATGTTGGACTAGGGCTCACGTTGGGACTGCTGGCAATGAGGCTGCCGACGCTGCAGCCAAGTCAGCTGGGGTTCTAGCAATCGTCGACGGTAGGGTTGGTACCTCCCCCAGTAGGTGTCGGCGTAGCCTCAAGAGGCATTTGTGGTTAGAGTGGCAAGCGCGTTGGGAGTCCTTGGATGTCAGTGGTCACTCGCGTTCTCTGGTCCCTAGAGTTTCAGTTAATAGGAATTATTCTGATCATTTTCTTTCTCAGTTCATAACCGGTCACGGCAAGTTTCCGTCCTACTACCATCGTTTTCTTAATAAATACCCAGTTTGTGTTTGTGGTGAGGCCTGTGCCGATCCAATTCATTATATTTACCATTGCCCGTACTTTAATGATCTCCGTCGTAACTTATTGCCTCATAATCTTTCAGATATTCATCCTTCCCGTCTGCTGCTTAACCCCGTCTCCCGTCAGAACATTTCCGTCTTCATTCATCAACTTAACCTTCTGGAAGATGAAATATTTCAATACTAACTGTCGTTCTCTTTCATTCTTGCCCTTTTCATTGCATCAGTTATGTTTTATTTTGAATTTTGTACTGTACCCGTACTTTTGAGCTGACAAGGGCTCACCTTGGTTTTTTCTTTTTAGTTCTCCTTGGAGTGTTTTAAATTTGGAGTCTCCTGACTCTCCTTGGTTTTTATGGCTTGGTTGAGCAAGACGGCTGTCTCTCTTATTTGAACATTTCTTTGGTTTCGTCTTTTATTGGTGTGCTGCTCTTATGTTGCGTTTCTTTTTGCCCATCTTCATTCTAACGTATTCTGATTTTGTCATCTTAACTTTGGTAACCCCCTTCAAGTTATTTTTATACACCGTGGTTCTCCTTTACAGTGCGTCATCTTTTTTGTTTGTTGTGGTCGAGTCGTCCACACGCCTTTGTTGTCACTAGAGTTGTAGTGGGTTTTGTCTTTTGTTGTTCCACGGTCCGGACTGGGGTCCGTTTGTCTTTTATTTCTTAGAGCGATGCCTGCTTTTAGCAGGCCGGGGCTCTCATCTAATTTTTTTTTTATTCTTAATATACGTGAAATTTTTGAATTTTTTTTTTGGTCACATAAATGCGAAATTTTATATAATTTCCTTTTTTGCGAAATTTCGATATTTTTTTATGAGAAAGTTACGTACCCCTAAACATAGGGCATCGACGTCATCTGAGCCATGCCCTTGGACGCCGGCCTTAAAGAATCGTTGCAGTGGTAAACTACCGTGATTGGCAGAAGGAGGAGTTGAAAAAGCAAGGTTAGGTTAAGGAAGGGGCCCTCACCATTTAAATTAATTATAAAATATTTAAAAAACTATACTTGTCTTTGCCAAGGCTAAAAACAATTAAAAATTTTATAAAATAAAATAAAAATCTATTTTACAATCCTTAAACTTCCTTCTAGCACTTATTATTTGTCTCTGAGTAAATCCTTTTGGATTAGCTCGATTTCCTAGGTTTAGAACTCACGGATTCTGAACCTTATTTCTCTATCCAAACTCTTTTCTTCCTCCTCTCTATACTTACCAATTGAAAACCAGCTTTCAGACAGCTATTGACTCCACCTCCACCAGAGAAGCATCACGAAGATCCTGGAGACGTCCATTGAGAACTCTTCATTTCACCCTCCAAAGCTCTGACCATAAAACTCTCTGCTTCACTTTTGTGCTGCAATTTACGATATTAAAAAACGAACATTCCTTTTCTCATTTCGGTGGAACTTTCGCTCTCCGTTGTCAATCTCATGAAATATCTGTGTTAGAAGGCGATGGCCTAGGTAACACAGTTAATCACATGTTCCTATGGTCCTATGGTCCTATGGTCTAATTTAGTAGAAGAAAGTTTAGGGATAAGAACTAAGAAGATTAAAGACACAAAATATTTTTTACCATAGTAAGCTACGTATTATTATTTTTATTATTATTATTTAAAAGACAAGACACACATTAAGTGAAGAGAATGACAAGAGGTCTCTTTCGATTACTCGCGTCGGCTGGGTCATAGTCGAACAGTTAATATGTTTGTGTCGCAAGCAGTCGAATAGAAAATTTCTGGGCTGAAGGTACTTTGTTATTCCATGATTCATTAAATGTAGATATAGAAGATATAAATTCATTAATTGTAGATATAAAAGATATAGATTCATTAAATGTAGATATGGTCCATGTGAAGTCAAAATCTTGCCCGATACTTTTTATGCGGACAAAGCCATGGCTAAAGCTTAAACTTAAATGCTAATTTACTAATGCTGAAAATACAAATTATCTTCTGAAGTAAATCTAAAACCGCATACAAAATACAAAAGCTCTAGTGCCCCTTTGAAATTTAACAAGATCCAGTGTTTACTTATTGTGGATAAAAATTGCTAAATCCTGCTCATGAAATTTCAAAATGAAAACATGTACAAATAATGTGTTTAATCCGATTTATTGGGTAAAATACAAAAAGTCATTGCATGCATGCATACATTTATCCCCTTAAACAGGATTGGAACAGAATCCCTTAAAACAAATCCATTTACAAATACAGTAAAATTTTTACTGGACAACTTGTCTAGACAAATATGGTGCATAGCACGTTAGACTATAGTTGACAAATTGTTTAAAATATTTTTCGGGGTAATTGGCTAATTCCAAAGTTAATAAATTTTTTGACGTAAAAAAAGTTGCCAGAAAAATATACATGTACCAATTGAATCAAATTAATATTTTTCTTGCCAGTCTATTGTTCCATAGGTAAATAACCCCCCTTTTTAAGGGTTTGTCATTACGAAGTTCAAGTTTATGATAATGTGTACATTTTTTTCTTCTTATAGTCGACATTTACCTTAAAGAAAGACATGTTCACAAGTTGATTCTGAATATTCTAGCCTTTACACAGGAAATACATTATACTTTTTCTTTACTAAACAATTTCGTTACCCATACTAGCGAGTAGTTTTGATATACTCACGTAAAAATCATTCAAACCCATTAGACGTAGGGTTTGGGTTGAATCAATTACTTTCAATAAACAATGAAATCAATACTTGAATGTTAATTTTCACTCCCCGACCGGCTTTTGTCAAATCAAGTGGGTGAGCTTGTTTGTCACTAAAATTACAAATCTGGGGTATCAATCTGTGCATTAATGATGCTTCAGTTTTCTTTGCCTCTGGGTACTTCTATCAACGAGTAATTTTACAGTCATTAATAGGAGGATAATCATCACTGTCAGGGAGTTAATCTATCTGGACGCTCTATTCATATCTGTCGTGTAAGTAGTATCCTATAATGATAAATTGTACAGAATTCTCCCTAAAATGTGTCAGTCATGAGATAGATAGACAGATAGCCCTGAGATAGATAGACAGATAGATAGACAGCGCTGAGTCTGCCTACGTTGCAAAACCTGCATTAGACGAAGGGTTTTGGTACAATCAATTACAGTGGGTGATCGTTTTACGAACATAATCCATTACAAGACTATGTTCGTAAACCGAAATGTTCGTTAACCGATCATCGATTTACCATAGATTTTTATGGCACTTCGATTAATTCGTTCTGGAGGCCCTAAAAATTAAATTAAAAGATATATATATTTATAATTTCTTAGTAAGTTTATTTTTTTACCAAATTAATACAATCTTGCACATTAATCAATCATTTTTTTTGTTAATGAGTCGTTACAGAACCTGTCCAATGTCGATTGCTTTTCTCTCTTCTTTAGAATTTTCCGGAAGTGATTAATAGCATTGTCGTTGTAGAGATCCCCAACCCTACGGACATCGGCTTGGTTTGGGTGTCATTCTAAGACCGTTGCTCTGACATCCTCCCCTCTTTAAAAGATCTTTGCTCTTTAAAGCAAATTGGTCCTCTTTCGTCTTCCTCTTTTTCTGAAGGAGATACATTTCGCTGGTGTTTTTCATTCAAGATTTCTTGGAGTTCTTCTGTCGTTAGCTCATTTTCATGTTCCATTATGATCTCTTCAAAGTCATCCTCGTTTACCTCTTATTCCAGATATTTCGCAATTGTCACAATTTCATTCATAATTTCAGGGGCATTATCTTCGTCTCCCTGAATACAAGATGGACACAGTTTTCGCCAAACAGAAATCAACTGTCGTTGAGCGGGTTCTGACCACGCCTTTTGAATGAGTCGGATAGCTTCAAGAATGTCAAATTTTTCTTTCCAAAACGTTTTTAATGTCATTGTTGAGGATAATTGTCATGCTTCGAAACACCGACGAAACAGCGCACGAGTGTACGATTTCTTGAAACCCGCAATAACCTCCTGATCCATGGGCTGAATCAACGAAGTCGTATTCGGGGGTAGAAATTGAACTGTCAGCCAGGGAAAGTTTATCAGCAAATTATCTTCAAGGTCATTTGGGTGTCCTGGTACATTGTCCAATAGCAGCAGTGCTTTCAATGGCAAGTCATTGGTCTCAAGGTAGTCCTTGATGCTGGGAGCACAAACTTCAAACAGCCATTCTTTCAAAAGAACCTGCGTGACCCATGCCCTCTGATTTGATCTCCACATCACTGGCAGTCGTTTCTTGATTATGAAATTTTTGTTTTAATGCTCTAGGATTCTCAGAGTGATAAACGAAAAGTGGTTTAAGCTTCATATCACCACAAGCGTCAGCTCCCAAAAGTAACGTCAATCGGTCTTTCATGGGTTTATGCCCAGGAAAACTTTTCTCATGTTTTGTGATGTAGGTACGGTTCGGCATGCGCTTCCAAAACAAACCTGTTTCATCACAGTTGAAAATTTGTTGTGGACAATACCCTTCATTTTCAACGATTTCTTGAAATTTGAGACAGAACTTCTCAGCTTCTTCTTTATCTGCACAAACAGACTCACCATGCATTACCACATGTTTAATGCCAGATCTCCTTTTAAACTTTGCAAACCAGCCAGTGGTAGCCTTGAATTCTAACTTCTCGGATGACGAACGTGGAGTTTATTCCTTCAACTTCTCAAAAATTTCTCTAGCCTTCTCATGAATGATGGCCATAGTAGTTACATCTCTTTTCATTTCCCTTTCGTTTATCCAAACTGAAAGCAACCTCTCCATTTTTTCATGGATCGCACTTCTTTGCTTCTCAGATGAGTTTTTCGTTACTCCTTTAGCTGCTTGAGTCCTCTTGATGATATCTTTCTTAGCTAAGATTGTGCCTACTGTAGACCTGTTCAAGCCATATTGCCTAGCAACATCAGATATCTTCTGCCCACTCTCTACGTTGGCTATAATCTCTTGCTTGGTTTTAATGGCGAGCTCAGTTCTTGACACTCCACTTTTTTTAGGCCTCATAATATTTTCAGATTTTCTAATATTTAAATTTTAATTTTAATTAATTTTTTATAAGGGGTTCAAAAAAGCACATATACAAAAATTCAGAAGGGCAGAAACCAACTAGCGTACATAAAGGTTACGTGTACAATTCACAAAGTCTCGGCGCAAACTACTCAGTATGTGACCGTGGCGTGTGCTCCGAGCTCCCACGAGAGGTTGTGACGAAATGTATGATGTAGCGAGCAGCGCCCCCACCGTTTTTAGAATTCGACTAGATGGAACTTCTCCATGTAAGCATGGCTCTTAGATTAGTGGAAATTTGTAGACCCCCTTTAACCCTTTCAGGGGCAACATCTTCCACCGTTTGCACGGTGTAGATTTTTTCCCGATTTTTTTAGCCTAAAGGATCTTGAAAATTTTTCCAATTAAAGGTTGCAAAATATTTTTACTTCTTAAATTGATAACAGATGGCAGAAGTAACCATTTTTCTGTCAATTTAACTGGGATACATTGAATGCAAGAGAAAAAAAGACTAGATTTAGGCGTTTGCACTGTGCAAACGGCGCCCCTCAAAGAGTTGAGGGTTGTACATACATGTAAAATAAATGTTTATAACTAATATTGTATCGTTTGTAGACCTCTTGATTAGAATTATTAGATAAACTCACTGAACCAATCTTTGGTTGATCTTGGACTACTAGAAACTTTTTTCGACCTTTTATCATAGAGGTGTTCGGTAGAATTCGTTTTAGTTCGTTATCCGAACATATGTTCGCTGTCCGAACACAAAAATCTTTCGTGAAAGTGTTCGTTATCCGAATTGTTCGCAGTCCGAACTGTTCGTTAACCGATCACCCACTGTACTTTCAATAAACAATCAGAATCAATATTCAAAAGCAAATTTCAAATCTGCCTACGGTGAAATGGCTGTTTTTATGCAAAATTCCGACAGTTTTTTTATTGCTCTATTTCAAAGACCAATGTTTTAGGATTCCAAAACTGCGTTACCTTTATTCGTACGTTCATTGGATAAGAACTCATTACCAATTTAATAAACAGAAAGCTATATTAAAAGACCAGAAGTAGCAAGCACCTTTAGATGCATTTTCTAGAAAACTAATTTTTCAGTTACACGGGCTTGTGTCGGCCCAGTGTTACAGCGCGCTGGTTTTCGGTGCTGAGGGTGCTCGGATCGAATCCTGGCGTCGCGCCACGAAAAATGCCTCCGTTCGTGTCGTCCCTTCAAAGGGGGTAATTCTGTCCGCCTATATGGTGCCCCCACAATAAATTGAGCAGTAAAATTGTGGCGTAGTATAGGCTAATGTTTGACGACAAGTGCCTCCGCTTTGGGGGAAAAAAAGTCAGTTACTTTTGTAAACGAGGAAGCAAATAATTTAAAAAGTTTTCAATGTATTTCAATGAAATTTAGAAATAGTGTTTTACATATTACCTACTATGATTTGAACTAAAAGATAAGCTATATGTATTAATCTAATCATTCTACAGGTACCTGTACTTAAAAAAAAGATGATTTTAAAAAATCAGTGTTTTATTTCCACATTTTTGGTATATTTCAGTGATTTTTGGAAATATTTTAAAACTTTTACTTCAGAACACAGGAAAGTGTCACAGTAGTATATAATACAAAGGAAATTAAACTACACTGAAGTGCCACTGAATTAAGGATAGCAAAGCCTATGCAAATTGTGTAGCGCTGCGCATCATGCATGCGCAAGTGAGGGCGCTGTGGTAACTGCGCGTACTGTGGTTGTTCTGAATTAGTTGTTGGAATTGCCAGTTGTTCATGGGTAAACTGCCTGATTTAGACGCCTTCGATCGCGGACAAATCGTAGGTGCGCAACGCATGGGCCATTCAATTTCCGAAATCGTCAGACAGCTAGGATTTTCAAGGTCGACAGTGTCAAGAGTATACCAAGAATACATGGATGGTGGAAAAAAACTAGCGATCGGGCAAACTGCAAAGGACAATTAGCCTTGACAGTGCGTGGTGAGAGACGGCTCAGGCGTATTGTACGTAGCCAGCGAAGCCAAACATTAGCTCAAATTACCACCCAGTTTAATGACGGTGGCAGTCGTACAGTCAGTAAGCGGACTGTGCAACGCTCGCTTCACCGTATGAGTTTCGGGAGCCGTCGACCTACGAGAGTACCATTGCTCTATACTCGCCATCGGGTTGCACGTCTTGCCTGGGCAAGAGAACACAGAGACTGGAGTGTAGAGGACTGGAAACGAGTAGCATGGAGTGATGAGTCTCGATTCCGACTACTTAACGCCGACGGGAGGCTGAGAATATGGCGTCAGGCTCATGAAGCCATGGATCCTGCATGCCTAGCTGGAACTGTACAAGGGCACGGTGGCTCAATCATAGTCTGGGGTGTTTTTTCGTGGCACAGTTTGGGATCTTTGGTGCGTGTACCAACCTCCCTCAATGCAATTTGGTACGAAGAGTTTCTGGGTGATCACCTTCATCCGTTTATGCTGTTCTGTTATCCGCACGGTAATGGAATTTTCCAGCAAGACAACTGTACCTCTCACAAGTCCCGGTTGGCTACTGGCTGGTTGGATGAGCATTCCTCTGACTTGTCTGTCATGAATTGGCCACCTAGAAGCCCAGACTTAAATCCTACTTTGGGATTTAAGTCTGGGAGCATCTTTGGGATGTTTTGGAACAAGGCGTGAAAGGCCATCACACAGCACCAAAGAACCTTACTGAATTATGGATAGCTTTAGCCAATATTTGGCAAGCCATTCCCGTGGAACGTTTCCAGAACTTGTTGAATCTATGCCTCGTCGTGTGGCAGCCGTTATGAAGGCCAGAGGAGGCAAAAATTCGTTACTAGGTAGGTATCCCTAATTCAGTGGCACTTCAGTGTATATTTGGTTGAATTGAGTGTATGTTATCTGGCGTAAGCACTCAATTTTACTAA
This sequence comes from Dolomedes plantarius, assembly GCA_907164885.2. Classification (NCBI taxonomy): domain Eukaryota; kingdom Metazoa; phylum Arthropoda; class Arachnida; order Araneae; family Dolomedidae; genus Dolomedes; species Dolomedes plantarius. The sequence continues at coordinate 62,705,242 of OU015500.1, forward strand.
AAATTTAGAAAAAATTCCCTGTATTTTAAAATGTTATGAAATATTTACTAAAATTATATTTGTTTTCATGATTTTATATCACATTTGAACTAAAAATACACGTATTTAATCAGCACCATACTGTACATTTTTGGATAAAAGTCCTCCAAACGTAGGTAGATACCTCACGGGCTTTTTGTGCATGGAATAGCTGACAAGTGAAAAACAGAAATCTATGTCGACACCAGGTACGCTGGAGATGCCTGTATTTAAATTAGAAACTCCTGTTAGTCCGGTGCGTTTCAAGTAATTTTATCATCAATTAATAACTAATGTTTACACTCATGTTGGAAATTAAGAGAATTTCAAATTTGACCCATTATCTCCAGAACTACTGGACAGATTTTAATGAAATTTCGTATGTACATATTGTTGATGTCAGAAATCTTGTTGTAAAAAAATTTGGTGGTGATTCATGGACATGTTTATGGTTTACCGCCCCATTTTATTTCGAAATGAAAGTATAGTGGATTTTTAAGGGGTTATGACGTACACTATGTATTGTTATTAGAAGCTTTTTTATTTTCGTGTGATACATGTTAACAGGAATTTATCCCTCAACATACCTTAGCCTTTTTAATCATAATTCTTTGTCTGAAAATATTTATGTAGCATGTTTATTGTAGTGTAGAATCATTAAAATAAACTTTAAAAATTTATCTTAAATTTCTCTTTTTTTAATACTCTTTTTTTATTACTCTCTTTTTAATATAAAATTGCACTACACATCCATCTTTTCACTTACTGAATCACTAAATGCTTAAATTTAAAATAAGCATGCATAAAAATAATACAAAAAATAATCTAAAAAAAAAACCCGTTCAACAGTTATAATACACACGCATGATCGTGCGTAAACCTAATCAGCTTCGGAAGGTATAAAACATAGCTTACAATATCGAACAGAAAGATGGGTTAATAGGGGTGAATCTGGCATGTATGATGCCTGAATAAAATGAAAGTGGACTGTAATGGAAAACAATAACAAAGTTTATTGAAACAAGAGATTGTGCTATGATGCGTTGCAAATACCTTGACGGCTGAGCAACAACTAAGATTGCGCTAAGACGCTCTGCAAGTGCCTTGGCGGCTTATCAACAACTAACTAGTACGCGGATTAGGGCGATAGAGGGCGCCCTTATTGAGGGGGTGCTCAGGACGCGCCATGAAATAAGACAGGTGGTGCCAACAGGGGGTATGATCCCATCTTACAGTTATACAGCTCTCACAATGTGAATTCATACTGGAAATCAGGCAGTTTATGTGTTTCTGTGGCGGTCGATCCCACTCTTCCAGCAGTGCTCTTTTCAGGCCCTGGATGGTTCTGGGAGGTAGAAAGCATGTTGCAATTGCCCTTCCCAGAGCGTTCTAGACATACGCCATAGGGTTTAGGTCTGGAGATCTGGCTGGCCAATCCATCCGACGAATATCCTCACTTTTCAGAAATTCGTCGACCAGACGAGCTCTATGTGGCAGCACGTTGTTGTCCATTAAAATGAAATCAGCACCAACTGCACCCCTAAAAAGTCGAACATAGGCCTTTATGATCTCACCCCTATACCTCTGACCAGTCAGGGACCCTCTGTCAGACACATGGAGTGATGTGCTGAAATTTAGCTTGGTGGAGACAAAATAAACCTTGGATCAGAATGCAGTGGGGTAATATTCTCTCCCCAGACGAGTCGCGATTCAGCCTGGACACTGATTCTCGACGTACCTTCGGAGAGAACCAAGGACCCCCTACCTGCCCTCCAACGTCCGAGAAAGAGACAACTATGGCAGCGGAAGTTTGATGGTCTGGGCAGGAATCATGTTGGATGGACGCACATGTGTTTCGCAGAGGCTCTATGACTGGCGCGGGGTATAGGGATGAAATCTTGGGGCCCTATGTTTGCCTCTTCAATGGTGCAGTTGGTCCTGATTTTATTTTAATGGACGACAACACGCTACCACATAGAGCTCATCTGGTCAACGGATTTCTGGAAAGTGAGGATATTCGTCGGATGGATTGGCCAGCCAGATCTCCAGACCTAAACCCTATAGAGCATGTCTGGGACGCTCTGGGTAGGGCAACTGTAATTCGCTTTCCACCTCCCAGAACCATCCAGGGCCTGAAAACAGCGTTGCTGGAGGAGTGGGACCGACTGCCGTAGAAACTCATAAACTGCCTGATTTCCAGTATGAATTCACGTTGTGAGACCTGTATAACTGTAAGAGGGGGCAATACCCCCTATTAACCCATTTTTTTTGTTTGATATTGTAAGCTATGTTGTATACCTGCTTTATATCAACCCATGTACATACCAAATTTCCTGAATATCTGCCCAGTAGTTCTGGAGATAATCGACGAAATCTAAAAATTCTCTTAATTTTGAACATGAGTGTATAAATTTTGCACCTAAATTCATGAAAGACCCTTCAGTATAGCTCTTGTGAGAGGGATTGCCCGGAACTCATTGGTGAACAGTAAAAATTTAGAGTAATTTTCCCTTTGGAATTCTTTTCCAGCATAGGTTTGGTTTGGTAGAGAGCACTACGGCCATTTTTTTCAACGCGAGGGGTAATTACACCGGGACCTACAGTTTAAAACCGATTCCGAACGACTACAAAAATCTATGCCAAGACAGGCACTCGGAGATTGGGCTTCAAGATGGCGGATAGTGAGGATGTTGAGTTTTACTATTCTCTTGATTCGTATTTAAATACAGTGGAAATTGCCCTTCTTTCTAAGTGCAACATGAATCAGCAGATGCGTGAAGATGCAAGGAAAGCGTTGGGTGAGTTGAAAGTCCTTGTTACAAGGCAATTTGAGAAGATTAAGTCTGTCGTTTATCGTGAAGTTTGCAGTGAAAATGTTTTGAATTATGTTCAGAAAAAATTGTACAGTGGGGCCGTGGAGCCATCTGTTGTTGGCCAGCAGAACAGGGTGAATTCATCGAGTTGTTCTCTCTTGATTTCGGCTGAAAATTGCAATTCGGAGGATGTTAAAAAACTTTTTAAGGCACAAATTGACCCCAGAAAAGATAAAATAGGAATTAGACATGTTAAAAGTATTAGTGACGATAAGGTGTTAGTTCATTGTGCTTCTGAAGTAGATAGAAATAAATTAAAGACAAGTATTGAGACAAAGTCAGAAATTTTGAAGCCAACTGTTCCTAAGCGGAAGAATCCTACGCTGTTAATTAAAAATGTGCCAAATGATATCGGAGATTCAGAAATATTAGACACGATTTGGTAACAAAATCCAGAAGTTTTTGATTCTGATAAATGTTGGAACGAGTCAAGTGTTCGCTTTGTTTTGAAGAAATTCCAACATGTTAGATCTGTTTTGTTGAAGTGCATCCGAAAGTTCAGTGTTACGGGGAAGTAAGCGTAACTGTTTGGACCCACCCGTATAGATGGCGCTTTGCGCGCGAGAGAAGAAACTTTGTAACGTCCTAGAGTTTGTCACTCGGACTTTCGACTCTCACCTGATAATGAGCAACTCGCTGCTCTTGAATTTAGTTTTATTTGTACATATTGTAAATAAATAAGTACATTTGTTAGCTCTCCCACCTTGGATTCTTCATTTAAGTTTGAACTGTTTTACTTGAAATTTACTTGATTTACTCGAAAACTTTGTGGATTAAGGTGATCTCGACCCGCCTTCATTGTTGCACGAACCCCGGGATCAGCAGACCTTTAGATGATTCAGGTGAGAGATATTTAAATATTCTTTGATGATTTATTGAAGTTTCTAATTTACTCGAAATGGCTGAAAAGTTAGAAATAATTAAGAAGAAGCGTTCCGTTTTGAGGAACTTAACAACTAGACTGTTAAATGCTATTCCTGCTAAATTAGCAGAAGATATTGATAAAACTGATATCGAAACCTTCTATGATGAATTAGACGAAAAATCAAAAGAATTGAAAGGTATTGATAGAGAAATTGAACAATATTTGACAGTTAAAGAAATCGAAACAGAAATACTTTCTTGTGATGAATATAACATTAAAATTATTGCTTTTAAAAGAAAGCTAAAAAACAAATTAAGTGAGTTATCAAATAAAGAAATTGCTTCGAATGAAGTTAATACATCGGGTATAAACAATAATAGCGAGCCGACCAATAGCGATGTATCGTTTAATTCTCAGAGTTTTGATTCAAATGTCGTTAAGTTGCCTAAGCTTACCATAGATAAATTTTTCGGTGACTCAAGCCATTGGCTAGAATTTTGGCAACAATTCGAAAGTGCAATCCACAACAACACGAAATTATCGAAAATAGACAAGTTTAATTATTTAAAAACGTTTCTCGGTGGAACTGCCTTAAAAAGCGTTAGCGGATTTTCTTTAACAAATGAAAATTATGATTCTGCAGTAAAATTATTAGAATCCAGATTTGGAAGAAGAGAAGTCGTCATTAATTCATTAATGAATAAAATGTTAAATTTAGAACCCTTGCGAAACTCCTCTAACATAAAAGAATTCCGAAAATTTTACGATGAGCTTGAAATCCAAATAAGAAGTTTGGAGTCGTTAGGAGTTGCTTCTGGCTCTTACGGGCATTTATTGTATCCGATTTTATTAAAACTACTACCTAATGATATAGCGCTAGAGTTTAGCAGACAACGCAAAAATAGGGAAGAAATTGATATATCTGAGCTTATCCAGTTTTTGAAAACAGAAGTGCAATTCAGGGAAACCGTGATGCAAATGAACTCGAACTGTAATATGAATCCTGATGAACCTGTGTATAAAAACAATAGCGCAAATCCAAACAAAAACTTCCGTACTAAAAAGATATTTAAATCTGCACACGCATTAAACACCATGACCAAACCTTGCTGCATTTTTTGTTGGTCAAACGAACACAAATCCCATTTTTGTGAAGTCGTTCCTGATATACAAAAACGACAAATTTTAAAGAAACGAGGTTTCTGCTATAGATGTTACTTGAAATCACATCTTATTTCCGATTGTAAAGCAAAAATACCTCCATGTGCTATTTGTAATAGTTTTCAGCACAGTAAACTATTTTGTAACGCCAGAACTAGAACCGAAACTCCTGAAATTTCAGATGCCAAGCCCCCTGAAGTACCCAAATGCGCGAATCCCGACACTCAAACTCTAAGTTCGATATCACAGTGCAATTCGGTAGAAACTAATCAAAGTATTATTTTAAAAACTTGTTGTGCTATTGCAGAATCAGATATAAAATCTAAAAGGGTTAGAATTCTTCTTGACTCGGGATCTGAGCGAAGTTTCATTTCTAAATCACTAGCTCGGGAATTGAAACTTCCCCTTATTCGTAAAGAAAAATTGAGTTTATATTCTTTTGGGGCGAAAAAGCCAGCGCAGCAAATATTTGAAGTATATAGTGTGAAACTCACAAGCCGCTTTGACCCTGAACTCTACGTGAAAGCGGAAGTAATCGCCACAGATCTCATAACTCAAGCGAGTGTTAGATCTATCTCTACTCAGCAATTACTTGAACTGGGAATAAACAACCAGTTGCTGATTTCAGATTTCGTTGACGAAAACAAATCGCCTATGGCGCCTATTTGTATTTTATTATGAGCAGACGTTTACTACGAGGTCCATACTAAGCCGATAAACATTCAAAAAATAAATAAAGATCTATACGCAGTGTCAACAATATTCGGTTATGCGTTTATGGGTAAATTAAAGTACTCAGCTGGGAAAAACACCGAACTGCATTCCTTTTTCACGTCCGTACAAAAAGAAAATTTTGACATAAGTTCCTTTTGGAAGCTAGAATCGCTCGGGATTGTTGAAGATCAAAATGAATGTTTTTCTCAAAGAGACTTAAACGCCTTACAATATTTTAATGATAATTTAAAATTTGTTGATGGTAGATATGAAACTAAACTTTTGTTTGAAGACACTAAACCACAACTAGACAGTAATTTCGCAACAGCTAAAAGACGTTTTGACATTTTAAAGGATAAATTAAGTAAGGATAAGGAGATTTGTCAGGAATACCAAAGTATTATTGAACATCAAGAAGAAAATAGGATAGTGGAGGAAGATAAAAACGAAAATTTCGATTCTGGTTACTTCATGCCTCATACAGCTATTATCAGACCACATAAAATTACTACGCGCGTAAGAATAGTCTTTGATGCTTCGTCCAAAGGAAAAAATTCAAAATCACTTAATGAATTATTATTGCCTGGCCCCAATTTAAATCCTAACTTATTAGACGTAATCTTAAAATTTCGAAAATATGAAATAGCATTTTCAGCCGATATTGAAAAGGCCTTCTTAATGATCAGCATTGCCGAGGAAGATCGTAAATTCTTAAAATTTCTTTGGTTCCGAAATAACGATTCCGATTCTTTCAAAATTATGCACATGAACCGTTTACCATTCGGGGTCAATTCTTCTCCCTTTATATTAGCTGCTACGATAAAATTTCACATTAAAAAATATTCAGAAAGTAACCCTGCATGCTACGAGATGTTAAACTCATCTTTATACGTTGACGACTTGCATCATGGAGCGAGTTCGAATACTGAAGCGTTTAATTTGTCCTCGGAAGCTTCAGAAATCTTGAAAGATGCAGGTATGAATTTAAGAAAATTCAAAACTAATTCCCCTGGCTTAAGAACGTTATGGAAGGAAAAAGGGATAATTATTGAAGAAAATTCGGAAAACCCATCTAAAATCTTAGGAATCATTTGGAACAATAATCACGATACAATATCCTTAGACTTGAAACCAGCTTCAGAAATGTCAAATTCCTGCATCACAAAACGTCACGTTTTGCAAACTGTTGCAAAGATTTACGATCCTGTTGGTTACATCTCGCCCTTCGTAATGCGAGTTAAATGCTTATTGCAAGAAATGTGGCAACAAGCCATTGACTGGGACGAACAATTACCACAAAATTTATCGGAAACATTTCTAAAATGGTTCGAAGAGATTAATGAATTAGAAAATTTGAATATTTCTAGAAGGTATTTTGAACATAAAGTAAATTTTGACAAAATTGAGCTCTTAGTATTTTCCGACGCTAGCCTAAAGGGATATGGAGCTGTAGCCTATTTTCGAGACCCTGCGAGCCGCTCCACTTCATTCGTCATGGCCAAGAGTAGAGTGGCACCCCTCAAGAAAATCACGTTGCCACGCTTGGAACTTTTAGGTGCAGTTATTGCTGCGAGAATAGCCCGTTACCTGAAAGCTTTATTTCAAATCCCTAATAATAACATCAAGTGTTTTAGCGATTCGCAAATAGTCCTACATTGGATAAAGGGATCTGCCGATGTTTGGAAGCCATTCGTTGCGAATCGAGTGCGGGAAATTCAAGACATTATCGAACCCTTTGCTTGGAAACATTGTAAAGGATCCGAGAATCCTGCAGATGTTCTGTCTCGAGGATGTTCTGCTCATGAACTAAAAGGGAATATGTTATGGTGGAATGGCCCTAACTTGGCAACCGAAGAAATGCCATCCGAACAAGAAACTCCTCTTTTGGAGGAGGAAATTATTCCAGAAAGAAGAAAGACTGTGATATGCACTGTCACAGATGACCACCATGAACCAGAAATATTATCTAAATTTTCAACATGGATTAAACTAAATCGTGTTGTAGCTTGGATTCTTCGATTTGTGCAAAACTGTAAATTCCCATCAGTAAAAACAACAGGTTTCTTGACAAGTAAGGAGTTAAATGATGCAGCCGATGTCATAGTGAAAATTGTGCAAAAGTTAGAGTTTAAAGATGAAACTCGGAATTTGAAGAAAGACAAGATATTAAGCCCCAACAGCAAAATAGCTAACTTAAATCCATTTCTTGATGATAAAGATTTATTGTGGGTTGGGGGAAGACTCAGGAATGCTAATATTTCAGACGATAAAAAACATCAAATTATACTTCCCAAAAAACATTACGTGACAGAATTAATCATTAAACATTACCACGAAAAATATCTGCACAGTGGAATCCAACTGACTATTTCTTCGATAAGACAAAAATTTTGGATTGTTAACATCCGCGAAGTTGTTAGAAGAATTGTTTGGAAATGCATGAAGTGTTTCAGAAACAGGGCAAATTTAGCGACGCAAATTATGGGAGATTTACCTCCAGCTCGAGTGAAGCCCAACAAGATTTTTTCACACGTCGGACTGGACTTCGCAGGTCCATTCATGATCAAGACTCGTAAGGGACGAGGTATTAAACCTTATAAAATTTATGTTTGCCTTTACAAATGTATGTCCACAAAGGCTGTTCACTTGGAAGTAGTTAGCGACTTATCTTCAGAAGCCTTCTTAGCCTCGCTGAAAAGATTTATAGCTCGTCGTGGCAAACCTCTGGAACTATTTTCTGACAGAGGAACAAATTTTGTAGGAGCTGACAGGAATTAAAAAGAATGCTATCACAAGTTTTGGCTGATGAAAGGTTTCATGCCTACATTGCAGAAGAGAATATTAAATGGAACTTTAATCCACCTTCTGCACCTCACTTCGGAGGTCTGTGGGAGGCCGCGATTAAACAAATGAAAAACCATCTGAAAAGAACTGTTGGATCACAAATTCTTACCTTTGAAGAATTCTTCACCTTGATAACGCAAATTGAAGCATGCTTAAACTCAAGACCTCTAGTTCCTGTATCAAATGACCCTCGTGATTTAACGGCATTAACTCCTGGACATTTCATCATCGGGACTTCGATGAACTCAATTCCTGAACCAGATTTGACTTCCACAAAATTAACTCCACCCGAACGATGGAAGCTCACTCAACAAATTTTCCAAAGTTTTTGGAAAAGGTGGTCATCAGACTATCTCACTCAGTTACAGCAGCGCACAAAGTGGTGCACTAAGAAATCTAATTTAGCTGTTGGAGATCTTGTGTTGATCAAAGATGATAATCTACCACCATTGAAATGGTCTCTTGCAAGGACTCTCGAACTGTATCCTGGTAAAGACGGTAATGTACGAGTAGTACGATTGAAAACTGCTAATGGAGAACTAAAGAGACCTATTCATAAACTTTCCATTTTACCTTTTTCTTGTCAATAACATGATTATTCGTTTTCATATTTAACCTTTATTTGAAATTTAAGTTTGTTTAATATGCATATACATCAGTTTATTCTTTATTTACTTAGTAATTAGTGATAATACGTTGTTTAATATTTAGTATATTGTTCCAGTTCTTATTTATATATTTTAATTTTTCATGTATACTAATGTCATATTTCATTGTAGTGATTCCAGTGTAGTACTAGATTTATGAACCACTGTTCATCGCGGGGGTGGAATGTTTGGACCCACCCGTATAGATGGCGCTTTGCGCGCGAGAGAAGAAACTTTGTAACGTCCTAGAGTTTGTCACTCGGACTTTCGACTCTCACCTGATAATGAGCAACTCGCTGCTCTTGAATTTAGTTTTATTTGTACATATTGTAAATAAATAAGTACATTTGTTAGCTCTCCCACCTTGGATTCTTCATTTAAGTTTGAACTGTTTTACTTGAAATTTACTTGATTTACTCGAAAACTTTGTGGATTAAGGTGATCTCGACCCGCCTTCAGTAACATTTGAAATAAATTAGAGAAGGAAAATAATGAAATATAAAGAGGCAAGCGCGAACAAACGAAGTTTAAGGGGATAAATATACGGGGAAGACTGCAATGAGGATTGATGAACACAGGAGATGAATAAGCGATGGCGCCGCAAGGTGTGAAGTCTAGGTGGAGAAGCAATTAATGGTAGAAAAGGTACAGCACAGAAAAGAGATTGCAGATGGGGAGAATATATGACTTAGCCAAAAAACAAGGTGAACGAAAACAGATGTAGTTCCTGGAACACGGGGAAAGAGCCGTGGGAACGGAGTAAGATGTACGGATGGGCGGAGAAAGAAAGGTCCCCCAAAAACATAATTAAACCAATGAAAGAAGGAGAAGGATTTTGAGAGCCAATGGCGAAGAAAGGCGTATCAAAGCGAAGAAGGAATAACGAGGGTAAGTAAGAGATATTAATGAAGGAAATAGAAAAAAAGAGAGCAGATCAGATGATGCGGGGATCCTAAAAAGTTATTACGACCGAGGAGCAGCAAGGACGAACACCTAGCCCGTAGTTAAAGGCATGAGCCGACGAGTTAACTTAGAACGAGAAAGCTCGAGATGAAACTTAGCCAGCGTATTATAAATGAATATAGCTTGACGCTTTATTTGCACCGATGTCCCCAAAGCGTAAATACTAGGTAGTGACTAACATCGCGATTAGTTGATTCTATGAAAGAATATAGCCGGCCGACCAAGTGAAAGCAGAGTGCCCCATCCCAAGAATCGAATCGCCTGAGCAGTATGACCTACCGTATGCTACAAGCTGAATTTACGGACCCTGGAAGCGTGCCTCAACCATAGAACGGGTTTGAAAGGATGATTCTAAGACGACGCGAGCGCATCTGATGTACTGCAGAACAAGTTCATCAAAGGAGAGAGAGTTGAAAGACTAATTCCTAGACAGTGCCAGCGCATTAAATTGACTTCGTGAGAGTTCGTCAATGGAGGTATGTTTCATTTGTGCTCCGTATTGATCACTTGTTTTAAACGTGTGCCATCGCGATTTCTCATTCATACACCATATATTCCGAATGTATATACAATAGATATTTTTGTTAGAAATTGATATAATGTTGAATTCTGATTTCAAACTGATTAATGAAGGTCAATGGTATTTAAACGAATAAGTGTTAATATATGATTTATTGTGAGTTGATGAACGGGTTATAAAATCCATTAAATGAGAAAATATTGTAGTAAAGGTTTAATAATTGATAAGAAATTACTAGACTGATAATTGTATTGTAGGAAGTAAAAAAATGAAAAGGGTTATAATGATATTGAATGAAACTGTAAATGAAGTGATTATTTGTAATAACATAATGTATAAATATGCTTTACATGATTCCAATTAATAAATGTATCCATTATTATGTCAATCAGATGGTCTGTAATAATTTGTAAAAAAAAAACACAACGCAGTACTTAATTCTACATATGTTAATCATATCATCGGGTATCATAATTAATAACCCCAATCAATCCATTATATTCAGAAAAAAATTATTGCGTTACGATCCTTGAAAATGATGTGGAATATGTGTAATGTTGATGATTTTGTAGTTATAAATAGGTGTGTTTTATGTCTCGGTTACAATCATAGATCTATGGATTGTAGAAACAAATTGTCTTGTTATTTTTGCTCCGGAGAGCATAAGGGCCTGTTCACATAGGAGTCCATTGCGTTGCGTTAAGGAAAAGATGACGTTGAGACGAAAATAAACCAATCATAGGCCTCCAAACGATTAGCAATGAAATTTTTAACGCCTATGATTGGTTTATTTTCGTCTCAACGTCATCTTTTCCTTAACGCAACGCAATGGACTCCTATGTGAACAGTCCCTAAGAGTTCGGAGTGCCAGAATTCTGAAGATCAAGTTTGTGTAAATTGTATTAGATACAATAAAAAGTTAAAAAGTGAAGTTAAAAAAGTGGATGTTAAGCATAAACCTTTTTCTCAGAGTTGCTCTTGTCATACTTTTATGAGGGATAGTATGATTGCTCGAACGAATTATGGCTAAGGTTTTTAAAGATTGTCTTGGTTTTGTTCATCTTAATTTGCATAAGTCAAAGAGAGCTACTCAGCAGCTTATTTTAAATCTTGAATGCGATGATGTGGATGTTGCTTTTATTCAGGAACCCTACTGTTTTCATGGCAAACTTCCTGGATTTCCAAATACGTACAGAATTTTCTATGACGCAAAATCGGATGTTAGTAAGGCAGCTATTATTGTTCGTAATAGTGCGATTACAGTTTTTTCAGATTATCAGAATTTTGATTATAATGCTGCACTTGTTGATATCTCTTATAAGGGATACGATTTTACTCTTTTTTTCTTATTATTTTGAGCCTTCCGTTAATATTGATTTAGATCTTAAAAAGATTGAGCATATTTTTTCGAATAATAGTTTAAAGAGACTTAATTGGTGCATGGATGCCAACAGTAAGTCTGAGGTCTGGTTTAGCCCTGTAACTGACTCCAGGGGTATTAAGTTGAGCGAGTTCTTCAGTATGTGGTATCTGTTTGCGTTGAATGAGGATTATGGACCTACTTTTAGTGCAACGCAGAGAACAAGTTATATAGATGTTACTGTTGTCGGACAGGAACGTCTTCGGCTTGTTGAGAAATGGTGTATACCTGAATATGACTCTCTGTCTGATCATAAAATGATTTCTTTTGAAATGAAAATCCCAAAACCTAACAATGCTTTTAGTATTAATGAAACATCAAATCTCTTTAACATTAAAAAAGCAAACTGGAAACTTTTTGACTTTCTTTGTACTGATGTAAACTCGATTATTTTAAATTCCATAGAAAACTGTACTCAACCTGACATGCTGGAATTATACGTTCAAGATGTACAGGATTTGATTGTTTCTGCTGCAGAAAAATCTATTCCTTTGAAAAAATGTGGTTCGCATAAAGTTCCTTGGTGGTCGAATGAAATTTCTTGCATGCGGAAACGGTTGAATGCTGATAGAAGGAGATATCAAAGAGCTAAAAATTCCTTTTTAAGGGAAATTTATAGAAAAAGCTATCTTACTATTAGGGTTAAATACAATTTAAAACTTGAGGAAAGTAAATTAAATTCTTGGAAGGATTTTCTTGCTGATATTACTGTGCAGAAAAACACCTAGCCCTAGAATGTTTGGAAGAAAATTTATACTTTTGGGGTTAAAACCAATTTTGCTAAAAGGCTTGAAATCTCGGGTATCGAAGTTTCTCCTGGTCATTTACTTCATCTTTTGGGGATACAATTGATGCTATATTGAAGAAATCATTCCCTCGTGATTTTCAATTGCAGGATAGTTCTAGTCATAGGTCTTTGCGTGACGAAGCTGAATTGGTGTATGACGTCGATGATGATGTTCCTTTCTCTAGGGCGGAAGTTGATTGTGTAGTGGAAAATTTATGTTTAAACAGGGCTCCAGGATACGATAGAATAACAAATGAATTAATTAAGAATTTTCATGGTAGTTGTCCTTCTGTGTTGATGGCCTTGTTTAATGCTTGTTTAAATCTTGGTGTTTTTCCCAGGACCTGGAAGAGAGCAAAAGTTGTACTTATTCCTAAAAGTACTGAACTATCGAGGACAAATATTGATAATATTCGATGCATCAGCTTACTTCCTTGTTTGGGTAAGTGTCTTGAAAAACTCTGCATAAATAGACTTAACTACCATCTACGTCGATCCAGCCTCTTGAGTGAGGATCAATATGGATTTACTCCTCAAAGGTCAGCTGAGGATGCTTTGATCCGCCTATGCGATATTGTTAAGCAAGGAAAACGTAAGAATTATGTGACCTTTCTTATTTTCTTGGATATTAAGGGTGCTTTTGATAATGCATGGTGGCCTGGTATTCTGCAATTGCTTAGATGTCTTAAAGTTCCTAAGAATGTTTTTTACCTAATAAAGAGTTTCTTGCAGGGTCGCTCAGTAGATCTTACATTGGGAAATATCACAAAAAATTTTGTGTTAGAAAAAGGCTGTCCTCAGGGGTCCGTTACGGGACCTTTTGTTTGGAACATTATTATGAATGACTTGCTCTGTAATATCTCAAAATTCCAAAATAGTTATAAAATTGCTTTTGCAGACGATTTACTGATTATTGTTCAGTGTAAAAACTTTGATGATGCCTCTGTTATATCTCAAAATATCCTGGATTACATTTTTGAATGGTCGGAACTTTATAAGTTGGAGTTTAATTCTTCAAAATCTAAAGTTATGATGGTACATAAAAAATCGAGGCCGGCTCATGGAATTAATTTAACTCTTGGGAGTGAACCTATTGAAGAAGTACAGCAGATAGGGTATTTGGGAGTTATTGTTGATAGTAAACTGCAGTGGAAGCAACATATTTCTTATGTCTCCAGTAAAAGTGAACAAATTCTTCTTGGTTTATTGCGAATTGCAAAAAACTCTTATGGGGTTAAAACTGATGTTCTGAAATTGATTTATAATCAGGGTATTGTACCATTGATCTCTTATACTTCAGGATCTTGGAGACACTCCTTGAGAAAGAAAATAAATAGTAGACTTCTTAGAAGAATTCAAAGAAGATTTCTCCTTCGTATTATTCGGGGTTATAGGACAGTTAGTTATATTGCAAACTTTGCTATTTCTGGTCTTCCGCCTGTTGATTTAATTATTTTAAATAATCTTGAGGTTAAGAGGAGCCATATAAAAGACAACGTTTGTAACATCCTGGATGGGAAGCTTCCTATTTCTTGTTTGCCGCACCCTGCAAGTAGGAAACCTATTATAGTTATTAACTATGCAGAGGATGGTTTTCAGGAGTATAAAACTATATGTTTCATGGATGGTAGTAATCTAGATGGAAGGGTTGGTCTTGGTTTTGTAATTTATGAAGATGGTATAGAGAAGGTTACAGCTCAGCATCGATTACTTGATGAATGTTCTGTTTTCCAGGCCGAACTTTTATACTTAAACCTGGTTGTAAAATGGATTCAGGATTCTTTCCGTGAGAGTAGAACGCTTAAATATCTTATTTGCTAAGATTCTCTTTCTTCCCTCTTTCTTTTGCGTAATACGGCTTCTACAGAAAAGCTTGTAGTAGAAATTCACTCAATTTTGCACGATCTTGAAAATGTTGTTGAGATTCATTTTTCGTATATTCGGGGCCATACTGGCAATCTTGGCAATGAAAGAGCGGACCAGTTGGCGAAAGAAGCGACTTTTCATGAGATAGATTTAGTGATGTCTGTCCCGGAGTCTCACTGGAAGCGTGTCGCTAGGGGAAAAACTGTCTTGGATTGGAATACTGAATTTCTTGCTTCGTCAAAGGCATTGTGGACAGAAAGATTTTTTTCCAGCTATTTTTCAGCGTTTAAAGTGGAAGAACTTTTCAACTAACTTTAAGTTAACTCAAGTTTTAACTGACCATGGAAATTTCAAGAGTTATTTGCTTCGTTTTAATTTGGTGACTAGTGGACTTTGTGCTTGCGGTGATGCTGATGAAGATGTTGAACATTTTCTTTTTCACTACAAATTACATGCGAGTGCCCGAGCTATATTAAAGGCGGACTTGAGACGTCTGTCCATTTGTTGGCCTCCTGTTTTTTCTGATCTCGTTAAGAGTGTTGAAAGTCTTGCTGTCTTGCGAAATTTTGTTTGTAATTTAAACGTTTAATTTTTTCTTGTTTTGTGTTTTTCACTTACTTCTGCAAGCCTCATGTTATACCTAGTGGTGCATGAGGAGATTTCAAATGAAACAATAAAAAAAAGAAAAAAAGACTGGTACTCGAACCCACAAACTCTGGTACGGAAATCCAGCGCCCTAGTCATTCGGCCGTCGTCCAGCATACCTGCCGGTACTGTGGAACCTACAATAAGGATGAAACAAAGGTCCAAAAGGCTACTGGATATACTGAAAATATATCTTTAATGTATAATGGCTTATCATTCCAGAAAGTTTTTGAGTTTTCACAATAAATGCAATTTGCAAAGTTCTGTTCAAAACTTCTATGCATATCTTATTGCAGATCCCAGATCACAACCAGAAAAAAAATTTAAATTATCTGAAAACAGTTGTCTTGTAATGGATTCTTCCATATTGCGATATCATGCGGAAAGGAACGGAAAACTGGCCTGAAGAGTTGTTTAGAGTCATTAGGATTGCATGAATTATACTTAATTCTTCTCTCTCCCCTTTGCATCTGTGCATCTCAGAATGCTAAAGGTTTTATCTCTTGACTTTTTCCTCATTTACACGGACTAATTTCTGTTGTTACATGGACAAAAAAATTAGAAGGTTAAGTGCTTGATCGTATCTCATAAAGTGTCGCCAAAATCTTCGCACTTTTTGGCACAAAATTTACTCATATTACAGTAACAGTATTGAATATAACCAACCTGAAAACAACTGCTGGTGTATCGAAAGTGGTGGAAGAATGTCTCATTTTAACATGCTGGTTGCAAATACGGTGCATATCTCTTCTCGAAACATTTTGTGCAATGGAATAAAAAATAACAGAACAACGGACAGTTGAAAAATCATACGAATAAATTGAGTTTATATTAACAATAAATTAAAATGATAAATCAGTATAAAAAGTCGATTAGAGTGTGGGATATGTTAAATAAAATAACCCTAAAAGACTCAACTCCCATACTAAGCACTGACCTGAGCCTCGAAGATTTGTGAAAAATTATAACAGTATACGTAAGTCTAACTACAAAGATAAGCATCTGTGAAGGTGTATAAGTGTTCGGGTAAATTGAAAACAATTTTTTGTTTCCGTATAAAATGTTCTAAAGTAGCAAGTTTTCAATACTTAACGATCATGGACGGGCTACCCTTCAGTCGAATGAATTAACGAAAATATGTCTAGTAACAATATACTTTGTACCCTGTGAAACAGAAAAAATATTGTACTTTTATACAACTGAATTACGAGAAATACATACTGTCAGTTAGGTACTAATTTTGCCCCAGGAACGCTTGTCAATATGGTGACAGTGAGATGGTTTGATTAAAGTCACCAAAACAGGAGTAAATCGTCAATTGCAAAGTAATCTTCACGTTTCTCTGCGGAAAGAAGATTTTATGTCCTTGAAATTTCTATAAATTTATTATCAGTTTGATAGGCTATATTTTTACTATATATCAATATTTAAATGATTATATTTAATTTCAATATCTGAAAGTTACAATATCTGAAGGGTGTTCTGCATCTGTAAAGAACGAGTTAAAAGCAAAGTTTTTTTTCCGTATTTTTTTTATACAGTCTAAACTGCAACTATTTTTCATTTTGTGAAACTAATTGTTTTTTGTTATTTACGTAGGTATGCGCAATGATGCAAAGAAAGTTGCACGAAGCCTTGTATGATTGATTTTGAAATTATCCATTAATTTTATAATCAGTGTTTTGAGAAGCTTTTCGTTAACATTTTCACAAAGAAAGACATTTTAAAGTCAGCAGATAAGCCGAGGCAAATTTTCTCCAGTTCCCCATAGACATAGAATGCCCTAAATTTTTTTAATCAATCTCTCTCTCTCCCTCTATCTATCTATCTATATATATATATATATATATATATATATATATATATATATATATATATATATATATCTATATATATATATATCTATATCTATCTATATATATATATATATATATATATATATATATATATATCTATATCTATATATATATGTATCTATATATATATATATATATATATATATATATGTAAAGGATTTAGTGGGAAAAGAATGATTATTCTAAATTTAAAGGGGGCTTGGGAATTAAATTATATTCGTGGCGTAATTCGCCTCTAATTGTTCGTATTTCAAGACGCGAATTGGGAAAGGGAAATTCCCTTTTTATTATATAATCTTCGCGCGCCTCTGAGTTCTGCGGTCGGGGAGGAACGTTTACATTTTAGCCTTGAAAGATGTCTGTTTCGGGCTCTGCGCATGTGCAGGGAGAGTTGGAGCGCGGATATGCCCGCGAATTTGGTTAGAGCGCGGAATAGAAGTCGATGCTATCAGATGTGTTTCGCCGCGGCTCTAAAAAAGAAATGGCGAATGACGAAATGAGTAGATCTGGAGAGGTGGTATTATGACATTGAACTGAATAAACTCTACTTAATTTAGACGATGCTGAGTACTTTTTGAGTGTATGCCTTCCCTCGATGCCATGGACTGCAAACAAGAAGACTGCAAATGATATAATAGCAGGCAAAAGCCAACGCCTGTCATATATATATATATATATATATATATATATATATATATATATATATATATATATATATATATATATAAAACTTGCCATATTTAAGGGCGGTAGCACAAACTTCTCTACGTTTGTCGTCAGGAGATATTAGTCTCAAATTGCGTTTAGCCACATTACTGAGTGAGATGAAAGTATTCCTACAGCATAGTTGGCACACATTGCAGGATTTTAAGTTTTCCTCGTGAGTTCTGCTAGTCATTTAGGAAAAGATTTTTATAATTATTCAGTTTAGACTTCTTTAAATTTCAATTAGATACTTTTTTTTTCTTACTTTAATCGATTTCACAACTGAAGAACGTAAATACTGCTACTGTTACAATGTACACTCATGGACAAAAAAAATTAGCGCACAAAGAAATAATTGCGGGATCGTAACGAAACTTGCAATGAAGGTACATGTCGGGGAGATATGCAAATGATTAGAAATGCAGTGTGATTGCGCATTACGTATAGCCGGTAGAGGGCGTTGAACATCGTACACTGTGGAGTAGAAAACAGGTAACCAAAGCTTGTTTGAGTGTGCTGAATCATTTACAAAGGAAGAGCTGAGATAGACATGCCATTACGCCGTGTTCGAAGACAATATAAGCAGTTGTCGCAGTTTGAGAGGGGGAGAATCGTCGGGATGATGGAAGCTGGGTGGTCAGCTAGGCGAGTAGCTCGTCAATTAGGCCGCTCTGATTGTGTTGTGAGGAGGTGTTGGGACCAGTGGACCCGAGAGATGTCATGTACACGAAGACCAGGCTCAGGACGCCCTCGACAGACCAGTCGTCGAGAAGACCGCCACATCGTAAGAAATGCACGCGTACAGCCAACTGCTTCATCGGCCGCCATCCAGGTACAGGTAACATCTTCACTAGGAGCCTCTGTGTCTTCTCGAACCATACGAAGGCGCCTGGCTGAAGGACAGTTGGTATCGCGGCGCCCATTACGTGTGCTGCCCTTAACGCCCACCCATCGACGCCTCCGTTTGCAGTTTTGCCGCGCATGAGGAAACTGGACTGCAGTGGAATGGAACCAGGTCGTCTTTAGCGACGAATCCAGATTCAATCTCGGCAGTAAAGACAATCGTGTTCGTGTGTGGAGAGCCCGTGGTGAACGCTTCAATCCTGCCTTTGCTGTACAGCGACACATCGCTCCCACAGCTGGTGTGATGGTATGGGGTGCCATTGCCTACAATACACGGTCATCCCTAGTATTGTTCCGTGGCATCATGACAGCCCAGCGGTATGTTCATGAAATCCTGCAACCACATGTGTTGCCACTCATGCAACGGCTCCCAGGAGCCATTTTTCAACAAGACAATGCTCGGCCTCATACGGCAAGGGTGTCACAAGACTGTCTCCGCACTGTTACTACCCTTCCTTGGCCTGCCCGATCCCCAGATTTGTCTCCAATCGAGCATATCTGGGATCATTTGGGACGATGAGTTGGGCATCCCACGAGTTTGAACGAACTAGAGGCAAGGTTACAGCAAATTTGGAACGAAATGTCTCAAGACATCATACAGAACTTGTATGACTCAATGCCCGATCGTATCGCATCGTGCATTCGCGATAGAAGGGGTCCAACAGAGTATTAACTCCTCCGTTCTTTTGCCTTTTTCTCTGAAATAAATTATCCTTTTTCTTTGATTTTCTTATCATTTACTTATATCAAAGTAGTCATTACGTATGTAAAATTTCGTTTCACTTTGACGACTCCTTCTTGGTGCGCTATTTTTTTGTCCATGAGTGTATATCAGTGAGATAACGTACTCTAAATATTAATGTGCAGTTGAATTACTCTGAATATTTCCGTTTGTAAAAAACTGATGAAATTCTTCAAATTTCAACCCAGAATTAAAAAGTAATCAAATTATTATAATATTAAATCTCACCCTTTTTATAAAAAAAATATGCATCGTTAAACGGTTTACATTGTATATATATATTTGTACTCACAGTTTGAAAGTTGGAAATTGGGCATATGCATACTTGCATATCTTAAAAAGGTGGTTCTCAAATTTTTTAACCCCATGATTCTCGCAACCCCCGCCCCCCCAAACTTAAAAAAAAAA
Source organism: Dolomedes plantarius (assembly GCA_907164885.2). Classification (NCBI taxonomy): domain Eukaryota; kingdom Metazoa; phylum Arthropoda; class Arachnida; order Araneae; family Dolomedidae; genus Dolomedes; species Dolomedes plantarius. The sequence goes on from OU015500.1 coordinate 62,725,179, forward strand.
TAATGAAATGAAAACCTCGCGTTTAAAATGTAAAAGTCCATCGTAGAAATTGACAGTTTTTTCAAGTTTCTTTAAAAAGACATGCCTAAAAACCAGTCTCTGTTATTAAGGGCATAATAACAATGGTCAGGAACTACTTAGCTGAATAGTAATTTATGTAGGCAAGTAAATGGCAGCATTGATTCAATTTTACACATCTCTCTGGATGTTTATAAAAAACATCTTCATTACAAACTTCATAGCGGTCAAATTCAAATTAATACCGATTATATTAAATCACCTGTGACTCTTAACAAATACTTTAGAATATCAGTTTGCGGAATCCAGATTCTTAAATAAAAGTTCCAGCTGAATCTAAATTTAATAACTTTTTATATCATGTTAAATGCAAAAAATGCTGAATATTATGACATACTGGATTAAAAGATATATGCATAGAACACACATGTATATTTTAAATTTAAGCATATAGTGATTCAGTAAGGGAAAAGATAGAGGTGTAGTGCAATTTTGTATTAAAAAGGACTAACATAACTTGATAAATTTTTAAAGTTTATTTAAATGATTGACACTGTACAAGAAACGTGCTGCATAATTATTCCAGACAAATATGATTAAAAAGGCTAAGGTATATTAAGTTATAAATGCCTGTTAACATGTATTACACGAAAATAAAAAAGATTCTAAAAGCATTACACAGCGTATGCCAAAAGTCTTAAAAAATCCACTTCGCTTTCTTTTCGAAATAAAATGGGGCTGTTAACCATAAACATGGTCATGATCAGCACCATATTTTTTTATAAGATTCCTGACATCAACAATCGATATCATTTAAGCGTATTCTACTATGTCCAAGTCAGTTGTTCTGCAGATGAAACTATGATTCATTATCTCCATGCACCAAAGATTCATCGGAATGAGGCAAATTATGTAAATCAGACCATTCTTTCAAATCAGGTAGCTCAGGACAGGAGTGAGATTGGAAGAGCCAGAAGCTTCGGCAGTTAGAAAATAGACATCTTCGGTAACAGATGTAGAAACGGCGACGTTGGCAGCAGAAGATTCTCGACTCGCGTATCCTTTCCGATGATCAGTTTGAAGGAAGCCATCTTCATATGGTTTTCTTGGAGTTTTTGATGGAGAATCTTTCAGATGGGATGACCCTTAGGAGGATTCCATTTGTGTTACCTGCCTCCGTGCACTATTTCTAGTATCAAAATCACATTGCCTGTTAACCTTTATAGTCGTGATCCGACAAATCATTATCATGTAGAAGGAATTATAATTGTAGAATCAACTCTTATTTACATCTGGTTTATTAACATATTAAACTCTCGATTAGATAATTCATTTACAACGGTTCGTTTTGACGAACGTAAAATCCACCATGAGAGTAGGGCTCATTATTCAATGTCCGACGAGCTCCCCGTCCCTCCGTAAGCGTGTTGACCCTTTCAACAGTCCAAATCTATTCTCTTCGTTCGTTACTCGCGTCTGTCTTTTATGCCTCCTTCTCCTCTCTTTCTCGAACGACAATCGGCCTTTTTTATCCGCGCTACGCAGACCACCTATTGTGGATTTCATTGTCCACCGTTCCTACCTTAGATGACGTGCGCCGCTGTGTTTCCTTAATCATTCTAAATGAGCTGACTACCTCCTATTGTCGAGGGTTTCAAAAGGTGTATGGCTCTCGACACCTGTTTGCGTTTCTTTTGGTGCTTATTGAAGACGCTATTACACACGTTCATCAATTCCACTTAGGAATGGGAGACGAGAGTCTGACATACGCCCCTTCCTTTAGAAGTGAAAACAGTCCTTTGAGACGTTTTCACGTTTGAACAACAGTCCCTTTTAGTTTGATAAACGAAGTTTATAATTTTCAGTATTTTAATAAGAAGTTTATAATTTTGAAATCCTGCTCTTTTTTAATTTAAATTATCATTCCTTTTTACCTAAATGAAGTACAAATAAATATTAGTTTTTAAATATGAAGTTTTTGTCAATCGAGATTTAGCATAATCAAGTGTAGAGGGTGACCAAGATAATTTATTATTATTTTGCTGAGTACATAAATACAAAATCTATAATGCAGCGATTTTTAAAATAGTTTGTCAAATTTACTTATTTTTTGTTGTTAGCATTTTCCTAATTTTTTTTCAAAAAATTGCTATTACCAAAAAATTTTCATTTGGGCCGAGATAGTCGGTCGAGGTCGAAAGACATAAAAAATTCTTATCTTTTATAATGTAGTATAACTGTAATTGAATAGATAATATCCGGAATTAGAATGTTGGTAATTGCGGGATATCAAGAAAGTTATTAGCTAATTATAGAAGTTAACCCAAATCAGTGTCCCAACCACTTCTTTCTAAGAAATTATATTCTGTTTAAGCTGCCGCAGAGAAAAAAAATGCCAAGTATATAATTTTCTACCCATGCGTGACATATTTTAAGATAAAATGAGTTGGTTGACGAATATTCAAATTCCTAAAGAATCTGACTATTTGTGTAGAAACACTAGCTTTTTAAATTCTTGTTTTTACTGTAACGTCAAGCACCATTCATAAGTTTCAGAGTATACCTTAAACCAATACTTCAGAATAATTGGTCTATGACATAAATTAGAAGTTCTGATGACATGATAGCCGTCTGATAATGTATTCAGGAGGTTTTAGGAACAATATACATAATAATGTCAATACTTGAGATCTACGGATATTTTATTAACATTTGGTCTAAATAAGCTATAATCTATAATGAATATGTTAATAAATGTTTCCTACCGCAACAGCTTTCTTACATTTTCAGTTTTATCTCAGACACATTACTAAAACCTAAAAGTAACCTAAAATCCCCAACTTAAAATATCATTATAGAGACAAAGTCGGTATTATAGTAAATTATCGAGAAGGGCTCCCATTTACTATCATAGACTTTACAGACGATTGCATTACGATGTCATTTTAATGTATGAAAGATGGAAAAGAAGTAAAAACTGAACATAAAATAGCTTATGATAACACTGGTCGACAAGGTTTTTTTTCACAAGAAATCTGAATAGTGAATCTAGTGCATTTTTTCATCCTGAATTCAGATATGTAGTCAGAATTTTCCCATCAGGCATAGTTTTTCTGTGAAAGCTACTTTTCAAAATCTGATTTTAGCGTTTTCTTTGACCTGTCATAGGAACCTTTACCTCATATGTGGCCTCATTTGTACCTCATTTGTACACCTTTACCTCATTTGTAATATCATGCTGAAGCACCATAAAACAAGACTGTGCAGGTTCATTCATGTTTGGACATGCTCAGGCCTATTAATCTGTCATTGTGATGTGTCAGTACTGAGCTGACTGTGAGTTTGTTCACTTGTGAAATATTTCCTTCCTTTCTGTTTGGAAGAGTATTGTGTCACGAGCTCTCGCTCGTTTTTGACGCCGTTGTTATGTCTGGAAACGAAGCTCGGCGCCAGCGAAGAGAGAGAGTCGAGAAAAAAGTTGTTTTTCGATGTGAGATGTGCGCATTTTTTTTTCATGCTTCGAATTGAATCGAAGTGGAAGCATAAGGCCTCTTTCAGACGAGGCACATTTCTTGATCCAACTGACTTGCCTTGTTTATTTTCATGTAGTTGACTGCCGTGTGAGGTTCTTTTCACACGAGGCGCGGCGCCCAATTCAAGGCGAAACCTTCTCTTCTGGGGTTGTGGCAACGCTTCGTCAGCAGGCGAAAACGCGACTGAAAAGTCGCGGAAGAAGACAGTTTACTACATTAAATTATGTGTATATATTCTATCCATAGGCCATACTTTAATCTACACCTAAAATAATTACAATATTTCCCATAAAAATATTTTTCAGGCAAATGTATTGTAATCTACAAAAAATATCAAAGGAAAAAAAAAATTGCTCTAAAAAATTAGTGATATGTACTTAACTAAATTTAGATAGAATTTGTATAAACATAGAAGATATACATGTATAGAAAATTTTAGCAATTTGGGACGATTAGTTTTGAAGAAATAGTGCGCACAAGTTTCAAAATAACAGTTTTTAGAAAAAACCATTTAAAGTTTAAATTTTCTATAAATTACTTTACTATTATCTTTATACATTTGGCCATAAAATCGGTTGCAATATCGACTTCATTTTTTTCATAAGATTCCTTTTATTCCATTCTTCATAATTAAATCATAATAAAAAATTGAGTTTTTTTAAGGTTTTAAGGTGATTTTCCCCCTTACATTTTTAAATTTCAAAAACTTTAACTTAAATATTATACCTTTTTTCTACCAATACCTTTCTTTTACACCAATTTTATAACACAATATTGGTCTTTGATTTATAATGACGTATGGGAATATAGAATTAAGAAAGCATCATAACATGGCACTCAGGTTTTTACTTACAAAAATACAAAATGTATTATTTTTATATTTGCTCTGCTAATTTTTTAAATCGCATTTCTTTTATTTGTAGGACCACTATACCTCATTTTTACTTTAAAAAAAATTATAATAAATTGCACACCTGAAAGGGTTAATGCAAAAACCTTCCTCATATAAAAACTATTCAAATTGTAGGCATAAGGCGATGTTCACATTTGCGAATCTAGATAAATTTAATTAAATAATGGGTAAATTCGCGCAATTTGGTGCTCCCACATATATTTTTATGTGTAACAGTCATAACCTGTACTAATCGATGTAATGCTGTTTGATAAGTAATGTAAAGAGAGTGACGTATGTCACCATAGAAACATCAAATAAACAACCAATGATAAAGAATATATTTCGTTGAAATGACCAAATAAATATTTCTGTTCATTTTTTTTAATGATAATGCGGCTTCTAAATAAATTTTTAGAAAAATTCTAAAAAAGTTAAAAATTTTCTTTTAATTTTGGAGTTTTTAACCACCATTAACAAAATAACAAATGAACTTTTAAATTTGAATGGTACCGACTACTTTATTGAGCAGGCATCTGTATTTATTTATATCGATATTTGCAAGGGGACTGGGACGTCTGCGACAACTAAGAAGTTGGAAATTTGGGCTATTCTTTTAAAGCCCATATCTTATACAAACATGCATGTATCATTATGATTTTTTATGTTAATTTAGTAAGACCTTTATGAATATTTTAAAATAAAAAAAATTCTTTTTGGATTGAAAGGTAAATTTAAAATAACAATATAAACAAACATACTTTTCTCCCTGAAATTTTTGAGGTATTCACTTTGTAACACTCTTTCAAAAATTTAGCGAAAATCTTACCTTGAAATCTTGTGTGATGATCAAACACAGTTTATTTTATATAGTTAACCCATTTAAATCTTTGTTACACTATTTTAAGTTTTATTTAAAAATTATAAATTTCACTTATCAGAAATCTGCATATTTTTGTCATACATTTTCGCCATTTACAAAAATATCTTAAGGTTTAAATATAAAAATATAGGTTATATTGATACAAAAGCACATATTCTATTGACGTTTAAAATTACAGAGATGTACTTGCAACAGATTTTGCAGAAAGTGTACCATTACATGAAAAAAATCACATTTTGAGAAAAACGCAAAAAATACTTTCCCATTATATGGGATTTAAATATATGTTTACATTTTTAAGTTGCTAATAATTGTTGTTAGAGTGTCAAAAAGTACATAAATTATATATATTTGTAATCTGCAGAATCTGCTCTATTTTTTAAGCCACAAATTCAAAAATAAATTTTTTTTGAAGTCGGAATAAAATTTGCGTGCCAATTCCCTCCAAGCTTCACCCCTTTTAATTTTATCGCTATATTCATCACACCTCATGTCCCATATCGCGGGACTAATACGAATTTCTTCGATGAATTGTTCCACATTCAAACTTGCAATTGAAACGCTTTCAATACTGAACTGAGCTCATGCAGCTTGGCGGCTGGTGTGAAGAGCGTACCTTCAGTAATGTCTTTTGTGTTGAGTCTACTCATCGGGGTGAGAGCGCCAGCGGCACAAGTGCCAGATGTTGAAATGTCTGGGCACAGAATTCACTCCGTGTGAAAAGGTTTCGGCGATTTCCATACATTTGCATGGTGGCTACAATCCTTGACAGCCGCCCGTAAATCAGTTTGATCAACTATGTGCCTCGTCTGAAAAGGGCCTTAAAGGATAGAACAGCATTGTGTATGTTGTGTTTCAGTGCTTTGTCTTTTCATCATGCCAAGAAAGTGTGCAAATTATGCAGATAATTTCTGCTATATTTGTGGTGAGCTGACCTTCAAGTCTCAGAGGCGAAATTTGACTCCACTTGTAAAGAAGTGTTATCAACTTTACTTTGGCTGTCAAGTTGGGGATTTTGATAAGAGCTGGGCCCCAAATACATGCTGTGTTTCGTGTGTTAGACTGCTGACTGGGTGGAAAAATTCTGACCTAACTCAAACTCAAATTATTCAGATGAAAATAAAAATGATCCTACATATGAAGCCAGTAGCTGTTCATCACAACCATACTTTCCCAATCAGCAAGACCTTAATGACCTGATTCGGGATTTAAATCTGTCTAAACAGCAAGCTGAAGTTTTAACTTCCAGACTCAAAGGGTGGAATCTACTCCAAAAAGATGTAAGAATATGTAGTTATCGTAGCCTCCATAGTGTTTTCAAAGACTGCTTCTCTGAAGAAAATGGTATTGTGTTTTGTAATGATATTTGTTCAGTTATGGAAACTCTTGGGCATCAACACTGGCCAGATGAGTGGCGATTGTTCATAGACTCCTCTAAAGTTAGTTTGAAGGCTGTGCTGCTACATATTGGCAATGAACTTCCATCAATACCTGTAGCGCATGCCGCTGATATGAAAGAGACATATGAAAATATGAATCTAGTTTTAGAGAAAATACAATATGGAAAATATGAATGAAATATCTGTGGTGATTTAAAGGTCATTGCTTTATTGCTTGGTTTGCAACTTGGGTTCACCAAATTTTGCTGTTTTTTGTGCGAGTGGGACAGCAGAGATAAGAAGTCTCACTACGTTAGAAAATCTTGGCCTAAATGTGAATCTCTTATCCCTGGCCAGAAAAATGTGTCATATGTCCCTTTAGTGAATCCTGAAAAAATATTTTTACCTCCATTGCATATAAAGTTAGGAGTAATGAAAAATTTCGTCAAAGCTATAGATAAACTTTCTGATGGATTCTTGTACTTGAAATCGAAATTCCCCAAAGTCAGTGATGCTAAACTGAAAGAAGGAATTTTTATAGGACCACAAATTCGGTCATTAATGGCTGACGAACATTTCGAAGGACTGTTAAATCCACTGGAGAAAGCAGCTTGGCAGTCATTCAAAAGTTAATGTTGCAATTTTCTTGGAAACCATAAAGCAGAAAACTATCGTGACATAGTGGCTGATCTTCTGCATTCTTATAAAGCTATGGGATGCAACATATCTTTAAAAATGCACTTCTTGGACTCTCACTTAGACTTCTTCCCCGAAAATCTTGAAGCTGTCAGCGATGAACACGGTGAGTGTTTTCATCAGCAAATTTCTACAATGGAGAAGAGGTACCAAGGCAAGTGGATTTCCAATATGCTGGCTGAATACTGTTGGACCAAGAAGAGAGACGTTCCAGATGCAAAATATGACCGAAAATAACTATCTACCACTTTCTAGGTAACTCAGAATGAGTAGTTATAATTTTGAGTTAGATAGCTAGTTACGGATTTTTTAGAATATTATAAAATATTCAAATGAATATCACACAAAACTCCTGTCCGATGGGGAAAAAACTGAAATGATATTTGAATTCAGCACGAAAAATACTTTTAAATCTGTTATTTTAATTCTTGTGAAAGAAAAAACTTGCGGATATTTCTTTTAAATAGTGCTGACGTCGATCACTGACAAAGGTATTAGTATTTACACTAACATACAAAAGATTTCGAACGTGACTTTCCTTTGAGAAAACCTTTTTCAAAGTTTGATAAGATTTTGAGACGATAAAAAAAAAAAATTTACGGTGCATTATAAAATGCTTTAAAAACTTCTGCAAGTTTTGAGTTTAAATTGTAAATAATCTAAAGGTGTATCCACATATGCATCATTTAACCGTATCAGTATCATGCATCAAATCAGATTATGATGCAAGAAAGATGTTACGAAGTTACTTTTCAACATGCTTAACACACATCCCCCCCCCCCTTTCCGGGATAAGGCAGTAAAGGCCTGTTCACATGGCAGTCCGTTACCGTAAGCGTAAAAGGTCAACGGAGTGTTCGTGGATGATGATACGTTAGTCAACGGATGATGCAATAGCGCTCAGCTATATGATTGGTTAAAATTTAACGCGTACGCTAACGGACTGCGCTGTGAACAGGCCCTTAGTTGCACGTAGCATGTCGTATCTCAACTGCGACAAAATGCTTGTTGTGAAATTCATAGATTACTGAAGTACTTAAGGATATGCATGCCAGAGCTCCGTGTGTAAAAAGGCTTGCAATCATTTTTCTGCGTTTTGTTTTTCAAGTGACATTGCAAGAAATTGTCTTATTAGTTTGTTATCGTTATTGCATATCTGCTCCAGGCTGCGGTGTACTAACCCTATTGGATTAGCTCACTCTTAACCTACGGAAAAAATGTGTCTACTATTTACAGCTACATAAATGCTAATAATCAAACGCGGTATTTTCAGAAACTGAATAAAGAAAGGCGGCGTTTTCCAGACCATTCGAGAACGTTCAGCAGTGGTATATAGAGTCGCCGAACTCGGATTCGTTGCTTCTGAGATTCAGAGACGGAGTTAGTCAGAGTGACGCTGGAGCCGTAGACAAGGAGATATTGCCGGACTTAGAAAGACTTGAATGAGCGCAGTGACAACTCAAGTCTGACCTTCCTCGTCGATGCCGTGAACCCATGAATTTATTTTTTTTATATTGTAAATAGCCTGTATTTAGTCAAGAAATGCAATTAAAGCATTAAATACAAAAAGGCTGGCAGTCTTTTATTTAAGGCAAAGTGCTTACAGCGCCCTAGCCACTCGGCCATTGTCCGTCTAAATTCAGGTTGCTGTGTACTAATCCTGTTGGATTCGCTCACCACAATGTTAACTTATATAGAAAATTTATCTACTTTTTGCAGCTACATAAATGTTGATAATTCAATAAAAATGGCAGATAGCCTGAACTTTTCTGCACCTTGCAACAGGAATAATTTTATAAATTTCGTCCACCAAAGGAATTTATGAGTGTTTAAAACACACTATACCAGATATTTTCCTCAAATAATTTAAATTTAAGAAAAAATTTGAAATGCAAAATTCCCCAAGGTATAAAAGTTCTTTCTCTATTAAGGGGCACATATAAAAAAAAAAAAAAAAAAATTTTAAATCCGAGTCAGCAATCCTTGAACAAATTTTGTCCATAGGAGACAAAGCAGGGGAGCGAATACAACAGGATTAGTATACAGCATGCTTAATATCCGCATCGTTTTTCTCTGTGAAATATCTTTTTAAATTAACTTTTAATACAATAGAATGTAAAAATGTGTTAAGTCCATAAAGGAAGGAAAAGGGGGGGGGGAGGGTAAATTGTTCCATCAATTCACGACATTATTCTTTAAATAAGTCCGCTTTCTTTAACAAAACACGACATTTATTATACCGCTAACAAGGGCCGTGGCGGCCTTGTGGTACAGCGCGCTGGTTTTCTGTGCTGAGGGTGCTCAGATCGAATCCTGGCGAAGCGCCACTAAAATGCCTCCGTTTGTGTCTTCCCTTCATAGGGGGCAATGCTGGCCCGCCTATATAGCACCCCCATAATAAAATGGCCAGCAAAAACTGCGGTGAATTATAGGCGAATGTCTTCGCGACAAGTTCGTCCGCATTTAAAAAAAATATATATATATATATATATATATATATACCGCTAACGTACATACATACAACACATATAATATTAAAAGTAATACATTAGGTCCGTCTGCCGAAGGGCGTCTGCTCATTACGGTATCCAATCACACTCTACTTCTTTCGTGCTGCATTCTCGGAGTATTTCTAGTTTGGCGACAACAAATGGATCTTTTAAAAATCTAAAGTTTACTGAATAGAGGAGGTAAAAACTGACGCCCTGAAGACGTGTAAAATTGTTAACTCATACATGGACTTCTTTATTTCGGGGATGGGAAACGTGCCCCTCTCGATGGAAACTGAATAAATAGAAAAATATACTCTTATAATATTCTTGCACAACTAAAATTAAATTATCAGCGAAAAAAAAAAACGAAATAGAGTTTCATTTCTGAGTAGATTTGAATTTTTCCATACGATTTTTGTTTCTGGCAAGCCTAGAACAGAGTTATTAAGGTATCTGATGTTTGGTTCTTTTGTATTGATGACTTCCAGTTCAACGACACAAACATTTATTATACGATTGAAGAAAAGAAAGGTAACATAATAAAGCACAAAACACTGAGATGGCCTACTAGATGATGTCCAGGAAGTTCCAGACCCTTCTGACTTGATTTTTACATTTACTTCCACTTACGCTAATTCGCTTAAAGAGCGCCATATCTCGGTATGATTCGGTGGGCTTAATCTAAAAAACTACAGTATCGGTTTGCAGTGGTTAAGGAATTGTGATTGAAAACTAATTCTTGGCCTTTTATTCGAAATGAATTCTTTACCCATTTCTTTTTACGAAAAATACAATAAAAACTAGGCATTCGTAATCTGATACCTTCTGATATCGATAACCGTTAGTCTACAATATAGAGCCTGTTCACATAGGAGTCCGGCAGAGGAAGCGTAAAAGGAAAGATTGCGCTGAGATGGAAATGAGCCAATAATCATAGGCGTTAAAAATTTCGTTGCTAATCGTTTGGAGGTTTGTCATTGGTTAAATATGTTTCAATACTTTAACGCTTTCGCTACCGGACTCCTATGTGAACAGGCCCTAACTCTCTTCCCGGGAAGGATAAAGCAAGGCTTTACTGTGCAAGCCACGTTAATAAACTACGATGAATCATGATTTAGAAGGCTGACCATTTTGCTTATTCCCAATTTTTATTCTGTCCTCCTGCACGAGAGGTTACAACGTGGGAAGCATGGTGAATTTAAAGAATGGAAAATTTTCTCACAGAAAGAATCATATACATGTAACCATTTATTAAAATTTTCGCTGTCTTTTTCTTTTTTTGTAAGAGGTGTTAAATTTTTACACAAAAGTTTTTAATTTAATCGTCTGTATAATGATATAATTGAAAAAAGTGAAAAGAATGCAACTTTCTTATAAATGGAACAAAGCAAAAAAATTCATTACAAAAATTTGACTGATAAAACGCCACACCATAATAGAAGAAAAATTTAACAAAACCGTAGAAAATTCTAAAGAGTCCATAGAGAGAGAAACCAGTGCTGACATTCTAAGCAGGAACACTGGTTTACACACTACGGTTTATGTAACTGTTAGTTTGCGCAATTTAAATTTTCTTGACAGGAGTGGGAAAACACTAACTTGTGCGATTTCTGCATGTCCGGAAACCTGGGTCAAAAATCTGAGGCTATGTACTGATAGCACTTAAGTCTTAAAGGCAACATCTGTTCTTAGTACAAGGTTTGTAATCAAGTATATATAGGAGAGCTAAGCCGACTCTCGTCAGAGTATACATAAACCTAGGAGCAGAATGAATTGTGTACTCGTGGAATCTCACTCTCTTATCTCGATACCTATCTATCTATATCTATACTTATATATAAAGAGAGAGAGCGATTTTGTACGTGGAGGGTAATCTCCGGAACCACTGCACCTATTTAAAAAATTCTTTCACTGTTTGAAAGGTACATTATTCCAGATGGACATAGGCTATATATTATGTATATCTGATCAGTAGAAATAAAGTTAGGGGGGATACTCTAGATTTGTGTGCACGGCCGCCATCTTGGATTTTTCCGCCAGGGTTTGGCGCATTTCGCATGGCGATAATTATTGCGTTCTGGTAAAAATAACCCAATGTCAAATTCTCTAATTTTAAGATCAAACAGTTATTTCTGATGTGATCTTTTAATTACAGTATAATAATTTTAGGTCAGATCTTGGCCTTGACCTGGAAATCTGAGTCAAATTGACTATACTCAAAAGAGTAAATTATTTTTAAAACTAAGAGTCTTTTTGTTGAAAATTTTTGAATCCATTATCAGTTTTTCGTTAACTTATTAAATTTAAGTTGCTTTTAATTTTGTTTATCGATTGTCAATTAGTATACTATAATGATACACCATTTCATTTATTTGAAGTAAAAATTATCTGCCATCATTTTTTCGTAAAATGTAAAATACAGTATACATTTTAAATACAATATATTTTAAAATATTTTATAATTCCAAGTTGTAGTGGATTACAAATAAATTTAAATAACTGAAGTTCAACTTCTCTCTCCCCAGGAACCTAAGTTAAAAGTTAGTTAAGGTTAAGTTATTGGTTTAGGAAAAGGTTTTTTTTTTCTTATTTCCAACACAGCAGGATAAATGGTCAAATAATCCTTGTCCCGATTTTATTGTATGCACCAAATATTTGGTTAAGGTCAAATCTGAAGTAAAATTTCATTACCACAATGCCATAACCAAAAAAAAAGAGGATCTGGTTACTCACCATAAATTTATGGGTTCATAATTATTTTACATTTTTCAAAGCTGAATTTTAGATAATTTTTAAATTGCAAGTTATTTAGGTGGTACGAAAATGCTGTATTTTTTTCTAATTAACAATATATTAGCATAATATTTTGGTGATTCATTGCTATTAGTCAAAGAGTTAGAGCAAACTGAATAGATGGCATTGAAATTTTATCTGTAAGTAAAATTCATTTGACCAAATTTTTCATATGGATCATAATTTGAAAAGGTAGTTTTTAATTAAAAATGACAAAAAAAAATCTCAGCCCAACGATTAAATGATTTTTCAAAAATATTTCTATGTTTCACAAATTAAAAAGGTCGTTTTTAATAAAAAAGCTAAAAGAAAAACCCAAAATTTCCAATATTTGAGAATGATTTTTTCAAAGAAGTGGTTTTTATCAAAAACCCAAAAATAAATCTAAGTCCAACGTTTAAATGATTTTTTCAAAAATTTTTCTAAGTTTCATAATTTAAACAGGTGGTTTTTATTAAAAAAGCTAAAAAAATTCAAAGTCCAGCGTTTTGAAAACACCGCTTAAAACACATTGGCGAGAAATTTTCCACTCCTCAAAACACGGTAAAATCGCCAAGTTGGCGCAAAAAAATCCAAGATGGCGGCCGTGCACACAATTATTAAGTAACGTCCTATTAGGTACAGATGTAGTATACGCAACGAACGCCAAGGGGCGATTTTTCGCCAGATCTGATGGTTATTTGGCGGTTTTCATATTCAGGGAGGATTTTAAGATCGGATGGTATTTTTAAAAATTTTTTTGCGATAAGCTTTGTTTTACTGACCGCTACAGCCAGCGGAAGTTTTTTTTTACTGTACAACAGCCAGCGGTATGTAGCGAAGCCAGCGGCTGGGGATTTTCTGTAATGTTTTTGGACGGATGCGTAACGGAGCGTAGCGGAGTGAAGCAAGGGTATCTGAGCGAAGCGAAGATCCCGTGTGCACCTACGAGTTTCATAAAGCCAGCAGTAAGTCTATTTTCCAATTTATTGTTTACATTTCACAGTTTAAGCCTAACAGCTCTCCGAACGGGATTTTGGCGCCAAATTGGCGATGGTCCGTTGCGTATACTACATCTGTTCCTAATATTAATTTGAATATTATTTTAGGTGCTTAAAATAATTAAAAAAACATTATTTACTTAAAATCCTTTATTTATTTTTGAATAAAACTACGGTCTCAAGCACACCTCTTTCTTTTAAAAAATTACTTTTTCTATTAATTTGAATACTATTTTAGGTGCTTAAAATAATTAAAAAAACATTCTTTACTTAAAATTCTTTTTTTATTTTTGAATAAAACTACGGTCTCAAGCACACCTCTTTCTTTTAAAAAATTAACTTTAATTAATAACTAACGTAATATTAATTTGAATACTATTTTAGGTGCTTAAAATAATTTAAAAAAACATTCTTTACTTAAAATCCTTTTTTTATTTTTGTACTAGCGGCCCGTCCCGACTTTGTCCGGGTTGAACAATTATCTATCTTAAGTAGATATTAGGCAGGTATAACTTATTTTAAAACTTCTTGGTGTACCACATTTTTCGTTTTTCTGAGGTTTTAAAATAAATTGATTCTCCGTATTTCCTGACCTAGAGAGTTCAACATATAATTGTCCATGAGTAAAGCAAAATATTGTCCATGATATCGCAAAATAAATTCACTCCTATCGTTTTAAACGTATTTGTTGTTGTACATGTCACTTATTCATGTCTCATTTGGCAACAAATATCAATGTCTCTTTATAATATCGTTCTATCATCTGACGTAATTTTCACCAAAGTTTTCATTCACTTTTTAATTTTCACGTGAAAATACTTTTGTTGTTAGAAAGGAAATATTATTTTCGCTGTCTTAGAATTGGCAACAATAGTTAAAAAGATCATCTCGGAATATGAAATAAATGTTTACAAGTTAGTTCGTTTCAAACGTATTTGTCGTTGTACATTTTACTTACTCATGTAACATTTGGCGTTAATTTAGATATTCATTTTTCAAATTTGATTGATCAAAACTTTGGTTAGATATATTAAAAATAGATAATCTAGACTGCATTTGAAAGTTGTTTTTTTCTGTAAATATTTAGTGATGGATACATACCTAGGTACATACCAACATTTCTGAAAATAATACAGGCACGGAGGTCGGAAATCTTCCTCGAAACGAAATCCACCATGCCTAACAGAAAATCTCAACTTCCTAGAAATACCTCAAATGCTAGGTCTGAAAAGAGGAGACGTCAAATAACAAGATCCCAAAGATCCCAAGATCCCAAGATCCCAAGAACCCAACAGCAAAATGTTCAGGTTGTACATGAAATTCAATCTGCTTTCCAATACAATCCAGATAATAACTACAGTGAACACAAAGATATCCAAATTGGAAACATGAACAAAGTTTGTAATAAATGCAAAGCCAAGAAATGGAAGGACGAAGCTCAAGGACTGTTGCGCTGCGGGAAAAGTACATTTAATAGATATTCCTGAGCCGCCGCAACTAATCAAAGATCTCATAATGGGAAATCATCCACTTTCGACACATTTCTTAAATAATACAAGACGTTACAATACCATTTTTCAAATGACTTCCTTCGGGGCGAATGAAGTCAGGAAAGATAATTTTATGCCCACTATTGCAAACCTTCACTGACTTCGGTCGTTAGAGAAAATAAACAAGGTGTTCTTACCTCAAATATAGTCAGCTCTCGATCTGCATCTTGATTCTAGTCTCGGGAGGGGTGAAAATATCCTGTAACTGTATTATCCATCATGCTGTTCGCTAATTAATTCAGACTAGAGCATAGAAACTACTCGTTGCTTTTATAATTATTATATTTAACACATATATTACATAAACAATTACACTTAACTACTTAACATCTATTTTAACATTACAGCACAACGGATATCGGTGTTTACTCATCACAGAGTTCGTTCTTTCCTGCTTAGTCTCTGCTGGGTGGCGCTAGAGGTCAGGATCGCCTGTTGCCAGTTGTAACATTCTCCCACCTTGAGGCCCGACGGTCTTGGAGGGGCTCAATGTAGTTAGATTCAGTTTCTCAAGGGGTTTCACCATACGTCCAACTCTGGATACGACCGGTGACCTACCACTTGAGAGCACTGGTTGATTTCCTTTGTCCGGTTTGATGTTCTGGATACCTACAGTTTCTGGTGGAACGGTTCCTTCATCTGACGTGGTATTCTCAACATCTACTGGCTCTTGCAGAACCCTACTTTCACTGGCAGGAATTTCAAGTCGATAGAGTCGCTGTACTGGTCTAAGAAAAACACCAGACTGAGTCTTCACCCTGGCTATTCTGACAACCTTATCTTTACCAGGAAAGATCTCAATCACTCTTGCTAAAGGCCAGTGAATACGGTTTTTCTTTGCGTCTTCTAGAAGAACAACATCTCCAATAGCTAATTGTTTGTCATTCCGTTCTTTTACCGTTCGTTGACGTAACTGCCCTAAATATTCATTGCGGAATCTCTTGCGCAATTCATCTCTCAATCTTTGTCGATATTTAGCCCTCCTATTCAGTTCATTGCCATCCACTGCATCAATGTCAGGAATTCCTGAAGAAGGCAAGTCATGCAAGAACATTGAAGGGGACAAAGGGGCTGGATCTCTTACATCTTCTGACACGTATGAAATGGGTCTAGAATTGATTATCTGTTCACAGTCGCATAAGATAGTATTTAACTCTTCATAGGTTAATGACGCTCGACTCAAAATTCGTCTTAAAAGTTGTTTTACCATTCGTATCAGTCTCTCCCACCATCCGCCCCACCATGCGGCAGATGGGGGATTGAACTTCCATCGGATCTTCTGGGTAGTGGCGACAGATAAGACAGCATCCCAATCAATATTACACAATGCCCTATCTGTACCAATAAAGTTAGTCCCATTATCTGAATATATGATGAATGGGTTTCCTCTTCTAGCGATAAACCGTCTCAAAGACAGTATAAAGGCTTCAGTTGACAAGGAGGTCACAAGCTCGAGGTGTACGGCTTGGAAAACGGCGCACGTAAACAATACAATCCATGATTTTGTGTTTCCTTTCAAATAAAGTGGGCCTGCCAAGTCCACACCCACGACTTCAAATACGGATGCATCCCGAACTCTATCTTCCGGGGGAATTCCAGGTTCAGTTTCGGATTTCTGTGCATTGAACCGCTGACACTTTACACATGTTTGGATGACTTTTCGAATGGTTTTTCTTGATTTCAATATCCAATATTTCTCTCTCAAATTGGCCATTAGTATCGAGACACCTGCATGCTGCAGTTCTATATGTTTCTCAAAAATTAATGAATGTACAACTGCGTGATTAGAAGGCAAGATAACAGGGAATCGGAAATGTTCTATATCTTTTCGGTATATTATGTTAGTCTTTGCTCGTAAAATGCCATCTTGATCTACTATTGGCCTTAAAGCGCGAATAGAATTATCTTCTTGTCCAGTAAAGGAATCATTCTGAATCAGGCGACACAATGACCTTTCAGCTCTTTCAGTTTCTGCTACCGAGAGATTCGCAGTGTTCCGTTCTGAACTCCTTGCGTTATAACAAAATCTGAAAATCCAAGCTATCAACCTGACTATCTTCTGGAAAGATGAGAAATATCGGTAAAACCAGTCTGAATCTGAATTTTTCTCTTTGTTCTGAGAAGTCAAAATAGTTTTTCGTTTCTCTTGATGCAAAAGATCTTCATCAGGTTGTTCATCTGTTTGGGGCCATTCGGTTTCAGTATGGTGAAACCCCTTGAGAGACTGAATCTAACTACATTGAGCCCCTCCAAGACCGTCGGGCCTCAAGGTGGGAGAATGTTACAACTGGCAACAGGCGATCCTGACCTCTAGCGCCACCCAGCAGAGACTAAGCAGGAAAGAACGAACTCTGTGATGAGTAAACACCGATATCCGTTGTGCTGTAATGTTAAAATAGATGTTAAGTAGTTAAGTGTAATTGTTTATGTAATATATGTGTTAAATATAATAATTATAAAAGCAACGAGTAGTTTCTATGCTCTAGTCTGAATTAATTAGCGAACAGCATGATGGATAATACAGTTACAGGATATTTTCACCCCTCCCGAGACTAGAATCAAGATGCAGATCGAGAGCTGACTATATTTGAGGTAAGAACACCTTGTTTATTTTCTCTAACGACCGAAGTCAGTGAAGGTTTGCAATAAAGGAATCATTCTGAATCAGGCGACACAATGACCTTTCAGCTCTTTCAGTTTCTGCTACCGAGAGATTCGCAGTGTTCCGTTCTGAACTCCTTGCGTTATAACAAAATCTGAAAATCCAAGCTATCAACCTGACTATCTTCTGGAAAGATGAGAAATATCGGTAAAACCAGTCTAAATCTGAATTTTTCTCTTTGTTCTGAGAAGTCAAAATAGTTTTTCGTTTCTCTTGATGCAAAAGATCTTCATCGGGTTGTTCATCTGTTTGGGGCCATTCGGTTTCAGTAAGGTAAAGCCATGGAGGTCCCTCCCACCATCTGGACTTCGACAGTTGAGCTGCAGAATAGCCCCTTGATGGTAGGTCCGCAGGGTTAAGATGACCTGGAATGTGTCTCCAGGTAGATGGATTTGTTAGCGTTCGTATCTCTTGAACTCTATTATGTACAAACGTTCCCCATGAGTGTTCTCTCTTAATCCACCCCAAAGCTGTAGAAGAATCACTCCAAAGGACAGTAGCAACATTGGGTAACTTCAAATCAGATAAAACTGTTGATGCAAGTCTCGCACCAATCAAACAAGACAAAAGTTCCAAACGTGGAATCGACATCGGTTTAAGAGGAGCTAGACGAATTCTGGAGTTAACTAACTGAACCCTGATACCTGCAGTAGTTGAAATTCTCAAAAAGGCGCAAGTTGCATAAGCACGTTTACTTGCGTCACAAAATACATGAAGGGTGATTTCGTTTTCTTTATCATAGCTTATATTCAACCATCGAGGCACACGTAACTGAGTAAGCAAAAATAATTGATTAAACCAAGTTTTAAACTGTTTGTTCAAAGGTGTCGGTAGTTCGTCATCCCATTTTATTTTTAGTAGCCAAGTTTCTTGAAGGATAATTTTTGCTACAAGTATGACGGGCACAGTAAATCCAACAGGATCAAAAATTCTTTGTATTAAGGACAGAGCCTTTCTTTTAGTCACAGGTTCATCATCGATCAGCATTTGTTCTATCTTTAATGATAGAGTGTCGGTTTCAAGATCCCACAACAATCCTAAGATATGTACAGCTTCCATTTCAGTTTCATTTATCATAGCATTTGGCACGTTAGATCGCCAACATCTCAAATTGAAATGTCCTGAAGACAAAATCAAATTAGATTCTTCAATGAATTTTTCGGTTTCTTCTATCGAATTTAGACTGATCAGGGAGTTATCTACATAAAATGAGTTTCTCAAAAGCTCTGCGGTCTCAGACAAATTATCTGGAACTTGGTTCAAATGATAATCAAGCGTTGCCGCCAATAGGAAGGGACTAGAAGTCAGTCCAAAAACTACCCGCTTGTGACGATATATTTTCAAGTTATTTTCGGCATCGAACCACAGAAACCGTAAAAAATCTCGATCGGTCTCCCTAATGCTTATTTGGAGAAATGCTTTTTCGATGTCGGAAGAAACAGCAATCCGATATTTTCGGAAACGATTTAAAATTCTAGGTAAAATTTCAATTAAATTGGGACCTTTAGTGAGACAATCATTCAGTGAAGGAGAGTTTTTTAACCGTGCCGAGGCGTTGAACACAGGGCGTATTTTTGTTGTTTGGCTTGTTTCCTTAATTATAGGCCGATGAGGCAAATAATGTGTTCCATGTTCCTTTTCATCGGTTATACATTCTATTATGTCATTAGATTCCCAATAACTAAAAACTTCGTGATAGTCTTCCCTTTTATTCGAACTAACAAGTTTCTTCTCAGTCTTACGAAGACATTTTCAGCTAAGTCTCGATTACTGGGTAACATGGAGTTATCTAAAATCCAGGGTAGTGATACCTCATATCGACCATCTTTATTGCGTTTCACTGTGTCTACGAAATACTTTCTTGCTTCCTCTTGTAATAAACTCTTATTTTTGTTTTCTTCGTTATCCAAAATTCCCAATGTGCCTAAGCGCCAGAGGTCGGCCAGTTTGGCGTCGGACACATGTAGAGATAAAGTCAGTCCTGTCAAGGAATTTTTTGTCTCAGTGTTGCCAGAGGTCATTTTGCCCATTAATGTCCATCCCAATTTAGTCTTCAAAGCTATCAATCCTCCCCATGGCAGTTGTTCAATTTGACTAGTAAATAAACTACCCGCAATGTCTGCTCCTAGCAGCAAATGAATCTCTTGGGGATTCTCTTGGTACAATCGAGATGTTTCCTTTTCAAAAATGTCACTGACATAAATTCCCCTATTTCTCAGTTCTCTAATCCAATACATATTTTTGACTTTAGGAATTACAGAACAAATTTTCTTTTCATCCAACACGTCAACTTCACAAGTGTAGGATTCATCTATGCTACTTAATCTTATACGATAGCGGTTATGCTTTTCCGAAACTTCTAATCCGCCAAATAACCCATGGGTGACAATTTCTTCTTTTAAACTTTTTAATTGCAACCTTTCAACGACATATTTACTTATGTAGGAGTTTTGACTCCCCGTGTCAATTATACATCGA
Source organism: Dolomedes plantarius (assembly GCA_907164885.2). Taxonomy (NCBI): domain Eukaryota; kingdom Metazoa; phylum Arthropoda; class Arachnida; order Araneae; family Dolomedidae; genus Dolomedes; species Dolomedes plantarius. Next base: position 62,745,535 of record OU015500.1, read on the forward strand.
ATAAAACCTTTTTTACCATCTTTTCCATGAATACCTACAATCAAAGTTTGTAAATACACTTCCGTATAATCAGATTGATTGGTCAGTACACTATTCCCGACACTGCTATCACTTTTATTTTCTGTTTTTTCCAAAGAAACATTATTAACATTATCATGTTTAGAAAAATTACACATAATCGAAAGATGTTTATATCCACATATTGTGCAAATCGTTTTCGCTTTGCAATCACGCGCGATATGTTTTATGTGCAAACATCTAAAACAGGCTCCTTTCTTTTTCAAAATGGACTTTTTCTCATCCAAGGACAAGCTCTGTGCGAATTCGCAATCTCGACTGTTGTGTGAGTCATCATTACAGAACACACAAATCTGTTTATTTTCTATATTCCGCGCTGCTTCGGTTTTACTAAATAAATCAGCAGCTGTAGCACATTCCCTTTTTGCCATCGGATGATGTTTACCCTTTCCGGCCGACATATGTGGGTCATGGGGGAAGAAAGGCCGGCGACTAGTAGGAGGGGGTAAAAACGTTTGACGGGGGAAATCATCTCTTTTCTGTTGAGTAAATGTCGCTTTAGTACGTTCAAGAGAAGTTAATTCTTTCATTAAGAAATTCATTAAGTCATTTACTTTGTAATTGTCAGTTGCACCTTCTGTTCTATTAAATGCGAGCACTAAATCTTGCGGTAGTAACTTCAAAAGCATAGGGCATAATAAGGAACCATAAGTATCAGACACAACTCCTAATGCGTCTAAACTTCTAATTTGTGTCTGACATCTATCAAATAAATTTCTGAATCCTTTAACATCACTCGAATGTTTCAGAGGAGGGATGTTTAATAAATTGCCTATGTGGGCGTCTATTAAGATGGATTTTCGCCCGAATCGCTCTTCTAACAGTTTAATAACTGAATCGTAATTCTCTGGTGAAAGCGAAAATCCTTCTACAATACTAGCAGCAGTTCCCCCCAAATATGCTTTCAGATAGTTAAACTTATCAATTTTATTCAGTGACTCATTATTATTAATCGCCGATTGAAATGAATTCCAAAAATTAAGCCACTGACTACTATCTCCGTAAAATTTAGGAATCGAAAGTTTCGGCAGCTTCACCGTAGTCGTTTCTTTTGGACTTTCGATTTGGTGCGGAACTGCTGAGTTATCGTCATGTTTACGCGGTGGTGGGGCATTTGCCGATATGCGTTTCTTCGCCCTAAACTTCCATAGCGTTACTTTTTCACAATACTCTTCTATACTATCGAATTCTTTCTCATATTCTTTTGGTTTCAAAAGTCGTTCTAGATCGGTGTCAGTACCCTTTAGTGTTTCTGCTTTCTCGTTAAGTAGTTCTAAAGTTTCTTCTAACTCCTCAACGTTAACTTCTGTTTTTGCAATTTCAGCCTCTATTTTCTGACAACATTTGGTAATGGCGGTTCTTAACTTAGTTCTTTTTGTTTTTAATACGTTTATTGTATCTTCCGCCATTTCTTCTAACTTTCAATATAAACCGAAACAAAAACAGTACTTAAAACAATTTCTAAATAGCTACTCTGAGACAAATAATTCTATTTCAAGTTTCAGAAATTTCCACTCCCGTCCCGGCAGGGATGCCAAATTATTGCAAACCTTCACTGACTTCGGTCGTTAGAGAAAATAAACAAGGTGTTCTTACCTCAAATATAGTCAGCTCTCGATCTGCATCTTGATTCTAGTCTCGGGAGGGGTGAAAATATCCTGTAACTGTATTATCCATCATGCTGTTCGCTAATTAATTCAGACTAGAGCATAGAAACTACTCGTTGCTTTTATAATTATTATATTTAACACATATATTACATAAACAATTACACTTAACTACTTAACATCTATTTTAACATTACAGCACAACGGATATCGGTGTTTACTCATCACAGAGTTCGTTCTTTCCTGCTTAGTCTCTGCTGGGTGGCGCTAGAGGTCAGGATCGCCTGTTGCCAGTTGTAACACCCACCTTTAAAGTTCGTGGACAAATTTACCACTTAATTGGCAGTCTACTTCCACCCAAAGGCAATAATGCACAATTCTTACGGAACAGATGTATTACACGCACCTCAATAATGCACAATTCTTACAAATATATTTTCTGTCTGAACAAAATCAAGTGAACGCACGATCACGCATGGTACCTAATTTAAACGCAGAGCTTATAGCACAGCTTCAGCAAACTTTACACGAAAATAACAGTTACATTCAATCCATTAAGTACAACTTGGAAAAGAATATAGATTCAGAAGAATTACAACTAATTATCCACGCAGATCGTCGTCAAGCTAATACACATAGAGGGAGGTATAATGCTCCTACCACTGATGAAGTTGCTGTTCTTTTAGTGAACGAAGACAAAGGACCAAGAGACATAATTTTACAGGGTCGGGATGGACAATTACGTAGGGTTTCAGAATTGCATAGATCCTATGACCCTTTACAATACCCCCTTCTTTTCTCAAGAGGTGAAGATGGCTATTGTCTGAATATACCACAAGAAAATTCTGCACGTAATAAGACTGTCACATGCATGCAGTTTTATGCGTATATGCTTATGATTAGAGCAGACAGCTTGAATACGTTACATCATTTCAGAAATCTATTTAACCAATATATTGTTGATATGATATCTAAGATAATTACTGAACGACTTGATTTTATCCGCAGGAATCAAACAAAACTTAGAGCTGAAAACTACATCCATCTAAGGGATGCTGTAAATCAAGATCAGAACGTGAAAGCACAAAATATTGGTCAACACATAATATTGCCCTCAACATTCACAGGTTCTCCCAGGTACATGTACGAAAAGACGCAGGATGCAATGTCATACGTCCGAAACTTTGGCAGACCTGATTTGTTTATAACGTTCACGTGTAATCCCGAATGGCTTGAAATTAAAAGGGAATTATTCCCCGGACAAAGATCCTACGATAGGCATGACATTCTGGCACGTGTGTTTAATTTAAAGGTAAAAAAACTTAGGACACTTTTAACGAAAAATGCCATTTTCGGTACCACAAAAGCTTACTTATTTAGCATTGAATGGCAGAAGAGAGGATTACCTCACGTACATATTTTGTTATGGCTTGAAACCAAAATAAAACCTGACGAGGTCGATAACATAATATCAGCCGAGCTTCCAGATCCCCAACGGGATCCCTTATTATTTGATATTGTGGTTAAAAACATGATCCATGGCCCATGTGGGGAATATAACATAAATTCTCCTTGCATGACCAATGGAATCTGCAGTAAGAAATACCCACGGAAACTTATAGCTGAGACGGAAACAGGGGTGAACGGATATCCAGTTTATCGTCGAAGAAGCCCTGGAGATGGCGGCAATACTGTGACAATGACAGTTAGAGGAGAGGAGGTCACTGTTAATAATAAATGGGTTGTTCCATATTCTCCTGTACTGTGCAGAAGCTTTAATGCCCACATCAATGTTGAATACTGTCAATCAGTTCAAGCGATTAAATATATCTGCAAATATATCAACAAAAGATCCGATCAGGCCACTGTCTCTGTTAAAAGCAAACAAAATGAGATCGAAACATATTTAAATGGCCGTTATATTAGCACATCGGAAGCTGTTTGGAGAATTCTCGAGTTTCACATTCATGAGAGGCATCCAACAGTAACCCATTTAGCGGTGCACCTAGAAAATGGCCAGAGAGTGTATTTTACAGAAAACAATCTCCAACAAAGAATTGAAAGCCCTACTGCAACAACACTTACGGCGTTCTATGATTTATGTAGCACAGACGATTTCGCGAAGACTTTGTTATACCACGAAGTTCCTCAGTACTACACATGGGCAAATAACAAGTTTTCGCAAAGAAAACGAGGACAAGAGGTCGAAGAGCATCCCGGAATTAGGAAAGACTCTGCTCTTGGTAGAATGTACAGTATTCATCCTAGCCAATCTGAATGCTTTCATTTAAGGATTCTTTTACAACATATTCGCGGTCCAACATCTTTCCAAAGTCTTTTGTTAGTTAATGGACAGGTCATGCCAACCTATCAAGCAGCCTGTAAAGAACTCTGTCTTATTGAGGACGACGAACATTGGAAGTATACCTTAGCTGATGCTGTACTTTCGGATTCGGCTCCTAAACTGAGAGAATTGTTTGTGACAATTTTGTTATTTTGTCAACCTTCAGATCCCATTGCTTTATGGCAAACATTTAAAAAATATCTCTGTGAAGACATATTGCATCGAGCGCGCCAGCAGAATAATGATGACTGTATGCCATTATCAAATGATATCATAAACCAAGGTATCATTCAAATAGAAGACAAAATTTATCTATTAAGCGAAAAGTCATTAGGAGACTTTGGCCTGCCGCCACCACAGAGAATCAACAAAAGCAATTCTGTAAGGACAAAATTGGTACATGATTGCAACCAACTGAGTGAGTACGTTTCTAATCCCGTACCAAATTTAGTACCCGATCAGTGACTTGCCTTTGACGCCATAGTGAATAGCGTTGAAAACAATGAAGGCAAATTATTGTTTATCGATGCACCCGGTGGAACCGGAAAAACTTACTTGATAAATTTAATACTGGCCAAAATTCGATCAACAGGAAGACTGGCTCTTGCGGTGGCTTCTTCTGGAATCCGCGACTTTACTTAGTGGTGGAAAAACTGCCCATTCAACATTTAAACTGCCTTTGAATGTCTCCCTCCAGAAAGAATCCGTATGTTCCATAAGAAAAAACGGGCCATTGGGCCAACTTCTTCAACAGGTCTGTCTCATAATGTGGGACAAATGTACGATGAGTCACCGCTGACATATAGAAGCCGTAAACAAAACTCTAAAAGACCCAAGAAGTTCAGACGAAATTATGGGAGGCGTCACCTTCGTATGTGCCGGTGACTTTCGTCAAACTCTTCCTGTGGTGCCTAGAGGAACGCGTGCAGATATACTGAAAGCCTGCTTAAAGTCGTCTCCTTTATGGAGCTCTGTACAATCAATCACCTTAAGAACAAACATGAGAGCCCACTTAGGAGGTGGTGATAGGCATTTCTAGAGTCTTCTATTACAAGTAGGTGACGGGAAAATACCTGAACAAGATGGCCTTATCAAAATAGATGAGTTAGGAAAGTCTGTCTCAAATCTAAATGATTTGATCTTAAATGTGTACCCAGAAATTGAGAATCTTTGTCAAAAAGATTACACGTGGATGTGCGAGAGGGCGATAGTTTCGCCAAGAAATTCTTCTGTTGATCATATCAATGAACAAATATTAATAAGAATACCAGGTGATAAAAAAATATATAAATCCATTGATACCGTATTAGATACAGAGGACGCTGTACATTATCCACAGGAATTCCTTAATTCCCTTAACCCTTCAGGACTCCCCCCCTCATACACTAAATATTAAAGTCGGTATTCCAATAATTTAATTGCGAAGCCTAAATCCACCTAATCTGTGCAATGAAACTAGACTCCGAGTAAAATCGCTACGAAATAATGTGATTGAAAGTATTATTCCTACAGGACCAGCGGCAGGTCAGTTGGCTCATATTCCCCGCATTCCCATGATCCCTACAGATTTACCTTTCCAATTTAAGCGATTACAGTTTCCAATAAAATTTTCTTTTGCCATCACCATCAACAAATCCCAAGGTCAAACATACAAATATATTGGACTTGACTTACAGGAAGATTGCTTTAGTCATGGACAATTATATGTTGGTCTCTCTAGGTCAGGAAATGCGGAGAATCAATTTATTTTAAAACCTCAGAAAAACTAAACAAAAATGTCGTATACCATGAAGTTTTAAAATAAATTATACCTACCTAATGAAACATGATGAAAGGCTGATAAGGAAAAATATCCCTACTGGGGGAATCCTCGCCTTGCAAATATCGCAAAAGGAGGATAAGGCGCCTTTGCTGTACGCCTAGCGTGGTGTGGAGATCAGCAATTTATTCATTTAAAAATATATAAAGTAGTATAGAACGAAACAAAAAATGTGGCATACCATGAAGTTTTAAAATAAATTATACCTACCTAATATCTAATTAAGATAGATAATTGTTCCACCCGGACAATGTCGGGACGGGCCGCTAGTTTCTATTAAAACAGTTATGATAAACGCATAAAAAATGAAATATTTTTGATACCGCTTGTTTAATATTTGTTAAGAAATTAAAACCTACAGTTTTTGTAGAATCTTTAGATAGCTATGTTTTAACGACGCTACCTGCTTTTCATTAAATTTTTCTATGTAAGGTGTGAGATGAAGTGAAATTTTATTGAAGTATCTGGAAAACATCAATAGCTATCCTTAATATGCAGAATTGACTTTGTAAATAGTTTTGAAATCGAAATTCGGTTGTTATCACAAGTCTTCATCCTAGAACTGCAGTTATTTTTACTTTGAAATTAGAGGCTCACTTCCTGAGTGATTCATTACAGAATATTATGCGTTATGTTCAATTTAACGTGATTTCTTAATCAATTCATGTTTAGATAGAGATTTGAAGGAAAGAAACGTTAGTAGGTAGACAACATTTTTTTTAAAATTTCCAATGGCTTAGGTAGACAACATATTAAACAGGTTTGTGTGTTAAGAAAAAAATTTTCCCTTCGAAGTAAAATATAGTCTAAAGAAAATTCCTTTTGAATATTTAGAACATTGCTTTTTCATATATGGGTAACGGATAGCAGTATTCTCTAAATTGCTTTTCTTGTATTTAACACCAAGACACACACTTCTGAACTGATAAAATTTTATTGAACTCGTATAGTTGCATAAAATAATGTTAGAGTTACAAACTGACCTAAAAAATTGCATCATAGTCAAATTTTATAAAAGTTTACATTAAGCTTTAAAAAGTGAAACAAAAAAGTTTCATATTTTGCAGTCCAAGTTTGTTACTTACATGTTTAACTAAATATCCCTTAATACAGTACACAGAAACATGAAATTCGTGTCAGAAATGGCTTAGTTTTAAAATCAAGAGTTTTCTAATAATCCTAAGATCCAATAATGTTGGAGATATGAAAATATTAACATCTCGAAAATATTCTCTAAAAGCGTTTGGACGTAAATTAATCAGATTCACTTTCTTTATGAGACTCTACAATGATGTTGACCGTTAAGTAACGGTTGTAGGATCGATATCGTCTTTGTCATTCTTTTCATCATTTACAGGAGATTTATAAGCTGGCACCTTTCCAGAGTTGGATGAATCCTTAGATTGTTCTACCAGCTTTTTCTCAGGCTGCTTCTCTGACTGTCCCTCCGCTTTGTCACCAGGCTCCTCTTTCAACCGTTCCTTATCCTCCTTATTTAATGCTGCTGCTGTCTCTGCATCAGGAAGTTCTTCGCTTGTGTTCATCGCATCTTGTAGAGTTTCAAACGACTTGATCATCTCTTCACGTGCTACTTTAGGCTGCTCCGGTTGAAAAGGGTGGGGCGCTCTGGGAGGCCTGTTGACTGGAGGATTTGGAAATTGCCCCTTCTGTCCTCCAAAGGCAGATGGTCCTGGGATCGGTATCGGCAAGCGAGGAAAAGGATAGGGAAGCATTGCCCGAACATTCTGATTAACTTTGAAAAATCCAAGGCTTTCATCTTCACTAAACGATTTCGAGGCAGAAGGACTGGAAATTCCCGAAGTGTTTACAAGGAGACTTACGTTACCTGTTGACATATCTGCTCTTGAGCTATGGCCTGTTTGAGACTGCGTATTAGAATCGAAATTCAAATTTTCTATATTTTCGTTTGCATCAACAGTCTCTGTATAACTGCTTTCCTCAGCTGAATTGAATGATCGGGCATTTACTTTCTTTGCTTGCCATTTGGACTTTCCCGTTCTTGTTTTACGACTGAGCGCTTTTCGAACTTGTCTATCTGCCGATAGTTCGCGGTGATCTGATGTGCAAGTTGACGTCTCATGCTCCGTTGACATATCGGGATTGTCTGTGCTAAGGTTTTTGAGCGAGCTACAACAATAAAAAACTTTGCCCTCATAATCCTCGACTGCAGTCAGAATTAAAATAGGAAGGTTGCAACGTGGACACTGATCCCTTCTAATTGGCGATATTGACGACCGATCACCTATTGCCGATGCTGCCATGTGAAGATCAAACTGAGCTTCTGTGTAAATAGCAGCTCCTTGTTTATCGCAAGAACAAATCTGGCGTTCACAATCCTCTTTTAAAATAATTACATAAGAAGGAAGATTACATCGTGGGCATATCTTCTCCAATAACTGACACTTTATACAGTGACAGTTAATCTCAGGGCATAAACATGTTTTTTCACAAAGGCATCTTGTACCTGAAAAGACAAAATTAGTCAGAGAAACTCATTTTAGATTTAATAATTTTATTCAACAATTTGAAAAAATTGAAACTTTATGTTGTTCTCTATTGAATCAGGGTAAATTCATTGGATGTAAACAGTTTGATATAAACAATAAAATGCATTTTACAAGCTCTGCTTTTATGCTTGTTTAGAATAGCAAAGATGACTCGGGTGACTGGAGCGTAGTTTTATTAAAAGTCAAATCGAATGACAAGTACACTGTAAACACGAATCCGCATTTACTATTCGTTAAGGAATGTTTTGATGTACAAAATTTTTTTTAATGAAAGTGACTTGTTCGAAAAGTCAACATATATTCCAAACAAGTAAGGAAACAAAATGAAACTATTATACGATGAGATAAAAAGGTAATAAATAAGATTTAATTAACTATGAAGGCGAATTTTCCCCAATTCAAATTTTGAAGAATTCCATTCCTGTGTAAAAAAATCTACGAAACAACAAAACAGTCTTAAGCATTTATAGATTAAAATTAAAGAATACCCGAGATTAACAATATCGCAGTAGAGACTTAACAGTCTTGCAATATTTTCTATTGAACATGAGTTTATTGAAATTGGATCAAAGCATAAGTGATTTTTCCGTAAAAAACAAAACAAAAAACCTAGAAATTTGTACATATTTTTGTTCTGTAAATGAAATTTTTGGTTGTCTAGCTACCTTTTAGCTTTCTTGTAAATGTGCAAAAAGAAGGAGAGCCATCTCTGTTCAATATATGCAATGAACAAAAATCTAATTGAAAACCATACTTCAGTAGTAATTTTTTTAATTATCCATGCTGTCATAGGTTTCTGAGAGCCCTAATATTTTACGTTTGCATTATTTATAAATATAACTAGCCACACCTATACACTTATTTTAAATTAAAATTTTTTTTTCCGGAAAAGATCCCGTCTCCTATGACGAAAAAAATAATTAACAATTGCAAAAACCCAATTACCCAGAAATCTGCATATATAATAATAAATTTTTGTATGATACAGTCTTTATAAAGGCAAACATGACTAAATTTTATCAAGGATTTCTGAAACTCCTTCACATTATTTCTGGAAATAGTAACTAGTACGGTGCAGGGCTAAAAGTCTTAACATACGTGCATTACATGAAAATAGAAATCAAAACATGCGATGATTTTTTTATGCGTAAATAGTTAAAAACCTTCATAATTTTCTTAATACCAACGGAACGATAAATACTTATCGTGTGTAAATGCTGATGAGGTGTTGATTATCTCACCCCTCATTTTGACAACAGACTTCCCCGAGTCAGCAACCTTAAAACCGGTCGCAGGTCTCTTCTCACGGGAGGTGGAGATTAGCCGTTACTGGTCCAACTGTTATATCTCTTGCCTCTGTGATATACACGACCGATCGTGTGGTATGGTATGATTAATATTCACAATGCATTTTAGCTAAAACCTAGCAAACCAGTAACACATTTTGAAAACACTGAACTGTGCAATACCTGGTGACAGGGAATCATTGCACTCCACTGCAAGATTAATTGAAGCCTTCATTTTGAGGGATAATTTTCCTTCCTTACCTTATCGCAGCTTGAAATAATCTTGATGTTATTTACATCTTAGTGTCATATGTGAAATTATTCAAAGTTTAATAATAAATAAATTTATTATATATCTTGATAAAGCGAGATAAAATATACCATTAAACAACACATTTTATGATATTAACGTTTATTTGCTAACAGATTAGATGGTTACATTTGAGGAGGTTATACATGAAAGCCTAAATTCAAAGCCTTTTTTAATTTTTTTGGGGAATAAAGAAGTGTTCATTTACGCGTAAACGCTTAAGATATTTGCATCTATGCTATTGTTCATTAGCAACTATCAAATGTAGGAAGGAAAATAATGGAAAAAAATCCAATCTTGGTATTTTCGACAGTAAAATTACTATACAAAGAAAATTAAAGATATCGTGGATACGTTTCTGCTTAAAAGTTTTACATTTGATTACTACAACTGTCCAGAATAAAATATGCATCCCTACATGAAGATTTGGGTCAATAAACTGTTAATCAATAATAAAGTTTAACTGAACCTTTCTCTACTTTAAATTTATGTGTGAAGTGGTTTGTGCAGTTGGCATTTGGATAGATAGGCATAGCCATCTTATAAGGGACAAACAAGCCGATAAAGAAGGGAGAATTTTAAAAATCTACGACATTGAAACGAATCCTGAAGTCCCAATGAATTTCAGTATTCATATACATCGGTTTCAGAAAAGTGGTGGTGAAAACGGGATTCTGCAAACATTTGCATTAATACTACTCCAGAAAATCACTTGAGTTTTACTAAAATTAATTTGATTTTAAAGTAAAAAAGACATGAAATCTTACTTCCACATGGCAAGACATGGTAAATTCCTTCAACGATATCTTAAAGCTGACAGAAGTGATAAAGATCTATCACGTACAGAATATATTTCCACGTTTTTATTTACAAAAATACGTGAAATTAGGTGCAGTGATATCGATTTCTATTTTTTAATATCGATAATATTGCCTATTAGTACTGACCAAAAAAACAGAGGTCAACTGCATTCGGAAAGAGCTGATCCATCTGATTGAGTTAAACACATCTTTTATGATTGGGTGGTTTTATAAGATGATTAAATACATTTTCTAATCTACCCAATGATCTATGAGAGTTAAAAACGCTTTCATATGGAACTTCTCTCTTGCGTCAGGAATTTTCAACCATATACACTTGCCAGAAAAAGTCTGCATACAAGCGAAAACCAAACTTTCAAGCATCAAAAAATATAATATTACTCTAAATTTATAAACTTTCTTTTCTTTTCTTGTACTCATCGAATCATTTATTATCTTTTAACAATGGTTTTAGAAATACAAAACACATAATTTTGTTTAGAAATCAAATTAAACAAAAAAATAACACGAAATACACTAGAAAAAGTTTGCGTACAAATAAGAAAACATGAAAACATATAATAGTCATTGACTGTTACTGAAAGATTAGTAACTGATCGGATAGCCCTTACGTCTAAGGACCTCCATTAATCGTTTCTGCATAGATTGAACCAGTTTGAATGTTTAATTAGGAGGTATATTATTCCATTCCATAATGATAACCTTTTTCAACATCTCTCTCGATGTTATGGAATGTTGACGAATCCTGCGCTCTAGTACATCCCACAAATGTTCGATGGGATTTAAGTCAGGTGATTGAGGAGGAGTATGTAACTGAATTTTGATTTTGTACAACAACCAGAACTTCACATTGTGGGCAATGTGCTTTGGACCATTGTCCTGCTGGAACCAAAAGTCGTTTCCAAGGCTCAGGTTTTGAGCACTTACTTTTAACTTTTCTTTTAAAATGTTCAACTATGCCATATGATCCATTGTAGATCCTATAAATATCAGACGTCCCACGCCATTGGCTGCCATAGACCCCCAAACCATTATACCTCCACCACCGTGCTTTACTGTAGGCACGAGATTCTGCTTCTCGTAAGCCGTACCCGTCTTTCTCCATAGGACCATAGGAAATGGGTCGCAACTGCAATTCCTGGGCCACGCCCTCAATTGCAGACTTTCAGGTAATAAGCAGAGGGGAACCAATGAAACAGAGTATAGGAAAGGAATGAAATGATTGGGGCCGCTGCTAATCCGTGAGTTCATAGTATAAGAAAAGTGAGTAAGCATCTTGCAGGGCAGTAGAAAAGAGGGTCTACAAACGATGCAAAGATGAATAAAATTAAAAGAGAAAGTTTAAGGATAGAAATACATTTTATTTGTTTTTATAAAATTTTTTGTTGTTTTTACCTTGGCAAGCCAAGTATTATTTTTTATTTTATATAAGGACGAAGGACAAAACATTTAAGTAAATGACAGGATGGCTCTAGGCCGTTTCCTGTTAGAGGGGTCAGCATGATCATAATTTGCTAAATCTTTAAGTAAATCATTGTCAATATTGTAGTGAAAGTTAATGGCTAGATTTTGAAGGTGTTTTTTGAGAGTGGGGAGACCGATTTCATTGTAGATGTCAACATTACGGAAGTACCAAGGGGCATTTATTATTTGTCTGATCGTGCTGCTCTGCTGAGAAGCTAGTTTTTTTAATATGCATTTCAGCACAGTATGACCATGCTGGCCCACCATAGGTTAATATAGGATGAAGAAACGATTTATACATGAGCAATTTATTTTGAATGCTTAATTTGCTGTTCCGAGCAATTAAGGGGTATATTAGTCTGCGAGCTGCTCGAAACTTGTTCTAACGTGTGTGATGTGATGTTTAAAAGTGATATTTTATCGAGAACAATGCCAAGATATTTTACAGTTTCAGACCAGGGGAGATTTGTGTTTCCGATTTTAATTTGATGATTTAAGAAGGATTTTTAACGCTTTGAAGTGAACATAACTGCTATACATTTTTCGTTGTTAATTTTGATTCTCCATTTGTCGAGCAACTGCTGGATGATAGTCATGTACTTATTTATGTTTTTGACCGCATATTTAAAATTTCTACAAGATGAATAAATGGCCGTGGTCGTCCGCAAAGATTGCTAGGTTTACATTAGAGTGAATTGGAAAATCATTAACAAATAAATTAAAAAGAATGGGGGGCGAGGACGCTACCTTGTGGCAGGCCGCTATAGATATTAAATTTGCTAGAAAGCTGACCATTAATTTTGACCTGAAAAGTTCTATTTTTTAGGTAAGAAATAAGAATCCGGATGATTTGGGGGGGGATTATAGTTAATTAGTTTGTGGATGAGTCCATCGATCCAGACTTTATCGAAGGCTAAGGAAATGTCTAGGAACAGGGCTGCAGTGGATTGCTTATTTTTCCTAGCATGTGTAAGATGTTCTGTTAGCCGATAAACTTGGTGAGGGGCAGAGAGGGATTTTCTAAAGCCAAATTGATAAGGGATGAGAATGTTATTTTCTTGAAGGTTATCATTAATATATTTAACTATGAATTTTTCTGCTAATTTACTTATTGAATTTAGAAGACTAATGGGCCTGTAGCTGCTAGGGGAATTGCTGGGTTTGTTAGGTTTTTGAATAGGGACAATAATAGAATTTTTCCAACTATGGAGGAAATGCTCAAATTTAATGATGGAGATGATAGCAATAGTAATTTTAAAGATATATTTGTAGGGGAGGTTTTTGAGCATGGTATTGTTAAAATTATCTTCCCCTGGGGCTTTTTTATTAGGGAGTTTTTTGATCATATTAATAACGTCAATGGGGACAATGTATGGAGTTGGGCTATCATGAGGGGTGCTGAGGAAAAGATTAATATTAGTATTAACAATGTTTCTGTGCTATTGTTAAGGATGGGATTCGGAGTGAAGTTTTTAGCAAATTTTTACCTATTAGCTCACATTTTTCCTGTTCTGTCTGTGCATAGGAGTTACTATCAGGGTCTTTTAAGGGGGAATGGTACGATATTGATTTTTAACCTTTTAGCGGCTCGCCAAATGGAGTTTTCGGTTGGTGTCAAGGTATGTAATTTTGCCAGTTTTTATTAGAAATGTCATGAAGGTAGTATTTAAAGTCTTCCTGAGCTTGGTTCATTTTAGTTTTATTTTCGGGAGTTCTGTTATGTTGCCAATTTTACTGGCCTTATTTGTTGTTGATTAAGATTTTAAGATGTTGGTCGCTTAAGGTGTTAGTTTTAGGGGGGATTAGTTTGGTACTATTATTTAGACTGTTGTTAATGTTGTAGTTATACTGGTAACTAAGTTTTCCAGATCGTTAATATTATTTACAATGGGGGGGATGTAAGGAGTATTTTCTAGATTACTTTTAAATAAATCCAATTAATGTGTTTGGTATAGTTAATAATTAGAGGGTTGTTATCAAGTGGGAGTTTAATTTCAACAGGATTATGATCGGAGGAAAGAGCACATAAAGTGTTTATGGTAAGGTCATGGGGAATACCTTTAACTAGGGCAAAGTCAATAATACTGCTATTGTGATTATTAAAGTGAATACGGGTAGAGGGGGCTATGATATCAAAATTGGTGTTACTGTGAAATTATAGATTAAATTACCGTAACAATTTTGCGAGGAACAGTTCCAAAGTTTATGTTGTGCGTTTAAATCTCCAAAAATTAAGGTGTTAGCGTTTATGGTATTTAAAGTGTTTAAATTAGACTTAACGTTAGTATTCTGTGGCCTGGGGGGATATAAGTAGAGATGATAGTATAAAGTGGGAGATTTTGAAGTTTTAAGTTTATAGCTGTAGCATTGATAATTTTAAGAGGAGGTAGAACAATTTCATGATGAGGTAGAGATTTTTTAATTAGATAGCAGTGCCTCTCATGGGGATAGTGGAGCTTACGTAGTCAGTTCTATAAGTAGTGTAGTTAGGTACATTTAGATTATCCTCTGGTCTGAGACGTGTTTCTTGCAGAAGGATGATATCAGGGTTATGCTCATATATAAATTGTTTGAACTCACGGATTTTAACTCTGATTCCATTAGAATTCCATGCCAAAAGAGAAGAGAAGGGGGGGGGGGGGCTTAACCAAGAGGTTCAGTAACTAATCTCATACCGTTGATGAAGCAAAAAAATTTGTCCTCAACGGAATCTTTATTTTTCATGTCGGCTTTTACGGTTCTTAATTGATTAAGTATTCCTGAAAAGTCAGGAATACCAAGCTCTTCTATCAAACTATTTATTATTTGTTGGATTTCTTGGAATTGTTTTAAAAGAGTGAATGTGTTTTTATTGACTGGAGTTAGATTTGGGACTGGGGATGCTTCCTGTTCTGTTAAGGGGTTGTTTTCTGAAGTAGTGGTGGGTTAGGGTTTGCCATTTTCGCATATGAAATACCAGCTGAGACTAATTTTGAAACTTTAGCTTCCTGTTGTTTGGCTTCTTTTTCAGCCTTCTTCTTCGCTATAATATTATGAGGGAATTTGGGGCATCCACGATAATTTGCAGGGTGATCACCCTGACAATTACAACATTTTATAATTTGGGCTTTTTTCCCATCGGGGCAATCTTTCGTATGGTGATCACCTGCGCATTTAACACAGCGAGGGTTCATATAGCAGTTTTTGGAGTGGTGATGAAAATGCTGCCATTGGAAGCATTGATTAGATTTGAAGGTTGATTTGTAGGGTCAATATTGATTCTTATATAAAATAAGGAATTTAGTTCGTAGATAATTTTTTGCCTCGTCTGTTGGTGTGAGTTGTATTTGATATAGGGGCAGCTTGGTTTGGTCCTTTCTCTGCAATTGAGCGACTTTAATTACTGGGAATCCTAAGTCATTTAATTTTTCATAGACTTCCTCTGGGGAATAGTCAATGGGTAGACCTCTTATGACAACTTTAAGGGGTTTAACTACTCCCAGAGGGAGAAGGAAACCTTTGATGTATTTGTTTTCATGCACTCAGTTATTCCTCTGTGATCTTCAGCAGTGAAAGGGTCAATTTTAATAAATTCCGCTCCTATCTTGGCATGGAATTTCCTTGAATCATCCTTACCAGCTAGTATTGAAAGAATTTCCCTATAGTTTTCTGTTTTTACTATTGTAAGGTGCTTGATTTTACTGGTTGCGTTACTGATACGGGGGCTTTTAGAAGTACTAGCATTTAAATTTTGTTCAGGTAGAGCACTATATTTATTTTTTAAGTGAGTTGGTTGAGTTAATCCTCCAATAGATATGGATTTTTTAGCCGTAAGACGAGCAGAAGGAAAAAGGAAATCATTGGCCTTAGCCATAGGCTTGGTAGGGAGAGAAGGAAAATCGTCATTAGATTCTGTCCTAGGTTTTTTGTTAGGGTTAGTTGAAGTAGAGGGAAGATTAGTGTTGGTTAATTGAGCATAGAGCTCATTTAGATGGTTCCCATGCTTACCTAATCTGTACATTTCGAAAGCAAGTTGATGGACCTTTTCCAGGCTGTTTCGGAATTTGATAGGAATGCCGTCTTCAATAGATCTTTTAGGGATGCTCTGTGTCATCTTGATTTAGGATATTGATGCAGCATGGTGTGGTGATTCTGAGGTGGATTAGTTGAAGATTCAGCAATAGAAAGTTCCATATACTCCTCCGGAGAGGGAGAAACGTTCGCCATCATGCAGCGGGAAAAAAACACGTCTGCACACAACGAAGACCCCGAGGGGAAAAAAGATCGTCTTTCTCCACACCAGCTTACGTCCTTTTATCCAAAATGCAAAACTGCTCTCATCTGGAAAAGTACCTTTACCTGAAGTCCAGAGCGTATGAATGATGCTTCTGTTTTCTTTGCCTGTGGGGTACGTTCGTCAACGACTAGTTTTACAGCCATCAATCGGAGGATAGTCATCACTCAGTCAGGAGTCAATCTTTCTAGACGGTCTGTTCATATCTATCGTGTAAGTATATCTTATAGAATAAATTGCCCAGAATACTCCCTAAAAGTTGTCAGGTCAGGCTACAGCCTTGAAATGGATTAAGGTCTGCCGACGTTGCAAAACCTGCACTAGACGAAGGGTTTTGGTAGAATCAATTACTTTCAATAAACATCAAAATCTATATTTGAAAGCATTTCAAAATCTGACTACGTTAGAATGGGCTGTTTTTGGGCAAAATTCCGACAGTTGGTTTATTGCTCTATTTCAAAGGACAATCTTTCAGATTCGAAAACTTAGCTTTTCCTTTACTCGTACGATCATTGGATGAGAACTCATGATCAATTTAATAAATCTAAAGCTACATTAAAAGACCGGAAGTAGCATCTTTAAATGCATTTCTAGAAAACTAATTTTCAGTTACTTTTGTAAACGAAGAACTAATATTTAAAAGTTTTCAATATATTTCAATGAATTTTTGAAATAGTGGTTTTACATATTACTAACTACGATTTGAACTAAAAGATAAAGCTATATGTGCTAATTTAATCCTTCTACAGGTACCTGAACTTAAAAATAGATAATTTTTAAAAAAATCAGTGTTTTTTTCACTTTTTGGGGTATATTTCAGTGATTTTTGGAAATATATTAAAGCTTTTACCTCAGAAAACAAGAAAGTGTCACAACAGTATATTGTACGAAGGAAACTAAAATATATTGAGTTGAACTGAGTGTATGTTCTTTGGCGTAAACACTCAATTGTGCATAAAAAATTAGAAAAAAATTCCTGTATTTTAAAATGTTATGAAATATTTACCAAAATTATATTTGTTTGCATGATTTTATATCACATTTGAACTAAATATACATGTATTTAATCAGCACCGTGGTGTACAATTTTGAACAAAAGTGCTCCGAACGTAGGCAGATACCTTAGCTGACAAATGAAAAACAGAAATCTATGTCAGTACCATGTACGCTGGAGATGCCCGTCTTTATCTAAGAAACTCCTGTTATTCCGGTGCGTTTTAAGCAATTTTATCATCAGTTAGTATAAATTTTGCTCCTAAATTCGTGAAAGACGTTCAGTCTAGCTCTTGGGGAGGGATTGCTTGAAACTCGTTGGTGAACAGTAAAAATTTAGAGTAATTTTCCCTTTGGAATTCTTTTCCAGCTATAGCTTTGGTTTGGTTGAGACCGCTACGATCATTATTTATTTTGGGCTACACCAGGGCTAATTAGACGGGGACCTACGGCTTAACACCGATTCTGTACGACTACAAACAACCATGCCGAGAGAGGAACTCGAACCCACAGACTCTGGTCCGGAAATCCAGCGCCCTATTCATTCGACCATCATCCAGCTTTTCCATCATACTTGCCGGTAATGTTTTACTCAGAAACTCACAATAAGGGTGAAACAAAGGTCCAAAAGGCTGCTGGATATACTGAATATATATCTTTAATGTATTATGGTTTACCCTTCCAGAAAGTTTTTGAGTTTCCACAATAAATGCAATTTGCAAAGTTCTGTTCAAACTTCTGTACATATCAGATTGCAGATCCGAGACCCACAAAAGAAAAAAAAATAAAATTATCGGTAAAAAGTTGTCATCTAATGGGGTTCTTCCATATTGCCGATATTAAACGGAAAAGAACGGAAACTGGCCTGAAGAGTTGTTTAGATTCATTATAGGGTTCCATGAATTATACTTAATTCTACTCTCTCCCCTGTCATCTGTGCATCTCCTAATGCTAAAGGTTTTATCTCTTGACTTTTTCTCATTTATACGGACTGATTTCTGTTATTACATGGACAAAAAATTTAGCAAGTAGTGCTTGATCGTATCATAAGTGTCGCTAAAATCTTCGCACTGTTTGGCAAAAAATTTACTCATATTACAGTAACAGTATCGAATATAACCAACCTGAAAACCAACGGCTGGTGTATTGAAAGTGGTGGCAGAATGTCGCATTTTAGCAGGCTGGTTTCAAATATGGCGTATATCTCTTCTCGAAACATTTGTCCAATGGAAAAAAAATATAACAGAACAAACGGACAGTTGAAAATGTCATGCAAATAAATTGAGTTTATATTAACCTTTTCCCTACGCGGTGGGATAGCATGTATCCCAAGACTACGGACCCAAGAATAATTATATATATACATACATATACATGCATATATTACACACACACACATATATATAGGTGTGTGTGTGTTAATAACGGCCCACCATTATATTCTAAAGCGTATTTAAATTATCCTGTTAATAAGAAGCACGACCCCTTTTCTAAATTGCAACCTAAAAGTAAAATAAGATAATTTAGTCGTAGCCCTGCAGATCATGATACAGGCAGTGAAGTAGCTGAACTCATACATCCCCAGATATGAGTGTTAGAAGTTATGAGATTCCGAATGTCAGCATAGTGTCAAAATTCTTGAAGAGCCTCGAACCACTCTGTATTTATGGGTTCTGTAGCGTCAAAACCACACTTTTATAAGACTTTATGGCCACTTATCCTGCACCCAGGTCAATAGTTCGCGGTTCTAACAAGCGCGGGATCTAGCGTACAGTCCCCGATAAACTGAAGTGGAGACGTGAACTTCACGAATCAAAACGTAGCCCAATTAAAGAATATTAAGTAGTTTAGGCCCTCTTGGCGTCAATATCGCAAAAAAAACCATTTAATATTGCGTGAACAGAAGATTCTGTCTCTTGGTGCTCTAACTCTCGTTGCTGTCGGACCTGCTGTCCTATATGATGTAAAATCGGTGTGTTCTGAATGCGACCCCGGCGGGGACCGGTGGCGTTGCTATTGTGTGTGTTCAGTTGTCAAGATACCTGTGTTTTGCTGAATAATGTTTGTCTACATTAGAATCCGAATAAATTAATATGCGTCGCATCTCTGTTCTGTGTGTCCCTTCAATGCCTCGCATCTATGTGGGTTTTCTTCCCCGAGTGTGTCAACAGCTCTCGTGAAATGGTCTTCATCTCCTGACACTCCGGCTACGTCTACATGTTTGTGTTTCATCTCTACATAGTTTAAGTTAAAGTTTATGGTGCGCGTATGCCGCTCCTCCACGGCGTGAGGTACGGGGCATCACCTATATATATATATATATATATATATATATATATATATATATATATATATATATATATATATATATATATATATATATATAAATATATATATAAATATAATATATATATAAATATATATATATATATATATATATATAATATATATATATAATATATATATATATATATATATATATAACCCCCCTTAATAGACTTTCTTACAAAGGGAGTATGAAATTCTAAAGAGGGAATCGGAAAATTGGGCCCCATAAGCTAAGGTTAACAATAAATTAAAATGATAAATCAGTATAAAAAGTCGATTGAAGTGTGGGATGTGTTAAATAAAATAACCCCAAAAGACTCAATTCCCATTCTATGCACTGACCTGAGCCTCGAAGATTTGTAAAAATTAGAACAGCAGACTAAGTCTAACAACAGAGAGAAGCATTGTGAAAGCGTATGTGTGTTCGGGTAAATTGACAATCTTGTTTTCCGTATAAAATGTCCTAAAGTAGCAGGTTGTTCAATATTTAATGATCATAGACGGGCTGCACTTCGGTCGAATGAATTACATATGTCGGATGTGACGTATGTATTACATATGTCACAATATGTCCTAGTGGCAGTAAACTTTGTACCCTATGAAACAGTAAAAAATACTGTACTTTTTATACAACTGAATTAAGAGTAAAGCATTTTTAGTAAGGTACTAATTTTGCCCTAGGAACGCTGTCAATATGGTGACAGTGAGAAGGTTTGATTAAAGTCCACAAACAGGAGTAAATGTGATTTGCAAAGTACAGGTGGTAATAAAGAAAATTTGCCGATATATGGACCTCTAGCGGCTGTTCCGTTCAGCCGATAGAGATGAGATTTCAGATATAGTTATTCAGAGGTATGAGCTAGGGATTCTGTGAACGTCAACCAAGTGGCGCACACAATTACTGGTATAGGTACAGAAACTCCAAATTTTCGAATGGCAAACGCCCACTTTTTCCCATCGCAAAATGCTCAGCGTATGCCCTAAAAACCCCAAACAGCATTGGACGGTACGTGTATCACAAAAAAAAAAACGGACGCGTTATGCATGCACAAAAAAAAAGCTCTGCGAATCAGTCAACAAAAACACGATTGGGGCACACGGAGGAAATTTGCATATGACAGAGGCAAGACACCAAGTCACGAACGACAACACAGATCGGACCAAAAGAAAACCTGTAATTTGATTACACATTTTCCACATGGATGCCATCATAAGCCGTTCGCAGAGCTGTTTTTTGTGCGTGCATAATGCGTCCATTTTTTGTAATGCACGTACCGTTCCAACGCTTTTGAGGGTTACGATTGCGCTGAGCATTTTGCGAGTGGGAAAAAGTGGGCGTTGCCATTCGAAAATTTCAAGTTTCTGTACCTGCTAACCGGAACCGCCACTTGGTATGCCGTTCACAGAATCCCGAGCTCATACCTTTGAATAACTATATCTGAAATCTGATCTCGATCGGTTGAACGGAATAGCCGCTAGAGGTCCATATATCGGCAAAGTTTTGTTATGACCACCCTGTATTCTTCACGTTTTCATAAGAAAAAGAAAATTTTATGTTGTTCTTGAAAATTCTATAAATTGTTATCAGTTTGATAATCTATATTTCCCCTCTATATCAATATTTAAATGATATTAATTAAATATCTCAAAGTTCTAAATATCTGAAAAGGGTTCTGCATCTGTGAAGAACGAATTATAGGCAAAGTTTTTTTTTAATATATATATATATATATCCAATCTACGCTGCAACAATTTTTCATCTTGTGCAACCATTTTTTTTTTTGTTATTTACGTAGGTATGCGCATTGATGCAAATAAAGCTGCTTGAAGCCTGGTATGACAAATTTTGAAATTATCCATTAATTTTATAATCAGTGTTTTGAGAAGCTTTTCGTTAACATTTTCACAAAGAAAGACATTTTGAAGTTGGCGGATAAGCTGAGGCAAATTTTCTCCAGTTCCTCATACACATAGAATGGTCTCAATATATTTTAAAAATTTATACATATATATATATATATATAATATATATATATATATATATATATATATATATATATATATATATATATATATTTATATATATATATATATATATATATATATATTATATATATATATATATATATATAATATATATATATATATATAATATTACATATATACACACACCACACATATATATATATATATACAAATACACACATATACATATACAACAACGCAGGGAAGTTTGTGCTACTGCCCTTAAATATGGAAGTTTATCTATATATATATATATATATATATATATATATATATATATATATATATATATATATATATATATATATACTATATATATATATATATACATATATACACACACAAGGGCCAGTCAAAAAGTTAGTTGCACTCCTTGTAAAAAACAAAACCGGGTTGAAATTATAGAACAAAGTTTTACTAACATAAAAGTTATAACACATATCTATTCTCTGACGTAATCACCTCCTTTATTTTAACATTTGTTGAGGCGTGGCATCAGTTTTTTCCATCCATCTGCGAAGAATTGCTGTCCAATGTGAGATAACCATCGTTGAGTTGCAAAATTTACCTCCTTATCCGAGTGATACCGTGGGCGTTGCAATTTCTTGTTTCATGGGGCCGAAGACGTGGAAGTCACTGGTGCAAGATTCCACACTTCAGACTTAACTTTTTCAAAAGATCCCTCGTTAGGGTCGCCGCATGCGGTGTGCGCATTGCATGCAAGAACACAATGCCTTTGAAAGTTTACCTGATCGTCGATTTTTAAGCGACTTTATGCTGCATTAATTATGGGACCCTTCGGTAAGAATTCTGTACGCACTACACCTTTCCTATCGAAAAACAGCGCCAGCATCACCTTCCCGGAGTTCCCACCACCCCCATAAAGTTCCGGAGGATGGAAATATTCGCATTTCTTTCGAGAAAGACGCGTTTCATTTCAGGTGGCAAAAATGAACTCAAGTCTCGTCACCGGTCGCGATTAGTACCAAAAAGCCCTTCCTTCGTGTTGATATCGTTCCAAAAAATGCTAGAGCGTTTTCAAATCATTGCACTTTGTGTTGGTCAGTCAATGGACGAGATGATCTCATCTACTGCGGCATGTTTGTTTGAAGAATGAGGTCCGTTCACGGTGTGAAACGTTCCTCATCTGTCGTCGAAGTTGAAGAACTTTTATCCTCGAAAGCTGTACGGGCCGTTCTCAAATGAGAGATACCACGCGTGGTGATAGCTTTGCACAATGTTGTGTTATCACCGGTGCACATCCTTGCACTTCCGAGAAATGTCAGTGTAGTCGCAACCTTTCGCCTCCAGGAAGCAGAAGTAATGCACTCCTCACTTCAAATTTGAAAGCACTGGCAACTGCAGAAACGATATTCATAGCTGATTAGCAAGTGAACTAAAACTGCCACGTCGAAGCCGCTAATGCCCCTGCCGCAGCACCTGATGCTCTGTTTAGCCACAAAGTTTCAACGAAATCTCTCTTTCATCGAGGTTTTTACGGAGGGTTGCAACTAACTTATTGACTGACCCTTGTGTGTGTGTATGTGTATACACACACAAGGGTATGTATATATATATATATATATGACTTCCCTGCGTTTGTCGGTGGGGTGGGATATTAGTCTCAAGTTGCATTTAGCCACGTTACTGGGTGAGATTAAAGTAATCCTACACAGCATAGTTGGAATCAGTGGCGCATTCAGTGGCCAAGGGGCCCTGCCCCCCCCCCCTAAAGAAATAGAAATTGAACTATGGCTATTGAATTTCCAATATAAATATTTTTATCCGTTCAACTCGCCCCCCCCCCCCCCCCCCGAAGATTAAATCCTGGGTGCGCCATTGATTGGCATACATTGTTGGATTTTAAGTTTTCCTCCTAAGTTCTGCTAGTCGTTTATGGTAAGACTTTTTTATAATAATTCAGTTTACACTTCTTAAATTTCGAATAGATATTTTTTCTCACTTTCTTTAATTGATTTCATGCGATTGAAAAACGTAAATACTGCTGCTGTATAATGTATATCAATGCGATAACGTACTTTAAATATTAATGTTCAATTGATACACTGAGAATCCGTTTCTTTCGAAAAAATCTGATGAAATATTTCAGTGCTTCCATTTAGTCTTCCAATCAATGTCAGCTCACAATAAAAAGGCAATTGAATTATAAAATTAAAATCTTACCCATTTTTAGAAGTGTACCATTAAAGCGTTTCCATTTATTATAGTATATAATATTATTAATATATATATATATAGTATATATATATTATATATATATAGTCATATAGTATATAATATAGATACATTTGCAGTTTGAAAAGTTGAAATGGGGCATATTGTCGCTTGTACTCCGTAAAAAGTGGTTCTCAAACTAAAGAGAGTGAAAAACCACTTTTTAGGGTATACAAGCGTGGCAATCACCTTCAGTCAAATTCAAATAATATCGATTATATGAAAATCAACCGGCGACTCTTAACAAATACTTTAGAATATCAATTTCCAGAGTCAGATTCTTAAATAAAAGTTCCAGCCGAATCTAAATTAATAACTTTTTATATCATGTTAAATGCAAAAATGCTGAAAATTATGACATACTGCTTTAAAAGATATATGCATAGAACACTCATGTATATTTTAAATTTAAGCATATAGTGGTTCAATAAGGGAAAAGATAGAGGTGTAGTGCAATTTTATATTAAATAGGACTAACATAAGTTTGATAAATTTTTAAGTTATGTAAATGATTGACACTGTCTATAAACGTGTTACACTAATTATTCAGACAAGAAAATTGATTAAAAAGCTAAGGTATGTTAAGGGATAAAATCCTGTTAACATCTATTACATGAAATTAAAAAAGCTTTCTAAAAAACATTACATGAGCGTACGTCACAACCTCATAAAAAAACCACTTCACTTTCTTTTCAAAATAATTCAGCAACCGACGGAAAATATGGGAACATCGGCAGTGGACGGAGTGTCGATACCTTCGGCAACGGATGGGGAGAGTGAGGCTTCGGCAATAACCGAAGAGTTCGTTGCTACGGCAATGGTACGGAGGGACAGAGGCTTTGGAAAACGACGTCATTGAATACAAGAGAGCTATCCTCTCCTGAATGATGAAAATTAGGGCTATCGAATACGGAAGGAACTTACCTGGAATTCAGAAGAAGGAGCTGCTTGATTACCTGCTGAGAAAGCTTGTGGAAAATGAGTTTCTATGTTTACAGAAGGTGGGGCTGAACTTTGCAAATTTTGTAAGGTTTCTCAAGACTACTAGACTCCTGAATAAAGGTACTGAATGTGGGATCCCTGAACCAAATGAGGAACAATCGATTCCTGTACAGTATGTGGAAGTACTTGAGTTCCTGAGACATTTGAATTCCGGCTTGAAACCTGAACCAAGCTGTGGTACACGCAGTCCTTGATATATAAGGACCGCTCGAGCCCTGAGTCATATGGAGACCGGAATAAACCTGAGACCTATAAAAAATGTTCTGGGAAGTGGGAATATTGCATTGGTGACAAAAGATAAAAACTACCGGACTCAAGGTTTTCAGAGGAAGTGCTCAAGTCGTGAGGCAAAGTGGAGCAGCGCCTTTTGATACTGGGTTTTGCAGAGTACGCCTCCCATGGTGAGTATGAATAGGTTGTATTTTGTAATGAAGCCGACGGAGGTGACGTTTGCCGTGAGCAGTATGAGGCTGGTCCTCGAGGAGAGATTGAAGAAGGTGGGCCTCCTAGGGAGTACGACGAGTTCGTTTCTTGTGTTTCGGACCAATTGCATGCTCCTCTAGACCTGTATGAATTGATATTTGCTCTTGAAAAACAGAGGGAGAGTATATCTGGTCAGAAACGTCAATAGCTCTTAGCAAGGGAAGACCGAGAATTTATTTGCCTAGGATCGATGAAAGATAAAGTATCCATGGAAGGAAATATCCTTTGGGAACTTTGACCTTCGTATTGGCTCGAAGGAGACATACTAAGCGAATCCATCGAGGAGAGCAACAGAGACCACATTTCTAGGCATTTGTGTCGTAGGGGACCATATTTTGACCACGAGTAAATACTAGGCTTCTGGAGGAATTTTCTAGGAGTATTTGGCAGCGAACTTGATTGCGTTTCTCCAAGAAATCTTTCCTAGATGATCGCCTTGAAGAAATACGAGATGAAGTTGGTGGAAAAACTTTATAATGCGAAATTTCTCGCGTGAAATATTATGTTGATTTGAGGTGATGGTCTCGAACTTTGAGAGCGAGGAGGACGTTGAAGCAGTTCTCTCAGACTTAGATCTTTCTGTTTATTTACTCGATTGTTCTGAAGTGTTTGGTTTGATTTGATGGTAATTTATGTGTTCAGTGTGACTCAATTCTTTTTCAGATCACTTGCAGCAGTAAATGAGGAGACTGTCTGGACCTGGAATTGTTTCGACTCGCGTATCTTTTCCGATGATCAGTTTGAAGCAAGCCATCTTCATATGGTTTTCTTGAAGTTTTCGATGGAGAATCTTTCAGATGGGATGACCCTTAGGAGGATTCCATTTGTGTTACCTGCCTCCGTGCATATTTCTAGTATAAAATCACATTGCCCATCCGATACATCCACTGATAGTGTTGCAGGATGAGAATCAGTTCCGAATGTTTTCCCTTGGACAAAGTACTGGCACTCATCCTGTTTTGAAACCTTTTTTAACGTCTTCCTCGGTGGTAAACTAGATGCGCCCATCGGTGAATTCTTGCGAGGGTTTTTACTGGGGAGGAAGCTTGTAACGATTCCTTTTGAGGAGAACATTCAGCCTTCGGATCTACTGAAGTAGCAGTTGTTGACTGTTTCTCAATAGACTGAAACAGATTGGCCTCAGCTTTTAGCAACTCCGAACACTCTGTTGAAGCATTAGAGAATGTCGGTATTTCATTTGATTGAGAAATTTCAAATGATGAATAATTGTAGAATTGCCCAGTTTGCTGAACGTTACCTAAAAACATAAAATGATACTACTATATACACATCACATTTGTATCACACTCATAAACACATGATGGACCATGGCATGAAAAAAACAATGTAGTTCGAATAACAGAGTTTCCTCTACGAGAAAGACAATGGTAGGCAAATAATGCGCTTCTTATATGAGCTGAGACAAGCATATTTATTAGATACTCCCAATATGAAATGTATTAAAATAAAAATTGAATTATAATTTAATGTCATGACTACAATAACAATGTCCCACTCAATTTTATAAATTATGTATTCCGTTATGGCGAAATTAATTCTGTGCCGGCGTAAAGGTAGCCAGCAATAATGTTAAATGCACAGTGGATTTAAAAATTACTTTGTCACCAAACGACCAAATGTCAATTCGAGGCACGTATTACATTTAAAAAAAACATTAGTTTACTGAATTTTTCAATTTTTAAGCTCTTTTTACAATGTTTCTACATAAAATAGCTCTATTTTATCCCCACTTTTTGAGTCCTCTTTACCCTGGTCAGTCCGACTGGATACCGATGTCTCAAACAAAGAGCCGTTCCTGGTTTTTCGCGATGGTACAGTTGTCGTTGCCGTATCTTCTGACAAAGAAACCAGTTTTGAAACTGAAGAACTTGAACCGTCTCTGGCACATGAAACTGCATGAGCAAGTTGATGGACATCTGCAGTATACAACTGTGCATAAACACATAAAATCTGAAAAAGAATGATGAAAGCATCATTTTTTTATGCCTGAACAAGCAGCATTAAAGTACATTTAAAAATACAAATTTTAAACATACCTAGGATCGATATTGCTGGGGGGCTGGGGAAAGGAGGCCTGGAAAACACTTTTTACCCTGTACGATTTTATTTGTCCCAGAAGACATTTTATGGTGATCTTGAAAAACATTCGCTAATGCCTTGTTGCAAAGGTACGAGCTAATTATTTAATCTGTTTATCTATCTATCTATATCTACCATTTTACCTTCATATCTATTTGCTGTAGGAGTTATCTAATCCAAAAAACTGATTTTAGATTCACAAGCATCCTTTGATACACAGTCGGTTAAATGGTATAAAAGGGTAGAACAAAAGCTATACTTAATTTGTCAAGAACTTAGCAATCATTTTTTTCTTTGAAATTAGGAATATTTAGTCTCATACACGTAGAGGAAATCTATGATTAATCCCGACTAAAATCCAGTCTTGCACAATACATAAATATTTAAACAAATTGAAAACGGACATGCATTCGAAATATTACATTGTATTTCCAACCATGCTCTCAAATTGGTTGTAAAACCTCTCAATTAAAAATATTGGACTTCATCTCTTTTAAAGTACAGTTTAAATGACAATCTTTACAAATTTGGCTATTTATTACACTTTTCCTCCAATGAGGTCTTATTTTTAAACCATTATCTTCATTTTGAACTCGAGATATCTTATCTATACTTATATATAAAGAGAGAGCGATTTTGTACGTGGAGGGTAATCTTCAGAACCACTGTACTATTGAAAAATTCTTTCACTGTTTGAAAGGTACAGTATTCCCGATGGACATAGGCTATATAGTTATGTTATCTAATCTGTAGAAATAAAAGTTAGGGGCTTAATCCTAACAATCTCCATTGTTACCGCTACTGTCCTCTACCGCTTTTTGTGATGCCCGAAGTCTTCAACGATCCTTAGTGTGGTGCTATCTATACTTATATATAAAGAGAGCGATTTTGTACGTGGAGGGTAATCTTCAGAACCACTGTACCTATTTGAAAAATTCTTTCACTATTTGAAAGGTACATTATTCCAGTGGACATAGGCTATATATTATGTATATCTGATCAGATAGAAATAAAGTTAGAGGCTTAATCCTAACAATCTCCATTGTTTCCGCTACTGTCTTCTACCGCTTTTTGTTCCGAAGAATTCAACGATCCTTATCGTTGGTGCTACTCGAGGTGGGCTTCTGTTCTGATGCTAGCGGTTTGAACCTACCCGTTCTCCGGCACGCCTTTTCTTTTAAAATTTTATTTTAATTATTAACTAACATAAAATTAATTTAAGGTATTATTTAGGTTATTATTAAGGTAAAAAAGATTTACAATTTATTGGCTATCAACTGGAAATTTATTGGTATAATATTTGTTCAACCCGGACAAAGTCGGGACGGGCCGCTAGTAATTTTATATTTAGGATATTTTCATTTTATTTTAAGCTTTGCAAATTTATTTTTGCCAAAAGGGAGAGGATATGAAAAAAAATATTGAGTTTAAGGGTAACATTTATTATTCTTAAAAATAAATTACTCAGGGATATTTTCGGGAACCAATACTTTTCTGAATGACTGTTTATACCACACGAATCATTGAAAAAAAATTAGACTGAAGGAAAGTTATAAGTATACCGTATTGTAATGAACTGAAAAACTTAAAAAAAAAGATTGTTTCAGCTTTGATGCGTTCCAGTGAAATAATATTTTAATGCATAAATATAATTTAAATTAATCCCAATATCTCTATGAAATAATGGAATAAAAACACTGGAACACTAGGATAGTAGATAAAACATTCTTTGTATATAAACCAAATATTGTATTCTCCCAATATGTTCTTGGTAATATGTGTAAGCGAAGGTTTTTTTTTTAAACATATTTAAATCTTAGAATGGTGTTTTATTACAATTTATTACAACGGTATTCAAATTTATGTTCAACCACTGCGGTGGTGAATATGCATCCACTTTGTTATAAAAAAATTAGTAAAACATCGTATGTTCTAGATTTAAAAATCTGATTAGATTCTTCGAAATTTTCCCTCTGTTTTATAGGACATTTTAATTTATTACCTTGAAGTATGGTACAGACACAAAAGATTCTAATCTCGTATGATATAGTGTAATTGTAATTTAATAGCCAATATCCGGAATGAGAATGGTGGTTACTGCGGGATATCAACAAAGTTATTAGCTAATTATAGAGAAGTGGTGAGGAAAGCTTTCTTTCTCTCGACCCGCGACTCACTTTCTTTAAATAAAAACTCTCTCGACTCCAATGAAAGTGTTTGGTAGTAGAAATTTTTTAAATAAAATAGGGAAAATGTTAAAAATGGGAAAATAAGCAAATATTGACAAACGATTTTAAAAATCGATGAACTGTAGTTATTGGGTATGTATCTACTCAGCATAATAACAATTAAAGAAAGGACTTGGTAACCCTCTACGATAGTCATTGTTAAATCTCGTGTGACAAAAATTTCGCATTTTAAGTTTAATAATATTTGTATTTCCTTTTATGTAAATATTAACGATCATTAAAATTAAGGAGCAGGATTTCAAAATCATAGGCTTCTTTATAAAACATTAAAAATTATAAACTTCATTTAATTTACCAAACTAAAATAAAAAAATGAATGATAAGGTGTTAGCGTAGACCTCGAGTAATATTTGTACCTTATTTAACAATATCATATATATTTTTACCAAATTTAAGTATAAATATTAAAATTTGCAATTATAGAAAATTTAAAGCGAATTTTTTTAAATAATCAACGTGATATAAATTTAGTTCAAAGTATCCTTGACCCCTACCATTTTTTTTCGTGAACAAGGTTCCAGGTAGCCCTATTGTAAGTTTGCTTGGATTGAAAGGCCTGTCCCAATTTATAGGAAATCTGTTGTTCAATAATCAAATACAAAATTTTATGTGCAATACTTTCCTCTAACGCACACCAAATTACTCAACCATTAAAAACCATTACGCACAGGGTTTCATAAATTTAACTTAGACAAACGTAACTGATATTTTAGGGCTAAACTGAAACGCCAAAAGAACCTTGTATAGATCCGTCCCATTTTAACTGATCCTTTTTTTTTTGAGGGGGGGGGGCTTGAGGTGTCTTTAAAGTTTAATTTAACGTTTTAACTTACTACAGCTAAAATCAATTCTTCGCAACTAATATGATGTTTGTCACTTGCAGTCATTTGTTGTTATATGATAATAAGATGCTCATAAAAAGATATCACATAAACTATACCTTTTGCTAATTTTTTTTTGGGGGGGGAGGGGGGGGGCAATTAGGATTTTCATTACTCAAAAGTCTCAAAATATAGTGAGCTGAGTTTAACGTTCTGTGAAATATAAAAAATTTAATAACAGTTGAGCTAATCTGCTTCGTTTTTCCTAGAATTTTGAAAGCTTTGTTTTTGATTAAGTTTTTGATTTCCTTTAAAACACTAAAATCTCTCTCCTCTTACACCCAAGAAAGTGTGTAAAATTAAAAGTATGCTACAGAATATAAATGAATTTCATAAATTTTCAATTTTAGTTTTAATCTAGAATATTATGAAACAAATTTGGAGACTTTTATGTCCAGTTGATTGCGAGATTATTTTTATTACTTCATTGTAAATATTGGGAAAAAATTCCTTTCATAATTCTTATACTTTTTTTCCTCTTTCCAATCTGTTGATTGATTTCGTTTTCGTTTACTGTTATTAAATACAGTTTTTATAATTTTACAACTTTTGACGCCCCTAGAATCTGAAGCTGGGCAAAATGGTCTCCCCCCCCCCCTATGTAGGGCCTCATTGTATCATAATCCGAGTTGCAAAGTTTTCACTGTAACGTCAAGTGCGATTCGTAAGTTTCAGAGTATATCTTAAACCAATATTCCAGAATAATTGATCTATGACATAAATTAGAAGTTCTGATGACATGACAGCCGTCTGATAATGTATTCAAGAAGTATTAGGAACAATATACTTAATAATGTCAATATTTGGAATGTACAGATATTTAACTAACATTTTATCTAAATAAGCTGTAAATGATAATGAATAATGGTTATTTAAACTTTTATACCGCAAAAGCATTCTTCCATTTTCAGAACTATCTCAGGCACAATGTTGAAACTTATCAGTAACCTAAATACCTAAATTAAAAAATCGATATAGACAAAGTTGGTTTTATAAATTATCGAGAAAGTTTCCTGTTTACTATCATCGACTTTACAGATGATTCCACTATGAAATCATTTTAATGTGTGAAAGATGGAAGAGAAGTAAAAACTTAACATAAAATTACTTATGATGATTTGTACTTGCGAATATCAAAAATAAATAAATAAATAAATAAATAAGTGCTTACGTCAATCACAGACAAAAGCATCAGGGTTGTTCACATTGCGTCCATCAGCGTCAGCGTTACCCGTATTGAAATATTTGAAACCAATCACAGAACATCTCAGGTTTATTTCAAACCGAGTTTTATTTATTTATATTTTTTTAAAATATTTTCTACTTTAATTTTACCGACGGTTATATATATATATATATATATATATATACATTATCTACCAATAAGTATTTGGACAGCTGTGATAGAAAAGAAGAACAAAATTTATTCATATTCAATAGTTGATAGAGCTTCTACGAGAGGCAATTGCAGCCTCATCCCTCCGGGGCATGCTTTACACAAGTCATTGTGTGACGTCTAGTGGTATTTTCTTTCACTCGGCTTGGAAAAGACATGTAAGTTTCTTCACTGATTTTGGACAGTTGTTGCCACCCCTCAATTCGGCGATCCAACTCATCCCAGAGGTTCTCGATAGGGTTCAGTTTTAGGCTCTGGGCAGGCCAGTCCATTCGGTTAACCTCATTGTCACCATATTAATCCATGGTGGACCTCGCAACATGACAGCTGTCGTTGTCGTCCTGGAAGTAACATGGGACCAACCCGTAAAACTGCCACAACGTAGGAAGCACACTGTCATCCAAAATAGTGCAGAAGGCGTCGGCGTGAGCTTACCGTGAATTGGGACCAAGAGTCCGATGGGTTTCGATGAATTCCGAAGGGTTTCGATGAATACGTATGGTATTCTTCGAAAAAAACACTCCCAGATGCCTGTTGAAACTCCTAGAGTATGTGGGCCATCGGTTGGGTGTGGTTCTTCCGAATTTTTCTGGACAGCACCCGCCAGTCTCTATCTCAGTCGTCAGAGTTTTGTGGGTCTGCCGACCCGGGGTGTGATGTTGTCATCACATCACTCCATCGCTGGTCGCAACGTCGATTAGCGATCACTCTCTTCCCCTTGTTTTTTGGTGAGGGAAGAGAAGTGAAGTGACCGGTGCAGAGTTTTTTTGAGCGGGAAGAAGCCATGTGCTTGCAAGGCCATTCGTTAACTTTCTTCTTGTAGTGCTGTGGTCGCAGGATGATGTGTGCTTTTGCCTAAGGAGTTTTTTTTTATTGCAATAAAGTTTTAAATATATTAGCTGGACTATATCTGCTCATCGTGGTTATGCTTCGTGTCACACCGGCTCAGTTCATGTGTGGATTTGACCTGAAAGACACCGTAAGAGGTTTGCGGTCTAAAAAATACACAACGCAGGTAAAATTCCATTATAGCATCATTTTGTATAAATGCTATCCACTGCATGGATAGCTTCCCACAATTAACATCACTCGGGGCACATTCCGACAATCACCACTCACCTTCCACTTCTGATAACATAGGCCACTGTCGATTTTGGGTAATTCAGCTAGCTAGATATGTCCCTTAAGGATCGGTCATTTCTGTGATACCCGACAATTACACCTTTCTCGAAATCAGATAACTCTGCACTGCGTGGCGTCTTGCATGCGAACTAATGCCAACGTTGTTTCCTAGACGATATTTAACGGCGGAAGGGGTGACGTATATCAGGACCTCAGATATCGTAATCTTCATGGATGTCCAAATATTTATTGGTAGGTAGTGTATGCTTACATGTACATATACGAGCACGCACTTTGTAAACTTGGCTTTATTAATTAATTAATTTTCCTTTTTTCATTTTCATTCTCTGTTAAAAGAGTGTGCCCTACTTTTAAAGCTTAGTTTACGACAACGCATCTTCCTCCCACATGCCGGCAGGGTGGCGCAGTGGTTCGGCCTACGAGTATTCTCGGAATGCCTCCACCGCCAAATTGGGGGTTTGATTCCGGATTAGGGAGTTTTGTTGGCTCACCTATACGGTGCTCCATAAAAAAAGAAGCTAACAAATTCGCGGCGTGGATCGACAAATGTTGTAATAAACCAAGTGCTTGCCGCGTTGAAAACAACAACAATCCTCCTTCCACGCTCAAATGTTTTACGATTTTAATTCATTTATATGTTGCGAATGGAGAAAAATGTTAAGAAAATTCACCTCTCTTGATCAAAAATTTGTGAAATAGCCAATTGTTCAATACCACTAACACTCCTAATCACCCGATCACAAACAGATATTTGGGTGCTTGTAAATAACACAAGTTCCATTGACCATTGACATAAAACACTATAGAGGCACCAGGGAGCAAGAGATCCTTATCCTCAGTATCAAGGTTAGTATGGTGACATAAGATTAACCGTTCTCAAGTTTACAAATAGTGTTGACAATGATTGAGGGAGAAAGAATAAATTAATTAGTTGAAAAATCAACTAATTAACTAGAACGAGTACGAGTAAGCAATGTGGCATGGCTAACTTAAATGATAATGGAGAAATTAAACAAGGGGTGAAACAAGATATTATATAAATAAATAATAATAGTAAAAATAATAAATAAAAAAAAAATTCAAAAACTAGAAGACGGGAAATTTGGAATATGATTGGGATAAAAAACAAGTTAGTGGAAGTTACACGAAAGGGCGGTAGGTTCGAAGTCCTTAAGGTGGGAGTAGCGAAATCAAAGAGGAAACAAGTAGGATTGGAATTTCAGGAATAGGTTATCAATCCCCTTCTCCAGCAAACAGCTGGTCCGAGGGGAAATCGCATGGTAGAAAGAGGAACGATCGAAAAAGAAAGACAGGTCAGAAACCAGAAGTAGTCGGGCTATTGTAATTTTGAATTTTTATAAGGAAAGGAATTACCGAACAGGAACAAGGCCGGGGTTCATAACCAAAGTAGCCTTCGGGCACCTAAAGCACTCCCTAGGATCATAATCAGGCAGGTTAGCAAGTTCTTCGTTATTAATTGAGTATATCCTATTGTAAAAATTCGTAGCCAGATCTTTAATATGATGCCGAATTGGTTCGGTTCGATAGCCAGTTCCCTATGAATAAGAACGTTACGTAGGTACCATGGCGCCTTCCTGATACCACGAAGAGTCTTGTTTTGTATAGTTTGCAGTCTCTGGCAGGGCTGCCCAGAGACTTTACGGGGCCTGGGGCAAACTTCTGTTGGGGGCCCCAAGAAATCTAATTAATCGAATAATTTTTTTTAATTTTTTTTTTTTTTTTGGGGGGGGCCCTTTTTTTCAGGAGATTATTTTGAATTTTGAAGTACGGTACAAGTTTCAGAATTTTCTTTCGGAGGAAATCTAATAAATAATTAAAAAAAACTTTTGGGCCCCCCCCCCTCTGGGCGGCCCTGGTCTCTGGATATGAATGTAAGCTGCTGAGCCCCAAACCGGAACAGCATACATCAGAATTGGGTGAAGCACGGTCTTATACAATAAAAGTTTATTATCAATACTCATTTGGTTCTGATACAAGAGGTGTGCGATATCCCTAAGTACCACAAAGAACTTTCTAATAATGTATTCTATATTTTTTCTCCAGGTTAGCCTGCTGTCCAAGTAAACTCCAAGGTATTTCCCTCTCTCTCAAAGTGTACCAGATGACCACATACTGTGACCGGTGGAGGTGGAATCCTGTTATATAACACAAGTTCTTGAACGCGATATCGTCAAAACTCACAAAATCAGAAAGTGGTTAAACCATGAAAATAGAATTTTCAATTAGACTCACATTCGTGGTAGATTTATTCATATGGAGGCCACGTTTATATACCGTATATTTCTGACTCTTTTCACTCACCTAAAGTTCATTCCACTGAGTGTGATATAATATAGGGTGTCCGGGCTAAAAATATCCAAAAGTCATGACTTATTTTTACGGAAAAACCCATTAGAATTTTAAGAAAATTATTTAAATAGAAAGAAAATCTCATCAAGCTTTAATATCAATCATAAATTTAGATCATAGTATCATAGATTTCGATGTGTGCACCTTTTGTAGCACGACAAACGTCTAAATGGTAATCCAGTTCTCTCCAAGTGTTTCGTAGCATATCAGGAGTTATTACACGAATTACTTGAATGATACGCTTCTTCAACTCATCCACAGTTTCGATTTTTGTTTATACACAACGGATTTGATGAATCCCCAAGAAAAAGCAGTCTAATAACTCCTGCTACAAGCAGTCTAATAAGTCCTAAGAAACACTTGGAGAGAACTGGGTTACCATTTAGACATTAGTCGTGCTACGAAAGGTGCGCACATAGAAATATATGATACTATGATCGAAATGTATGATTGATATTAAAACTTGGGGAGATGTTCTTTCTATTTAAATAATGTTTTTTTTTCAATTCTAATGGGTAGTTCCGTAAAAATAAGTTATAACTTTTGGATACCTTTAGTCCGGACACCCTGTATAAAAAGGGATGAAATATATGATACCTGATTTTACGGGGTTCAGTGTTTTTCTATCATTTGCATATTCTGCATTCATCAGGCACGGACAATTAAAAAACTACCCCATGTACACTAAAACGAAGGATTCAATGGTTTTTAATTAATTACATATCGTGATTTAAGTAAGATTTAAATTAATAAATCTTTGGTAGAATCTCAGTTCTCTTTTGGAAAAATGCCTGCTTTTTCCTTCATTAACGAGTCATGTTAACATTCTTTGTGTAAATTTGTATTTTATTTCTGTAAATTTGCATGTTTTTATTTTGTGCTACGTTGATGATCCATTCAGATGTCCAGTATAATTAGAGAGATAATTTCAAATGCTACTTATGTCTGCTTTTGTAAAATATTGATGCTAATATTAAATATTTAAGAAATACGTTTTGCTTCATATTTTTATCTACTTGTTTTGATGCTTTGTTTCCCCCTTTGTCTATAGTTTTGGTATACTGTACAGATACACTTTCATTCCCTTCTGTTATGTAGAGATGCACAGAGAAAAAATTCATATATTGTATCGATACCCCAGAACTCAGTGGCGTAGCGAGGGGTGGCAAGGGGGTCTATGATGCCCCGGGCGCCACTCGCACAGGGGCGCCAAATGGTCCTTTTCACTAATTCTATAAATTATATTACTATGTTTTTCGGAAAAGGGGGCGCCAAAATGGTACCGTGCCCCGGGCGCCAATTATGCTGGCTACGTCACTGCCAGAACTATTTTCAACCTTAAAAAGTTCATTTGAGTACAGTTTTGAGAAACAAAATAAGCGTAATGGTCTAAATAGCTACAATTTTTGCTTCTACAGAGGCTGTTCGCACATTTTTTAGACGATTTTGGTAAGCGGTAATAAAAAATCGTTTCCTGCAAAATAAATAATTGCAATTGTACTATGTTTTTAAAAGTCAAAATTATCGTCTACGGCTTGAAAGTTTTGTTTTTATTCAAAATGACGTTTTTAACAAAGCAGTGGTTCGAAGGCTACATTTATGCTCTTTCCGAAGAGAAATATGCATACTCCGTTATCCAAAAACGATGTGAGAGTCATGGTTTTGTGATATCTAAAGCGTCGATAGGTAATATCGTCAACAAGAAAGGAAAAGAACGTCAAATTGGAGCCTCAAGTGGGACAAAAATTCCAAACAAGTATCCAAGGAAAAAAGCGGACATCTTCGACTATTGCAAAGGTGCGTTGTTTAATGTTAAAAGAAAATCCCCTAGTCAAAGGACAGTTGCAAAATCATTAAAATGCTCGGTGTCCACTGTAAACAAAATGATAAACGTTGATTTAAATCTTAAGAAAGCGAAAAAACGCAATGTGCATCGTCTTCTTCCAAATCATATCGCTGAACGCAGGACACGCTGCAGAATTCTATATGAGAAACACTTATCCAAAGAAAAATAGAAAACAATTGTCACAATAAATGAATCATGGGTGTATTTAAATGATTGCAAGAAAAAAAAGAGCCATTTATTATCATAAAAGGGGAGAAAAAAATTTGTACATGGTTCAAAGAATCGGAAGAAAGTTTTTCTAAGGGATTCATGATTGTTGCTGGTTTTTCTTATAATGGCAAGTTAAAAATAAAGAGTGGAAAAAATGTCAAGATTAACTCCAAATACTATCAGGAACATATTTTATCGCCAATTTTTCTGAATGAAATACCATCGCTTTACCCACAGTGCCATCAATCTGTGAGACTCCATCAAGACAAAGCTAGCAGTCACACATCAAAATCCACTGTAAATTTCCTAAAAGAAATGGAACAAAAAACTGGTATCAAGGCCATACCCTTCACTGATATCCCTACTAAATCTCCCGATGCATCACCTATGGATTTTTGTGCTTTCGGACTTTTAAAATGTGCATTATCCAGACGTCCCAAAACCCTTACAGGACTCTGGAAAGCTGTTCAGGAGGAATGGGATAGAATATCTCTTCTGGCACTTCAAAAGGCATCCTCAAAATTGCGGTGTCGAAAGATAGTTCAGAATAAGGGATGTCAAATAGAACATTTAAAACACAAGAATTTTATGTAATTTAGTTTTGTGAATACAATATATATCGTCTAAAAAAATGTGTGAACAGCCTCTGTATTCAAGATGAAATCAAGCAATATTGGAATGTTAAAGTATAATTTGGAAGTGTTGGGCTAGCTGCTCTTGTAGGTTACGGCCTTAGTGGTTGGATCCAATTTAGATATTGTGCTCTGAAGAAACTAGTCATTGGGAATTTATTTTATTCTCCGGTTATTAGCAACTGTAGGGGCAAATACCGCCATGCATTGTATATCGGTCTTATATTTTCATGGATAAGCTTAATGTCTGATTTCGCCATTCTTAAATGTGGATTCTATATTGTGCTGCCACTATTCGCCCATTTCACCGTGAGTGAAGTTATCGTTACGAATTCTAAAACATACTGTATAACAATCTGCGTTAGAATCTCTCTTGGGACGGAATCAACACCAAAACTTTTTATTTCCAATATCAAGGCAAAAGAGATTACAAAGGAACGATGAAATAAAAGCAGAAGACCGAAGTCATTGCCCTAGGAGCGTTCTTGCTTCCCAATAGCGCCCTTTACACGTACGCTCTTTGAGTGCTTGGAGCGTACGGGATTGCGCGCGGGAAAACTTGCAGTACGCTCCAAAGCAGCTTTCCCTTCCTCTCAGACACCTTCACACGTGCACTCAATCGCGCGTGATCTTGGTTTCACGCAGGAAAGTACGTGTAAAGGGCGCCAATATCTCGACACCTCTGTAGATCCGCGAAGAGCCCCACATCGGAGCAGGCGGTCCCTTTACATTACTTCTCCGGAATCGCACAGTGTGCAAAAAGGCTCGGTTGAAATGCCTATGCCGTGCAGATGGGCTGCGAGGCAGTCGTGTCCCGTAGACAGACGGAAGACCGCAACTGCATCAAGTCTTGGTTCATCGGGTATAAAAGAAGGGCTTACCCTCCTCCAACTTTTTAAAGCTGTACGAGTGACGCTCCCGCAAGAAATTAGATGTAAATAAATTTTTCAGAAACAGTTTAATCTGCCGATAGGAAGTAGCTTATTTTGATGTTGTAGTAAGGTGGTACCTCTTTTTGCAAGGAAGTCCACTTGTTCATTACCCCAAAGACCACAATGGTGAGGCACCCATTGAAGAACGACTCGTTTTCCCTTTAGGGTTAGACTTCTTAGAAGTTTTTGGCACTGGGAAATCTCAGGTGTCAATGGGAGTTCAACAGAGCTAATTGATTGAATAGCTGCTTGAGAGTCTGAGAGGACTGAATTTTCAAATTTGTGATGGATAGCTAGTAATTGCTTTAAGGCTATACGAATGGCCACCATTTCATACACCAAAACTACCTACAATTTTTTATATATATATATATATATATATATATATATATATATATATATATATATATATATATATATATATATATATATATATATATATATATATATATATATATATATATATATATATATATATATATATATATATATATATATATATATATTTTTTTTTTTTTTTATTAATGTGATAAACTCATTTTGAATGGCTTGGGAGTTCTAGTATTAAATGGTTCCATTCTTGTTCAGTACCCCAATTTTCAATTTACTTTCAGAAAAAATATTTCTAGAGTAAGTTTTCTAGCATATAGTACAGGGAGACATTGTATTAAAACAATATATCAGTACAATCTCAACATTAAAATTCCCACCTGTTGCCTTTTTACTAAACGTTAATATCCTGAAGAAAGACTCTTCAAATAAGATTTTTAGGGATACAACTTATTTGTCCTTTAATGACCGGTCTAGAGCAGGGGTACTCAAACTGCGGCCCACCAAGCTTTTATGTGCGGCCCGAAACACAAATTTATTATCAGGCAGGTGAATTTATAAACATAATTTTGGAAATTTGGGCCTGAAAAATACAAAACTGTACCGTGCATGGAAACATATCGGTGGCTTACCAAAAACTATTTATGACCAGTTAAAGTTTGCAACCATGTTACTTTGGGCAATACTTTGTTGACTTCATAGTCACAAATTATCACCGAAAAGCTTTAGAAAAAGTATTTCATTACTATATTTTTAAAAAGGAAATTTACTCGTGGTCTTCACGATTTGCTATGATTAGATCGTTGTGTGTGTTGAACACCTAATTGCAAATAGGAGTGATTCAGTAAGTTGCCGATATATTATCTTTTGGCGGAACATGTGAGCTTTACACAGACATGTTTTATTTATGAATCTATCTTTTGAGACAAACGTAATGTGTATAGCATCATTCGTCAACTAAGAATCTTTCTGTGGAACATCTTACAGTCTTTCAAACGTATACGTAAATTTTTGTTCATACTACAGCTAGTTGTATTATTTGGAGCACCCTTACATCGAGTAATGCAAATTTTCAATGAACACAAAAATAAACAAAAACTTATGCACAAGGTAGTTTATTTTTTAATAAAATCTCTGAACAGTATTGTCGTTCGTCTGAAAAGGCTCAGAACCAATGTGAGAAGTATCTGAAGTAAAATGTTAAAATTGTGTTTTGACACAAGTATGCCGAGTTTTACATTTAACGATAAGAAATTAAACAGGAAATTATTTTTAAAAACAAGTTTTTTTAAAAATTCCTTGTCTAAAATTTCGTGAGAGAATTTTATGAAAATATCAAAGAAATATTTTAGTCCGCTAGTAAAGACCTATTTTTCAATCTCAAGTTCTATGTATTTTCAATTTCCAGGGTGCTCATGGTATGTTAATATATACAGGTAAATCCTAGTTTTTTTTTAAGCTGAATCTTTTCTCGATTAATGATTCGTAATTTAAAGATTCGATAGCAAATAGAGGTAAAAAACTTATAAGAATTATTAATTTGTATTAAAATATAAAAAGGATAGTTTTCAGGAATATTTTTCAAGTGCCTACGAATCATTTTAAAAAATTACTGTAAGAAAATTGTGCACCTCAGTTGAACTTCAAAATTTAAATATCTTGGTCTGGAGACTCTTCGTGTAATTGTTCGGGAGATTCAGCTCTTGGAAATTCAGAAACTGTATCCTCTTGAGATAAATGTCTTTTAGTTCCCATTGATAGAGGTTCATTTTGGAGATCAGATGAATGGATAGTCAGCTTCGAGGGTGACATTTTGGCTTTGTCTGGTGTTCGAGACACTGCAGAAGAGGGAAGACTCCTCGGAGAAGTCAAAGCATCTCTTGATAAAGCTGATGTTGCCTGTACAGGAGATACAGCTGATGATGAACTTGATTCTTCTTGATTAAGTTCTGTATTTCGGAACGGTAACAGCTGGGAGTTTGGGGATGGGGCTAGAGGAAGTTCGCCTGATGGTGAAATCGTGATAGTTCTTGGGACAGTAAGAATAGATCTATTTATTAAAGAGCCAAGGTATGAATGAATTGGTGGGAGAGAAGAAAACCGATGGGGAAAATTATCGCTCTGTTCAGAAGGCACTGACGAAATCCTGAATATCGAGATTGTTGCTGTTGGATTACCTATCAGATACGAATTAATCCTTGAAGTAGAACTCCGCTCGTATTCAGGCATTTCAATTATACTGAATTCCGAGTTCCATCTGTTATCAGGTATTTCTAACATGCTGAAATCTGAATCTAGAGATGATTCAGATATAGATGAATTTCCTTTGGAAAGCCGCGATCCGCAACTACGAGGAGATAAACTGCAGGATTCTGCTGGTCGATCAATTTCTATGGAGGATGATTCATCATTATCTGTGTGAAATTCAATTTGTTCTGTAAACGATCGTAGCTTAAACAGTTCTTTCTCTAGAACCGGAGAATAGTGGCGGGAAGACGACTCTTTGATACTGATAAATTCAGATGATGGAAATATGTTGTTAGACGAGTCATCCGTGAGGCGGGAGCAACAATGAATTCGTGAGATATCTTCTACGGGTAATCTTGAGGATTCTTCAGTCTCCACTTTTTCCTCTGGCAGATATTGAGTAGTATCAAATTCCTTCAACATCTCTTGCTCTTTTGACCTTCTGGTTAGA
Organism: Dolomedes plantarius; assembly: GCA_907164885.2. Taxonomy (NCBI): domain Eukaryota; kingdom Metazoa; phylum Arthropoda; class Arachnida; order Araneae; family Dolomedidae; genus Dolomedes; species Dolomedes plantarius. Next base: position 62,787,918 of record OU015500.1, read on the forward strand.
TCTGATGACTCTTGAAGCGAGTCTAGAGTTTCAGAGTCATTTTCTGCATTAGACAGTTCTGAAAAGTTCGATCGATAATTATTTTTGGCATGCTTGCAAACTTTTACAACAGTCGTCAAGTATACAAAAAATTTACACATTTTATAATTTTTTTCCATTGAATGCTTTGAAAAATTTAGCAAAAACGTAATTTTTTTCTTTAGAACATACTTTTACTGCCTTCAAAATTATTTGACCTTAAAGTTTTTTTTTGACTGAAATATCAAATTTGGAATATCGTGAAAATAAAGTACCAGTTTTGAAATTTCGATACAAGGTACTTCTATAACGAGAGCAAAATATGAAGGTTTAGAAATTCAGCGTCATACACAAAATATAACTTAAGGATGTGAAGGAAGGATGGACTATGTAGGAATACCCTTTACGTGAAGTCGTATATTGTTGTACAATCTCGGTATACGTCTAACGGTAGTGATTAGGATGAAGTTATCCTTGACCCCGTTCCCTAGCTTTGTCGTTGTAACTTATGAGCTGTAAGTAGTTGGGGAGGATATTTAACTCTCTGCCTATCCCAATGAATACTGTATCTTGTGCTTGAGATAAGGAAAACTCAGTACTGCTACTTCATTCTCTTGCTCTTGAACCTTAAATAGTCTGACCCTAAAGTTTAGTAGATACCCCTTCACTCTTCCCCACGAGAAACTGATTCAATAAATTATTCAAGAAAGCAGCCCCTTTAGCCAGTGTTTTAAAAAACACTCGCCTTTTACCCCTAAATTTAGCTTAAAATAAAGAATATTTTACATCGGTCTTACCTGATACATGGACGTTTTCTGTTAATGCATCAGAGCTTACATCTAATCTACGAAATCTTAGGAGAAGTACGGGAAGATTTGTTGCAGAACTGCATTTGCAAATGTCAGCTGCTGTAGTGCTTGCAGAAAGTTCCCCATACGAAGATGGCAGGCCACATACTTTGCACCACTCTTTCCTTCGAAGGTCATGACATGATGTGCAGAGGCAGTAACGACGTTCGCAACCACACCTTCCTTCACAAATGCATTCTAAATCTTTAAGGGATAATTAAATTAATTTTCATGACAAAAACGATGCCCTTAAAACTTCAAAACTATACATAAATAGTAGCGTGCATTAAGATCAGAAATCTATAAAAGTCGAAATAACCACTTCATGGAATAAAACTTTTAAAAAACATATTGCAATGAAGAAAATTAATGAGAAAATCTAATACGGATTATAACTTTTTTATCCTATCAAGAACTTAATTTTTCACTCATGAAATTAATGAATTTAAAGTCAAGCACGCTTTTTCAAAAGGATTGCACGTAATCTCGTGCTCGCGAACTGTAGAGTAAAATATACTAAATAATTCATTTGTTCAGGTGTTTTATTTCATGGAATAATCTTTTGATTATCTTAAGACTGCCTTTAAAAAAAGACCCAATATCGGAAAAGTATGTAGACTCAAAAGCATGATGCAAGTCAAAATATGCGTTTTAGAGGATTTAAATAATATTTTGAAGCATGCTGTTGAATCCAACTCTCGGTTAATTTTATGTTCTAAGCATAAAAGATTCAAATAGAGGTTTCACAAACAATTCTGCACCAAAGTGTAGTCCACTCGTTTGCTAGAAACACTTTTTCCATAACCTCATTGCAATGAACCACTTTCACTGTTATATAGGGTCTTTGTATGAATTTACATGTTCTTAGGAATCGTTAGACAGCAAGAATTCAATCACCAGATTTTCTTAAAGGTGAATTAATTTTCACAAAATGGTGGAGGCCTTTTACCAATGATAAATAAGAAGGTTACGTAAACATTTTACTTTGGGGGAGGGGAGATAAGGAAAGGGGATAAGTTTTCCTTACGTTATGAAAATGATATGCTGTACACCACAGAAAACTACTCCAAGGGAAAACATTTTCTTAACAGGTACTTGGTTATTTTTACATCCTCAACAGGCACCAAGTCATCCAATTTCCCAATTAAAAAGATAATTTGATGGAAATAAACTGTTGAAAATGCCATAAATGGGTATAAAAAGCCAATCTGTACAGATGGACCGAATAATTTTTACTTAAAGACTGTGCTATTTGCAAAGCCATTTAAAAGAGGTTGCTAGATAAAAAAAAAAAAAGTTCGGATCATACGCGAAACTTCATTACTGATTTACAACATATTTTGATAACTTAAAGTGTTCAGTATGTTATATTAAAAGTGCAGTTTTTCACCGGGATGTAATACGAACTGTTATAAATGTTTCTTTGTGCATCTTTTAACCCCAACTGCAACGACGGAAAATTATTTTTCGCATTCAGGAATTGCAATCATTATTCTTGGTTTCTAATTCACATTTTAACTTTTCTTAGTCGTTTAAAATGGGCGCATCGACTTTTAGTACAATTTAACTAACTTATTTTCCACCAAACCGTTTACACTTTAAGCTGAAATACTGACAACTTAATTTCATACTGTAGCATTAACGAAATAAACTTAGTTGAGGCGAAATATGGTTAAAGGGAATTCTCCCTAACCTATATTCGTATTATTAAAATACTCCTCTAGGAGAATATTCAACAGATTAACCCTTGATTGTTATTTTTATTAGTTTAATACAACTTTATATTCTTCCCGAATGGAAATTCTTTTCATGAATTTATATTGAAAGCAAATCTAAATTCTAGTTGCCATCTAAAAACAAGACTATTTTTTCTGAGTTTGTTTTTAAAGAAAAATACCAAAATGTGTAAATGATTTTTATATATCCCAATCTCCTTAAGAGTATGGTGCAAGAAGTAAGGCATTCATATCATGCGATGGCCTTTTCAAGATTACCAGTCGAAAGGATTTTTTTTATAAACTAAGTTTTTTACATTCCCGGTCCGCATTTGATATAATTTAAACAAGACAATTTAGCTATCTGCAGGTCAGCTACATTTTTAGTCGTTCTTTGCCTATTTCCTGAAAGCTTTCATTAAGATTTAAAGCAGATCTTAGCTCGAGAACTTTTAGTTACCTTTAGAGCACCTAGTTATTCCCTATTCATTGGTTGGTTGAGAGCGCTATGGCAGTCTTGTCCCAATTAAATATCATTAATGCATTACAAGCTCTTGTTATTCAAAGCACCTACAGATTATCGCAAAATTCTTAGGTGTTTAAATTACACATTACTTGAAAGCTCCCAATTTGAATATAATATTCACCATTTCAAACACTTGGATACATCAAAATTGTTAAAGTTATTCTTAAATCTTCAATGGGTACAACATGCTACATATATATAACAACTCACCAATGCAGAAGTTTAAATAACAAGTGGGAATACTGTGCATTTTAATCTATCAGAATATATATATTTTTCCAACGCGGCAAGTACTTAATCTTGAAGACATTGACCTATCCACACTGCGAATTCGTTGGCTTCTTTAATATGGGAGCACCCTGTGAGCCAACACTGTTCCCTATAAGGGATAGCACGGGGACGTCCATGTCTTTTCTAGGATGCGAACCCGAACCCACATTATGGAAATCCAAGAAGCTAACCACTAAATGATGTGCGCTGCTCCATCAGAATATTTAGCTAACGGAAAATGATTTAATGGTTCTATCATCTTCCCGTGAAATGTTGAACTGGTTTCTACGACTCAGTTTACGTACTAAGGTCACGTAAAATATGCAAGTACCCGTAGCAATAATTGGTTTGGTTTGGAGCGCTACGGTCAATTTTTGGCTACACGAGGGCTAATTATACCGGGACCTACTGCTTAAAGCCGATTCCGAACGGCTATAAACGTGCATGCCTAGAGTGGGGCTCGAACCCACAGACACGAGTATCAAACGCCAGCGCCCTAGCCATTCGGCCATCGTCCGGCTGTAGCAATAATTGAAAGAGAACATTATCACCGCATTTAACTTAATGTATAGACTAAATAAAAAAATAGCTGATTGCTATCTAAGAACGATTTTTATAACACCTAAAATTCTAGTGGCCAGTAAAATTGTCTCCTATTCTTGTGACAGGATTTTGGAAATTAACTATTGAGCTCAATGTCAACAATGTGATATCGTACTTAATTTTGATTAGGAATAAGTTTCCACCTCAAAAAGGAACGACTATTGACATTTTAGTTTATTTAAATGGACTATCGAATGGATGAAGAGCATCAAAACTGCTCTTCATCACTGCAATTAGCTAAATCGCAGCAAGCACATCTGGTTGGTCTCTTTAGAGCAGTGTTACCAATCCGTAGAAGTCTGTGGACCACTAAGCCAGACATTGAACCATGTGCGGACCACCACCATCCCCCACCGACTTCAGGGGGGGGGGGGGACCTTCCGTGGGGCATGGAGGGTCCTCAGGCAAAAGGGATACAGGATTAACATATTCGAATAAAATAATTATGTTAAACTTTTAAGAAATTTTAATTCAACACCTGATAGTCAGATATATTCAGCCCATCTAGTTCAGCGAACATTACTTTCAAAATCCCAATTTATTTGGCAACTTTTATGTATGGTGCCGGACCACTCACGAGGCTCTCGCGAACCACCTATGGTCCGGGGACCACCGGTTGGGAACCACTGCTTTAGAGAAAACTTTCTATATAATGACTGTGTACATCAAGCCCAGGCATCCAAGCGGTAGCAGCATCTGGTAGAATTCACGCTGTTAATATTGTTTCGCTTCAACTTTGAAAAAGTATAAAACTGCTTCATCAAACTATGGTTTTCCCAGATTTAATTAGTTCATAGACTTCACTGTTTTGGTAATGAATATATTTTAACGAAATATAAAGTAATGACTGAGGGGGTGGGAGGTAATTGGTAAGCTGGCAAAGAGGAAAATATCCTCTGCTACCAAATTTAACTTTCAAAAGACAACTGTTGAAAGCGTTATAAAACATTAAGTCGCGTAATATTTTTCCGCAAGGAAGAGCTATAAAATTATGTATCACGTTTTCACACGACATTGTTGATAGAAAAATCCTTTTTGTCGAATATTTGTGTGTGAGAATAGCTATATAGTTTAACTATTATCATAGATACCGAATTTTAATACGTGTAAGTTGTTTCCTCAGAGCGCTACGGTCTGTTTATGAACAAGTACTTTCTTTTTGTGGTTGCGTTAGCTTTATTTTTTATATCGCTAAATGAAATTAGTTTAGGATATTTTCCAGTTAGTTGGTCGTCCGCGAAACTTTCCTGTAGTCAAGTTTAACAATATAATTCTGTATTTGAATAAAATTTTGTTCAGGAAAGCTCTGCGTCTGAATTTACAAGTTGCCCGCTTTTCTTAGATAAAGTCGCGTTACTGTGTAAAGTCAGGGTTTGAATGCCCACAGCATATTTTCTTTCACATTTTTGCGAGATTCAGATTTCAGACACGAAACTTTTGCAAAACTTTTACATGAAGCGAACGTCTTCATGATATCCCTTTTCTAGACATAATTTTTCCAAAATCCATACCATCTAAAAGTATTTTGATAGATTTGTTATTTTATAATTCTTAACGCTCTTGTTGCCATTTTGATGACCAATATCTACTTTTAAGTTTATTTTGTTGCTATTTTTTTCATATTTTGCTCATTTGTTTTGTTCGATTTATTTTGAAAATGGGCAAATAAATGTTCTTGTGTTTAAGGGGACTCGGGACTCTTAAAATGATTGTATTGTATCTTATTTGTATCCCACATCTGTTCTTCCTAATCCCGATTCTGACCCCTGAAGTCAGTCAAAAGCAGTAGTTCTTAACTGGGGGTATGGGCATCCCTGGGGGGGGGGAAGCGAGAGAAGGTTCTAAATTCTTAAGGAAACTACCAATTTAGTGAATCATTTGATGGATACTTTTCCATGGGAAAAGTAAGCAAAATTAATAGATGGATACTCAATCCATCTTTGTTTGACCTAAATTCAATGGACGACAACGTTTCATTAAGACTATCTTATCGCAATACGAGCTAATGCACGTATTGCAAAGAAATTTGAAAAAACTGGACTTAGAATAGTTCTGGTGTACACAGGTAGAACTTTATCCAGAATTGGCAAAAGCAGTATTAGAGATACTTTTACCATTTGCCACCACTTACCTTTGTGAAATGAGTTTTTCAATCACTTTTGCACATCAAAAGAAAAGCTAGAAATCGCTTAAATGCGTCTAATAACTTACGTGTGGCTATGCCCCCCCCCCCCCAACAACGTCGTAGCCATTAAAAATTTAGATTGTTTTATATGTAATATTATAGTATCTATTGTAAATGTATTCATTTTTTTATGCCATAAATTATCTTTCAAAAAATTGTCTTTTCCTAAATGAAAAATATAAACACATTTTCTAAGGGGGAGCGAGAGCTTATTTTCAGATTCAAGGGGGTGTTGACTATTAAAAAAGTCAAGAACCACTGGTCTAAGGGGAGACCAAGAAAAACATCATACTTCGTTTATGGATAAGGGGAGTATCAGAATGTTTAGTTTATCCAACGCCCGCTCTTAAAGAAAGGCCATCCTGTGCCTCGCAGACCAGTATAATTTTGATCGTTGTTGATCGACGAAAGATTTTGGCTCGGGCTATATTAAAATGAAGTAAGGTTCAAATTGTATACTGGTTTCAATATTAGTATAATTATATAATTATATAATTAGTATTAAGTACAGCATCTTTTATATTTTCTTCATTGAATACCTATTAACTAATACATCCTAAATACAACTCGTAAAAAAATTACGATTCAATTTTTATGAGAGACATTTTTAAGATTTTGTATTTTAACGCGAGTTTACGCCTCAGTAGTTCACGTGAAGATATGAATAATTTTTTTTTCATCATCATAAATGCTTTACAGAAAAGGTAGAACTTACTTCCACATGAACAGAAAGGCATTATTAACAGTAAAAACAAATTGACTAAAAATATATTGATGAAGTAAATGGGTTCCTGGCCGTCTTTCAAACTATAAAGCAACTGTTTATCAGACAGACATTATAAATACAAGTAAGGTTGAATCGTTTTGCATAAAGTATCGATATGATTATATTTTTAAAACAAATTAAGTGAGATCAAAAATCGTATTCAGGTCAGATTTGTTATTTGAAGCGGTATTTACAAATGCTGATCATATCAGTATCAATTTCAGATAACAAAGCAGAAACATATCAAGAGTTAAAGCTGATCAGAAACTGTTGCAAATTCAGGAGATTCGATTTTAGTGTTTAGTCTTTCCAATGAAGAATAAGTATCTATTTTTACCAAAATACCCCGAAGAACAAAAACAAAAAGAGTTTTGACTTTTTCGAATCTGTGAAAAAAAGGACAAATATGTATGAAGCATAGACTGTTGACGTCATGGAATGCCAAAGTATACAAGCGGCTACATTTTACCGTTCAACAAAAGTTACTAGCAGTCTCATTGTAAAATGCTATTAAAGCGGTAGTGACATTTTAAGGATGTTCATGAATATTTTCCCCTTTTCTGGATATCATAGGCTGAATTTTTACTATGGAAGAAAACCCCTCTAAAGTTGTTAATAGTTGCTTAACAATTTTATAACTACTTAGATTGAAATTTTTTATCTAAAAAGTAACGAAAGAAAATGATCATTTTGCTTGTGTGTTTTGACTTGCTTTTTCACAGCCAATTAGAAAGACATTGTTTTAAGCCAATACATATTTTAACCTCATAACTCATTTTCTTCTTTCAATTATGCGCAGAATATCTGCACAGTTCCTTTGTTTACAGTTCCGGAAAAGCTTTGTTGTTTATCGTCTAATTTTGTTTCAAAATACACCCATTTTATATCGACGGACGTCTTCTGCAGTTTAGTCGAAGATCTATAAGAGTCTAATCGAATAAAAAGTTTTCGATTGCTGTAATGTCAGAAAGGCGTAATTTTTAAGACCGAAACTCTTTAAATGTGTCTTAAACAAAGATGCATTAGTGGTCTAAATTATTTAACAAATTCACTTTATTAACCCAAACTTATCTCCCCCCCCCCAATACACGGGCTGAATGGCGAAGCATTCGACGATGAATCCAAATCCAATGCAATAGCTGAACATTATAAAAGTCATTTCGCCCCTAACGATAACCTGAAAGATGAGGAACATGACCGTATGGTTTACCGTACGGTCAGAGATTTCTTGTCTGTCCACCCTGCCGCCTCTATTCCGAATTCATCACCCCTTAAAATTATCGACATTATTAAAAACCTCTCCAATAATAAAGCTCCTGGTATTCATAAAATTAACAACCGAGCTATTAAAAACTTTTCCCATAACATAATCATCTACTTCACCGCCATAATTAATAATATTCTTAAATTTAACTACTACCCTAAAAATTGGAAAACTGCAATTGTTGCCCCCATCCCTAAGCCAGCAGCAGACCTAAAATTTCCAGTTAACTACCGCCCAATTAGTTTGATGAGCTCTCTTTCCAAAGTAACCGAGCTCGAAATACTTAATAGACTAAAAATCTTCCTCAATAGCAACAACATTCTACTTCCAGAGCAATTTGAGTTTAGAGACCAACACAGCACAACTCACCAGTTGCTCCGTGTCACGGAATTTGCCTCCAGCGGACTCCAAAACCGGAGACCAACTGGGACCCTATTCTTAGACTTCGAGAAGGCTTTTGATAAAATCACCCATGAGGACCTTATTTACAAGTTAATTGAGCTTAACATGCATGGTGGTCTTATACACTTAATACACAGCTACCTTCTCGGAAGATCCTTTACTGTCCGCGTACACAACAAATTCTCAACACACAAACAAATTACAGCAGGAGTTGTTCAGGGTTCGATCCTTGGGCCGACCCTCTTCAGTGTTTACATTAATGATTTACCAAGAAACCCCACACTTCAATCGCACTGTATGCGGACGACACGGCCTTTCTGGCCACTGCCCCACACATTAATTCTGTAGCTAATTACATCCAACATCACATAGATGCTCTGAAAGACTGGTTTATAAAATGGGAAATCAAGGTCAACACAGATAAATGCCACGCTATTTATTTCTCTAGATCTTTTAACCCCCCCCCCCAACCCGCGTACTTATATCTACGACTCGGTTATTAACTGGGAAGCAATGTGAAATACTTAAGTATAACGTTAGATAGACGGCTCACCTTTAAACCACACATCAATACAATCAAACAAAAAATAAACCAGAAAGTTGAGATGCTGCGCTCCCTCTTCTTTAGTAACGAATTAAATTACAAAAATAAAATTCTCCTGTATAAACTAATTGTTCTTCCAAATCCTCTGCATGCGGCGCCGGTCTGGACGTATGCAGCCAAGACTAACATTAAAATAATTTAGACTATTCAGAATAGAATTCTGAGGAGAATTAGAAGGGCACACCGATACCTGTCTACTAATAAGGTTATTAGGCGGGACTTCGATATCCAAACGTTTGCCAGGGCAGCTCAACAGGCTTCTATTAAATTCTATGATAACATGTATAATATAAATACAGTGGTACCTCGACTTACGAGTTTGATTCGTTCCATGACGGAGCTCGTAACTCGAAATACTCGTATCTCGAATCAATTTTCCCCATTGAAATGAATGGAAATGCCATTAATTCGTTCCGGGCTCCCCCAAAACACCGCAATTTTTGTTACATGTTTTTAAATAAGAAAAATGTGTTTATAAACGACGAACATTGTATAAAATCGCAATACAATAGAATATATTGCAATAAATTTGTTTTATAAAGCGTAATGTAAAACATTTGCTTTGGAGATCAGACTTGAAGATGCTGATGGAAGAGGAGATAGACTGAACTGAAAAATTAAATCTTATTCGTTGATTTTTGACCTTTTCGCCCCGCTTTCCTCACTTTCCCTTTTATTACCAGCTACTGTCTTAAATTGAACGAATGAGATACGGAAGCTGGGCGATTGTTGAATCGTTCACTGTGGCTGTAATGTCCAGATGAAGAACATTTTCTCAGAATCCGTAGAAGGGGTAGAGCTTGCGATCCTTGGACCAAGGTCCTCCCATTCCTTAGACCCCACGGGGAGTTCCAGTGTAGGGTAGGGAAATGAAGCTATATCTCTGCGAGAGAGGTTGGGCGCTGTTCGGAGGTTGTTGGGCGGATCAGAGGGTGTTCTCATTTGATGAACACGTAACATGGCATTCGCTGCTCAAACTTGCGGTGTGATATCTGAAGCTTGCTCGTAACCCGAATTTTAGCTCGTACCTCGAAGCAAAAAATCTACCGAGAGAATGCTCGTATCTCGAAAAACTCGTAAGTCGAGGTACCACTGTAATTAAATTATCGCTGAAATTCCGGATTACGATTTTAGGGATCCTAGGTATAGAAAGCGTCCTAGGGCGGCTCTTCAGGAGCCAGCCCCGGATTAATTCTGTATTTGGCTCCTAAATTCTAATTTTTTAATTTAAATTCTCCTTTCAGCCCATCTATAAATTTACTTTAAAATCAAATATATATATATATATATACGTGTAACAAGAAAACGCGTCTTCCTAAATTACTTTAAAGCATATTCTCTTGTTAATAAAGCACGACCCCTTTTCCAAAAATTGCACCCTAAAAGTAAAGTAAGTAATTTATATTAGCCCTGCAGATCATTAAGCAGGCATGTGAAGTATCTGAACTCAATAACATCCCCAGATATGAGTGTTCAAAGTTATGAGATTTCGAATGTCAGTATAGTGTCAGAATTCTTGAAGAGCCCTCAAACCACTCTGAAGTTATGTCTGCTATAACGTCAAAAAACCCACTTTGCAAGAACTTTATGGCCACTTATCCTACGCCCAGGTCAACAGATCGCAGCTCTAACAAGCGCGGAATCTATCAGTCCCCGGGAAACTGAAGTGGACACGTGAACTCCACGAATCTTAAGTCACCCAATTAAAAATTAAGTAGTTTAGGCCCTCTGGCGACAATATCGCAAAACATCCATTTAATATTGCATGAACAGAAGACTTTTCTCTCTCTTCGTTTCTAACTCTTTTTGCTGTCGGACCTACTGTCCACAGTCCAGTGGTTACAACGCTTTTCTCTTAAGTCTCCAATGTAAGCACTGCTATTTTTACGTCCCGTCCTGGCATGGACGCCGGACAAGTCATCTGGCCACTGCAGCTAATACCTTCGCTATGCTTCATAATTGAATAAAGGTGATTTTCCTGGATATCTTCGGAAATGTGTATTCCTCTTCTATGGCTCCATGTGTTTATCTCCTAAATTTCGTAAGTGTTTTCCTGAATGAACACTCCGCCCGACTGCATCACTCCCCGTATCCTTGTGCTAAATTTTCCAAATGTGATTATTATCACATTTATAAAGCCGGCAGGATTATATTCCTGTCCGGGGTGCCCTACGATTTTCGCGTGATTAATTATAATTGTGATTTATGATGAAAATTTTACGTATGCAACGTATTCACTTCAGCGGATATCTTCCATAAAATGAAAATTTTCAAGTGTCTTTAAGTCATGTGCTCTAATTCTAAAAAATTTGTGCAGTTTCTTCATATTGTTATTTGTGTTAACCCTGCTGGATTTCAAGTGTTTAATTGCATTCAAGAATTTCCAACTCTTTTTTAGAATCTTCAAATGATAATATTACGTACAAGAAAATGTACAAGAAATTTATGCCACGTATTCATCTCGACGGATCATTCTTTTTTCAATATGAGTGCTCAAGTCACTGTTTACGCGGCTCTCCTTTTTTCTATGTGTCACTTATTACAGCATAAAATTGTTCTGCTCCCTTCACCTTCCCACAACGTCTCAGTGTGTTTGGAATTCTCCTAATCGTGAAAATTATGCCGCGTTTTTTAAAAAATGTGTTCATATGTACGGCTTGTGTTCTACATTGGCCTGTGTTGTGCTGCAATAAGAAGAAATCCGCCAGCAACAGTTCATTCACAAGAACTTTTGCCTTGTTAAAACATTTGTAATCATCTTTTAAGAGACTAAATTAAAATTAATTTACGCAGACGAGGAAAAAAATAATAAATAAATAAATAAATAAATAAATTAACAGAAATTAAAGGTAAGAGAAAGTGTCTATAAATGTCATATGTGTTTCTCATGATTAAGTGTTGAAAGTGAATTTTGTTAAAGTATGAATTAAATTTATTCTGGAAGTGTATAAAATTTTATGTAAAATTGCATTTAATGTTTAAATATTGTGTTCTTAATAATACTGATACTCTAAAGACAATTTGATCTAATTTAATCATATGTTGCTAAATATAAATTCAATATTAGTTTTACCCGCAAAAGAGAATCCTTCAGTAACGTTATCTACTCGAAAAGGGAGAATGGAAAAAGTAGGTCATTCCGAATTTACCGTGCCGCGCTGTGCTATCAAAATATGGAGGGTCAAAGGTAACTTTTCACCCATAGGAGAGTAATAAATTTAGTCCTCATCGCTTTGGATGTACTCGAAACGCGTAGAAGTTGAAGCTTTTATTTTGATGTTTTGATCATTAGATATTTTTTCTCTCTCCTTGCCCACGGTGTAAGCAGATAGGTTTCGGTTTCTAAATTTCGCGTTGGATATGGATGAGGATAAAGATGAATAAATATTAATTAAAATAATGAATAGTTAAATTTTAAATTTATCCACAAAAATATTTTTCAACTTATGTAAATGGTTTGTAATCTATTTAAAAAAATTATAAGAGTTTAAAAAATTGTTTTATTTTACTGAAGTATGAAAGTACAAACATTGCTAACTTAGTATTCTTCACAAGTTACCTAAACATTGTACTTTTTTACATGGTAAATTGAAAAAGGTATGTGGTTTTGAATCCTCATGAGTATATTAAATCGTTGAAGGTTAAATAAAGGTAGGAGAGTAATATGTTTTTCAGGAGATTTTCTGGTACAGTAGAAATTTCAAGGAACAGTTTATCTATTAACTATAAACGGAGTTCCTTCTAAGCTACTAAGCGTCCCATATGCCACGGTTGAATATTAACATCCGTCTGCTATAGAGGAAGTGCCCATTCCAGAAAATTCTCAGAATAATAAATAAGAAATAAATAGAAGCAAAAAAAAGTAATGTTTCATATATGATAAAAAGAGAGGTATGTTTTTAAGAGGTAAGAGGTTATATAACAGGAGGATTCATACCAAAATGCTAGTTATAAGATTAAATAAAAATATCGTGTTACTTATGGAAGTTATAGTGTTTATATAAGAAATTAAATATGATATATATTGAGAAAGAATTTAGTACATTTATTTGACTTATTATTTTAGAGGTTATTATTTTTGTGGATATATTGTTTTGGATAGCGAATAATGAATATTGAAATGAAGTTATTGCAATTAGTATGAAATATTGAAATTGAATTTGCACAAGAAAATTCTTATTCTGTGAATGATATAATGTGTGTTTACCTTTGCTGCATACAGTGTACTTAAAATTTTTGTAAAATTTTATGTCAACGGAAAAGTCTTCCTTTCAGCAAGAACTTTTCTTATTTCGATGGGGGGGGGATGTAACAAGAAACGCGTCTTCCTAAATTACTTTACTTTAAAGCATATTCCCTTGTTAATAAAGCACGACCCCTTTTCCAAAAATTGCAACCTAAAAGTAAAGTAAGTAATTTATATTAGCCCTGCAGATCATTAAGCAGGCATGTGAAGTATCTGAACTCAATAACATCCCCAGATATGAGTGTTCAAAGTTTATGAGATTTCGAATGTCAGTATAGTGTCAGAATTCTTGAAGAGCCTTCAAACCACTCTGAAGTTATGTCTTCTATAACGTCAAAAAACACACTTTGCAAGAACTTTATGGCCACTTATCCTACGCCCAGGTCAACAGATCGCAGTTCTAACAAGCGCGGAATCTATCAGTCCCCGGGAAACTGAAGTGGACACGTGAACTCCACGAATCTTAAGTCGCCCAATTAAAAATTAAGTAGTTTAGGCCCTCTGGCGACAATATCGCAAAACATCCATTTAATAGCATGAACAGAAGACTTTTCTCTCTCTTCGTTTCTAACTCTTGTTGCTGTCGGACCTACTGTCCACAGTCTGGTGGTTACAACGCTTTTCTCTTAACTCTCCAATGTAAGCACTGCTATTTTTACGTCCCGTCCTGGCATGGACGCCGGACAAGTCATGTGGCCACTGCAGCTAATACCTTCGCTATGCTTCATAATTGAATAAAGGTGATTTTCCTGGATATCGTCGGAAATGTGTGTTCCTCTTCTATGGCTCCATGTGTTTATCTCCTAAATTTCGTAAGTGTTTTCCTGAATGAACACTCCGCCCGACTGCATCACTCCTCGTACCCTTGTGCTAAATTTTCCAAATGTGATTATTATCACACACACACACACACATATATATATATATATATATATATATATATAAGTAAATAAATAAATAAATAAAAATAACTTCTTAAATAAACATATATATATTTATATATATTACTTCTAATAATGATTATAATAATTTAATTTTACATTTATTTAGCAATTTTCGTATTTTTTTAAACTACTTCATCTTTTTAAGCACTCTTAAAGGACTGTTCAATCGTGCTTCACCTTTAATACCAATGTTGCAACGTATTTTCATTATTTTAATTAACTAACGTAAAGTGTATCATTAACACGTAACCAAACTTAAGAGCACCTATCTTGATAACTCATCGAATTCAGTAAGGGAGTTACAACGAAAAGTTAGGCACTCCGAAAATGAATCCTATTGGATCGACTCTTTGAGATCAGTGTTTTTTCCTGTTGCGTATTGAATGTTTGAAAGTGCGTTAGGCGAGTATTGTATTGAAGACTCTATTATCCGGACTTGTGTTTTTAGAGTTTTCTGTTGTATAGAAGGCAGTTGTTACGTGTTTTCTGTTGGTATTTATGTATGCGCCTGAAGAATTTAGAGAATAATAAATTTTATTTTATGTGCACTTTCTGAAGATAATTTTTATTCAATCCCATCTAATCCAGAAAAAGGGACAATATATATGAAACGAATTTCAAACCTTTCCGTTCATTAACTTTGTCTTATCGCAACAGAATCAATAATGTTTGAATGGATTGAGATCACATTCAATATTAAAACACAGCAAATCTGATAATTATTATAGAAAAAGTATATACACGTATTTCATGCTCGGAATTCTTTCTCAAAACTAAATCGTCTGCTACGTTTCAATGCCACTTTCAGACTTTCTTAATTATAATATACACGTATTTCATGATTGTAATTCTTTCTCAAAACTAAATCATCTGCTATGTTTCAATGTACCTTCAGTTATATTGTCGCGTAGATGGTAGTCGTATGGATTGAACACACACGTAGAGGGAATACAACGCTGTTTATTAGCACACAACACTTAGCTGATAGAACTCAGAACTCAACTCACAGGTTGAGCTACTTGCTCTTTTATCCATCAACAGAATATTCTGGAACGCCGTTCCAGGAAATTAAAGAATGTTCTAGCAACTTCTAGAACTAACAGAAATAGAATTAGAATTAAATTAAAATAAATTAAATTAAAATAATGTAGAGCTTCGAACCGGGGACCTCTTGCTCAGCAGTCCGGTGCGTTGACCATTCAGCAACAGAGTCTTTGACGGGAAAGGCTTTAAGCGGCAATATGAATCACCTCGTCAAGGCTAAACGCACGTGTATCTAGCTAAGTGAACGTGTCCTTGAGTATATTTGAGTTTGAACAGGTAGCTTGGGATAGTTTCAATTCATGAAATGGATAAATAACACATTCATTGAAAATGAATGACTTTCCATCCTTATATTTTCATTTTTAAAAAGAAATACTCCGGCGTTGCCACGTATATGAAAATAATATATCAAATTCATTCTTGCGTGCGCCATTATATGAACAAATCACGTTTTTAATTCATGTCTATTATTTTTTACGGACATGTTATAATTTAATTGGCAACAATGAAATGTTACAATGGCTTTGAACAAAAATATCCGTTGATACAGCGCAAATTTGTTCTAACATAATTCGGGAATGGAACGTCGTAGCGGGATGAAAATAGTCTATAACCTTCGCGCAAGTTCAAGCAATAAGTTGACCAAGTTTCATCGCAATCGGATGAACAGTACGGCAGCGCATAAAACATTCATTTAGATATACCGGGTGTCCCAAAAGTAACCGACGATTTGAAAAATCAATTAAAGAAAAACGGAAGGCGATAGACATGTACGGTTTGCTGCATTCTGCTTAGGTAACCAGGGAATTTATTCTTACCAATTTTCAAAATTAGTTACAAAGTTCGTCAACAGATGGCGCTGCTAACTGGGAAAAACTATAAAACAATGTTTTCAAAATAACCACTGTTTGCAGCAACAATGTGGCGCAGTCTGAGGTCAAAATTCCCTGACGCCCGTGCAAACATTTCAGTTTGAATGTTCTGACAAGCAGCAGAGATGTATTGTTCCAGTTCATCTACTGTTTCTGTATTGTGACAATACACCTGGTCTTTCAAGTACCCCCAAAGAAAAAATCGCATGCCGTCAAATCTGATGAATAGGGAGGCCAATCCATGCCACTTTGCGTATGCTTCTTGCTTTGAAAACATAGTTTTATAGTTTTTCCCAGTCAGCAGCGCCATCTGTTGGCGAACTTTGTAACTAAGTTTGAAAATTGGTAAGAATAAATTCCCTGGTTACCTAAGCAGAATGCAGCAAACCGTACATTTCTATCACCATCCGTTGTTCTTTAATTGATTTTTCAAATCGTCGGTCATTTTTGGGACACCCGGTATATAGATGTGTTGTTGTTGATCTTTGGTTAGTTTAGGTACACAATTGGATCCGGTAGGCAGCGCTGCAATCGTGTTTCAGAATTTTTTTTATTTTCATGAATTTTAATGATCTATACGTACATTCAATAATTGGATCCGGTAGGCAGCGCTCCAATCGCGTTTCAGAAATTTTATACCTTTATATATATATTTTTTTCTGTCCGTGTGTATGTCACTGAACTCCTCCAAAACGGCTGGACTGATTTTAGTGAAATTTTGTGTGTGCGATGAAGTTGATTCGAGAATGGTTTAGATTCACAATTTGATCCGATAGAAAATGTTTTTTTAATTAATTTATTTATTTATGTGTTGTTGATGATCTTTGGTTAGTTTAGGTACACAATTGGATCCGGTCGGCAGCGCTGCAATCGCGTTTCAGAATTTTTTTTTTATTTTCATGAATTTTAATGATGTATACACGTGCATTCAATAATTGGATCCGGTAGGCGGCGCTGCAATGGCGTTTCAGAATTTTTTTCTATTTTCATGAATTTTAATGCTGTATACACGTTCATTGAATAACAATTAACTTAACCTACAAATTTAAACTGTCAATTCTCATTTGATTCTATGCAACTTATGAAGTATTGAACGGCTCATTGATTAGTCATACTAATAGCCATATTAAGGAAATTTCGTCCACATTCTTGCTAATTTTAAGATAGGTCGAGTTGTGATAATTGTACGCGTGGTGGTGTAAAGTTTTTTAAAAATAATTTTTTTAACATATTTTTCATCAAAATGGTCCAAACAATTTATGAGTTTATTAAAATAATTTTATGATTTTTGGATTTACAACGTTTGAACAGCACAAAGTCTGTCGGGTCCGCTAGTATATATATATATATATATATGTGTGTGTGTGTGTGTGTGTGATAATAATGGCCCACTATTATATATCTAATGCGTATTTTAAATTATCCTTGTTACCTCTCAATGCAGTACAGTCCCTTTCTTCTAATTGCGACCTAGGAATTGACCAACCAACCAACCAACCATATTACCCCTTAGTGCACGCGCGTTAAAGATATTTTTTAAGCATGAATCAACACCACATGATGTTTTCGCCACGTTGCGCCTTTCTGAACATCATGCGAAATATCATGCGACTTATGTAATCAAGTCAGATGCCCAATTCTAGCCAATTAAAATATTTCTCTCCGGTTAGCGCCCCCCCCCCCCACTTATAAGCTCCTGCAAAGGGATTTCACCGTGCTCTTCCCTGTCTGTCTATGTCTTGTCCTGGTGTCGTCCTAGCTTCACTTTCTGTTATCTCCGCGCGTTTCCGCTGTCCGTCCATGTTCGTCCAAACAATGTACTGTCTTCGATACTAAAGCCTAGGCAGGTCCAGGCGAGTTTATTTGTATCTGTGCTTTGCTGAATAATATCGTCGAGTTTTTTTAATAAATCGGTTTAATGGATACCGTCCGTGCGTCGCATCTCTGTTCTGTGCGTCCCTTCAATGCCTCTCCTCGAGTGTTCCTCAGCGGTCCACGACTACCGGAGTTATTGAATCCCCGTGATGTGCCGTTCTTGCAGTGAGAATCATCTCCTCGACTACGGGATGTACAGAGCATTATACATATGAACACACACACACACATATATATATATATATATATATATGTGGGGTTTTGGGGGGAATAATCACAAACAGTGTTAATATATCGCTCACTCCTTTCAACAACGTCATATCTCTAAAAACGATTTTTCAGGAGAGTGATTTAAAAGTTTAAAAGTACATTGAAATGTATTGAAAATAAATTTTAATGCTGCTGTCTAGCGGCTAAATTTTGAGCGGTGAGATACGACGATTTTGCTGGGATATACTACTTTTTCACGGCATTCTGAAAACAAGCATAACTAAAAATTGCCGATTTTTGAGATATGACGTTGTTGAAAGGAGTGAGCGATATGTAACATTTATTTAAAGAGAGACATTATTTACAGGGGGAACTAACGTCTAAAAGGGGGAAAATCAAGCAGCGCGGCACAGACACGTGCACGCTCGTCGAAGCAAAACATCGTCTATCTCTTCTGTTCTTCGCGGCGCCCGCTAGGTGGCGCTCACCGGAGCTTGCAAGGGCGCTCTCCATGTGAGAGTGGCATGCATGGGGCTGTATGGATGGCATTCCACATCGGCCATCCGACAAAAAGCATCTGCCCCCAGATGCTGGTAGGGGCCCAAACAAATAGAGGTGACAATTTTTTACGACGAAATGAAAAAAAAGTATAAAAGTTATAAGAAATACACATAGGTTATAATACTAGCAAAATGAACTGGAAAAGAAAATGAAAAACATAACACTAATTGTAGTAACATCTAAACAGCAAAACAATCCTGGCTAAGTATTCCTGAAAAAAGAAAAAAAATATGAAAACATAGTTCAAAAATCAAAGTATGCTTAGTCCAGTTATGTAAAGTTATGAGTCCACGGTTTCATGAACTCGACGCATGTACTGGTATGCATGGGTCCGTCGAAATGTCCACACTTTTGAACATCGTAGGTGTCGTTGGGCTTAAGTCTGATGATATTGTAGGGTCCGAGGAACTTTGGATGGAGTTTTAAACGAGGTCCGAATTGGGTGCGTTTTATGGAGACAAGATCGTGTAACTTGAACTTCGGAGGTAACTTTCGTCGTAGATTGTAGGTTTTACGGTTTTCGTCTTGCACTCTTAAAATCTGTTGTTTGATGTCCTTGCGGAGGTCGTCACGTGAATTTATGAACTCAGTTTGTATTTCGGCATTCAACAGGTTCTGTGATGTGGAGATTGTTGCGGACATGCATTTTTGTACCGAAAAGCAGTTCAAAGTTAGTCGTCTTAATGCTGCGTTGGAAAGTTGAGTTAATAATTTTCTGGACGTCAGCCACATGAGTATACCACTTCGTAGGATCTTGGATGGACAATTTGGATAAAACAGAAATGATTATAGAATTGAGACGTTCAACCTGTCCATTTGTGCGCGGAAGACCAGTGGTTATAGTCAAATGCTGGATGTTCTCATGGTCGCAAAAGGCTTTAAAGGCGTTCGACTAAAAAGCAGATCCTCGATCGGAAATAATACGGACGGGGTTTCCAAACACTTGTTTTTGAATGTCTAATTTAGAGAGTACTTCTGCAGCGTCAGTTGATTTCGTCGGGTAAAGCCACACAAATTTGGTGAAGCTATTGATAACGGCGAATATATATTTATACCGTTTAGAAGTAGTAGCGAGAGGACCTAAGTGATCGACATGATATGTGTGGAGAGGGGTGTCCTCTTTTGGTAAAGGGTGTAGGAGTCCTTCTTGTTTACCACACTTGCGGTTCGTCAAGATGCATGGAACACAGTTGGCAATACACCTGGCAATTTTCTCTTTTAAATTAGGTATGTAAAACTGTTTGAGTTGCTCTTCTATTTTCTTAGTAGCAAAATGTCCATTCTCGTGTGCGTCTCTGATAATGCCGTCTTGCATTGAGTCTGGAACGACTAGAACTTAGTAACCGTCAACTAACTTGTAGAGAACATTTGCTTTGATAAAATAATCGCTATACTGTTTAGTCTTAAGAATTTCTTTAATTGCTTGAATGTTAGGTTCGTGTGACTGAGCATTTTGTATTTCGAAAGTCAAAGAATCTGCGGTAATGAGCATCGTCGGATAGCGGATTAGCGCATCAACATGAGCCATCTTCGCTCCAGTTCTATGTTGAATTGTATAATTATAGTCTTCTAATAATAGTGCTCATCGAGCAATTTTAGCACTGAGATCTCGCTTGCTCATAGTAAGTTTGAAGGCGTTACAGTCTGTTACTATAGTAAATTTTTGACCAAGTAGATACATTCTAAATTTTTTTAATCCATGAATTACGGCTAACATCTCGAGTTCATAACTTGAGTAATTTTTCTCAGCGTCGGATGTACACTTGCTTGCAAAATATACAGGGTGAAAACAGTTATCATCAGTGGACTTCTGAAGAAGAATGCATCCAAAACCATGGATAGAAGAGTCAGTATGTAATTCAGTTTCGCTTTTCTGATTATAAATATTAAGAACGGGTTTATTAGCCAAACATTGCTTCAATTGATGAAAAGCATTTTTCTCGTTTACACCAAAATGGAAAATAGTAGATTTTTTTAGAAGGGTAAATAGAGGATGAGCGATAACTGAAAAGTTTTGGTTAAATTTACGGAAATAGCCAGCCAAACCAAGGAAACATTGGACGTCTTTTTGATTTTTTGGTTCCGGATAATTTAGAACGGCGGCTGTTTTCAGAGGGGAATGAAATAACTGTCCGTTTTGAATAATATGGCCAAGGAACTCAATTTCTATATGAAGGAATTTACATTTTCTAAAGTTTATCTCAAGACCGTAGTCAGAAACGACAGAAAGGACTGATTTTATTTTTTCGATATTTTATTTTTCATCTTTAGCAGGAATGATTAAATCATCCATATACAACAAGATCTGACCTGATAAAATGAGATCTTTAAAGACTGTATTAACAAATCGCTGAAATACGGAAGGTGATGTACAAAGACCAAAGGGAACTTTAAGAAACTGAAACTGACCTGAATGTGTCACGAAGGAAGTATAACGTCGACTGTCTTTATGAACATTAACATGGAAAATCCCTTTTTAAGGTCTAGAGTACTGAAAACACGAGCATTCTGAATTTTGTCAAGTAAGTCATCAATGAGAGGTAAAGGGTATCGATCTTTAACTATAAGTTTATTTAGTTGTCTATAGTCGATGCAAAGTCGTGGGGTTTCGTCTTTCTTTTTAAGAAGAACAACCTGACTCGAGTAGTCTGATGAACAGGGTTCTATAATGCCGTCCTGAATTCAAGTATTGTTTATCTACAATATCTCTCTCAGTAAATGGTAAACGTCGGGGTCTTTGGCAGATGGGAGTCGAAGTATCAACTTGTATATGCATTTCAATATTAGTAGTTTTGATTTTATGGGATTTATAATTGGTCACGAGGTGTTGAATGGTATTTCTCTGTTCTTTAGTAGCACTAGGGCCTATATCAGGGCTAGAATCATCTATTACCAATATATTACTAATAGGAGTAACGTCTTCGTCTATAGCGTCAAAATCTAAATTTTATGAATCGAAAGTCCGTCTTTAGTGATAGTGAATTCAGCCTGTGCAAGTACATTCATACCAATTATCAAATCTACTAGCATAGTATTATCGTCAACAACACAAATATCAGCGGTAAACAATTGACCATCAATATCAATTTTTGATTTGAAAGAACCAAGCGGCTAAATTTTTACATTGCCAAAAGCCGTAAGCAATGTACTAGGGTTATTAAGAACAGGGGATCCAATTTTAGTATACGCTCGTTTTAACATAATCGTAGCCATCGAACCTGTGTCGATTAACGCGTTGAAAGAGACATGGTTGAGTGTAACATACTTGTACATTAAATTTGAAGCAGTTGAATTCAGCGTATTAACATTAGTTTCTTTCTCTGCGTGTAAATCAGTTGATTTTGAACAATTTGCGGCGATATGCCCGAAATTTCCACAAGAAATACATTTTGGACCGCGATGTTTGTCTGGACAAAATTTAGATATATGGTTAAAATTAAAACAATTATAGCACATAATTTGTTTACTCTGAACATGAGGACGAAATGCTTTTGGTTTCATCTCAAGTCTTGGGTTTGAAATTTTATGATACACGTCATCACGTTTACGAGATATGTAGTTAGAACCGAAATGGTCAGTTGAGGATTTACATCTATTTCTGTCAAAAATCTTTTCATAAATTTTGAGTTTCTGTTTGAATTCCGTAAAGTTAGTACAACCATACAAAATTAATTTATTACACGGAGCGTTTGGAATATTATTTATTCAATACTCAATTATACTAGCGTCGTCCACGGCAAAGTCGAGGGCTTGCAAAGCTAACTCGCGAAGTGAAATTAAATATTCTGTAGGTCAAGGTCAAGGTACTGGGGTTTTACGAGGAACCTGGCGCAGCATGAAAGCCTTACCTTCATCCTCGAACGGATAAATAGTTAGATTAAACATGGGAATGGAGTTACTGAATTAAAAAATACCACGGGGTGGCTGAATTTGGAAGATACATACGGCAGCAGCCTGGGTCAGATGATCTGCCTTAGCGTAGGCCGTCATTAGAAAGATCTGTTGCCTTAAACATAAGACAAAACCGTATCGAACTGAAAGGAGAAAAATATTCTGTAAGAGATTCATTTGGTTTTAACTTTCGATTTCGCAACTGTCGATGTAAGTCCGCGCTCGTAATTTTCGAGCCAAACTCCTCAATTAATGCTTCTTTTAAAGAACTCAAAGTGTTTAGATTACGTTGGCTTTGAATAAATAATTTAGCGGATCCAGTTTTGACATAAATCACTTTATGCTGATCTGTTAAATGTGGTAACAGAGATAACTTATCCTGTACGTCGCGCAAAAAGCTTTGAATAGTATACCCATTGTTACCCGTAAACTTTCGCGTAGAACAGGAAACATCTCTCAAAACAAGCCATAAATTAGAGAAAGGAACGGAAATGTCAATTTCGGATTGTTGTGGTTTGGGCGAAAAAGAATTCGAATAAGCATTTTCAACCGTGGCGAAAGCAGCTGGCGTCTGAGATACTTGCGTCTGCGCGAAAGAACTTGGCGCCAAATCGTCATTCTCATCAAAATCAGAAATAGGTTGAAAGGAAGTTAAATTCGAAAGTGCGTCAAAAGTGCGTCACATAGTTTGTCTTTAGAACCGTCGGAATCAATATGCAAGATATTAGCAACACAGATAAAATCATTTAAGGAATATGTTTTCAGGATGGATTTCTTTCGGGAATTCAAATCGAAAGTAGCAGGGAAATTTTGAAAATTGCTTAATTTAGATCTGGAAGAACGATCAAATGTTTCATCAAAACAAATCGAAAACAATAATTTAACACTTTTAGCTGGTGCACAGTTAAGCTCTTGCGCGATTGTCACAAAATCGTTTAGTGAAACTGAACACATATCGACACTCACAAAAAAATGGTAGTCACAGGATGCAGACTTCCAAACAGAATTATCCAACAAACTGTATATCTCAACTCAGTCCTCGGAACGTCAGAAAGATGAGAAACGCAAGTCCGTCGAATTATACGTCTTAGGAAAAGTCATTTCAGCTGTAAACGTCGTTGAAAATATCACATCAAATGGAGAGTTGATACAGCAGGCAGGGGTGGTCTAGGAGAATGTTATGGGTAAAAGGAGGCCAGAGCCTCCTTTAGAATAGAGATATTATATATATATATATATAATATCTCTATTCTAAAAAAAAGTAATATTTTCATCAAAAAATGAAACGCAGTTTTTCAAGAAATATCGTCCACAAGAAATAGCGTTTCAAGAAATATCGTGTGTGGATGTAATATCGATGCTCCTCGAGTTTTTATCTTACAAAGAAAATATTTACATCATTTAGAAGCTGAAAGCTTTCTTATTCGTATAAACCTCATTTCAAGTCTCTATCTTAAAATTTCGAATTTTTAATTGAATTTTGAAGCTGATAATTCAACAGTGATGAAAAGCCAAGAAAAGCCCTTCGCATAAGGGTGACAACAGTAAATGGATGGAAGGTGTTACATTGCCCGAGACTCACCTCTATGTATCTCGCTATTAGCCCTAACAGAGGAAAGATGTAAAAATAATTTAAAACGATCTTTGTTGCCATTTTCATTTTAGAAGTTCATTTGTTCAGTTTATTATTTATTTTTTTTAAAGGGAAATGTATCTTTATCAAAATAAATACTTCATGCGCTAGCGTTATTTTTATACTGAATTTTTGAAATTTTTTTTATTCTAAAGAGAAGCAGAGAGTGGCAACAAAGGTTAAACTCCCAAACATTGTTTTGCTGTTCTTGAATGTTACCTGACTTCAAGAAACGTTTGAAATTTATATTATATTTATAATACATATCTTTATATTATTTAATTTATTTATTGATTTATATACTACCAATTAATTAATTTACTACAGCATTGATTTTTTATTCTAAATCTTAATCTTTTATATTAATATTTCTTGTTTTCAGTTTATATTATATTCCTTTTATAATACATTATATTCAGTATTTCTTGCTTTCAGTTTATATTACATTCTTTTATCCGTTTTTACTACAGCATTGATTTTTTAATTTTGCTACTATAAGACGTTTATTGAAAAAAATGCCTAAAAGAAAGAGCGATGAAACTTCAAATTAGAAAAAAAATAAATTTAAGAGCTAAAAATGAGCAAATTATTGCAATTTTAGGACAACTTCCGGTTACGAAGTTCTACTTGCTGTTTGATTTTGCATCAAACGATATGTTTTATAATGGCTATAAAGTTTCTTCTAAATCACGTAGAGAAAAAAGAAAAACAGATTTGGAAAGAGGAAGGTCCAAAGAATATTAAACACAAATTAAAAAAAACTCGACCAATTGTCGAAAATCGATGTTTTCAACGTAGTCGGTCACGTTAATATCACATTGCAATAACAAATATTTTTTTGCGAGTAAGCCTTAGGGGTTTGTCAGACTCTCGTCTCCAATTCTTAAGTGGGATTGAATGAAGGTGAGGCACCTTCATTCAATCCCACTTATTGAAGGTGAGGCACCTTCAATAAGCCCCAAAAGAAACGTAAACAGATGTCAAGATGGAATACACCTTTGGAGATGCTCAACAATAGATAAGGTACACAGGTCATTTAGAATGATTAGTGAAACCCATTAGCGGCACGCTTGTCCAAGGGAAAAGCTGTTGGCAATGACATTCACCATAGGTAGTCTGCGTAGCGCGGAACCGGAAAAGGTCTGTTGTTCGAGGGAGATTGTTCGAGAAAGAGAGAGAAGAATGCATAAATACAGACGCCGGTAGCGATTGAAGACAGATTACATTTGGACTTTTGAAAAGTCGCCACGCGTGCGGAGAGACGGGGGTCTCGTTTGGACTTTGAATAATGAACCCGGCTCTGACGAGTGTATCAACGTTCTTCGGAACGAACATTTGTAAATGATTATTTAACCAAGATTTTGATATTTCAATAAACTCGACATAAGTAAGAGTTATTTCTACGACTATTATTAATTCTACAAGATACTGATTTATCGGAGCACGACGATAAAGATTAACAGGGCCTTTTACGAGTAATTTATTTCCTTTTAAGCCTTATTAATCCTTTTTACGAGCAAACCTTATTAGGGACCGAAAGCCCCGTCCGAAAGGCTAGCGTAACAAGCCTAGGGGCGAAGCCCCTAGTGTAATATTATATATATATATATATATATGCACACACAACCATACCTCGGAACTCGTCGCATTTCAACGCGAAAATAAATGCTTGTGTACTCGATGTTTGCTTTGTACTCATCGCACATGCAAAAACACGTATGGGGCAAGTCCCCCACCCCCATCCTCCATCCTGCCTCTCGGACGAAAAGAAAGACCGTCTTGCTGTTTCTCATAGTAGTTTGCGCTCTATGAGGAAAACCACATATTTCACCGTGTACTTTTTATGCTTTTTTCATGGTTATTTTTTCCTTACAAGTTATCACGAGTCAGAAGAAAATTTCGTGATACCTCTCGGTTTAAAGGTAGAATAGTGAGAACCACGATAGAACAGAAAAATGAGATATTAGCTAAGTATGAGCGTGGTAGCATGGACTGTACAAAGTGCCTAGAAAAACGATCTCTTCGATTGTGAAAAATTAAATATTAAAGAAGCCAGTGTTGCTAGAGGTGTGAAAGCCGCGACCAAGCAAAGTGATTAATGAAACACAGTTGGCAGGTGACAGCATATCCAATGCCATAATTTGCGAGAAGGCAAAACAAAGGCATGCCGATCTGTTCAAAAACAAACCTGGAACGGTTATGGAGGAAATTGGGGACGGAAGCTGTAACTCCGAAAAACTATGAAGGCTTTGAGGCTGAACCTAGCCCTATAGTAGAGGACACTGTATCTCTGGGCAAGTCTATGCCTGGAGATCAGTGACGAAGACATCGTAGAGTTAGTGGAGGGGCACACAGCCCAGTACTAAGGAGCTCTGCAGGAACTTCAGAAGAGGCAGCAACAGATAGTGGCTGAGGAACCTTCTTCAGGTCAAGATGAGGGATGAGAGGAAGCCTCCATTGCATTGATAAAAGAAATGTGTTCTAATGGGTTAAATTACAAAATTCTGTTCAAAAGTATCATCCTGACAAAGCTCTAGCAAGCCGAAATGTGGACTTCATGATCAACAATGTGTCACTTCAGAAACACTTTAAAATGTAGGCAGAAAGAAGTTCCTCTTGCTAGGTTTGGAGTGAAACTCCCTAAATCTGAGTCTACAACAGGGATCGGTGGTGTAAAGAGACAGAAAAGGCAGAAAAGAGACAGAAAGATTCCGGTGTCGTGCCTTCTTGAATTTGAATCTGGAAATACTTTCCTCCCTTTCTTTTCTCCTCACTTCACCTCTTAAAGGACGGATCGATTATCTCCAAATAAGATAGTATAAAAAAATTGCAGGATAAAATAATTACATATTGCAAATATAAATATTTCATGTCTGTTTGTGAGGATAAATCTTGTGAAATTCTGTATACCACCTGTGACATTAAATGTTCGTGTCCATTACTTTTGATTTAAGCATGACATGAAGGTCTCAATTGGGCGCGCGTTATATATCCTCATTAGCTATGGTTTTTAATTCTTTTATAATATATTCTTCCACGTTTGCTATTGTTTTTCTCTGCTATCTATAGATGGCAGCACATGACGGGTGTTACGACGACTTCTTCAGAAACAATATTTGAAACAAAATTTGAAGAGACGTCTCCAACAAACAAATCAAACCATTTTATTTTTTAAGATTACAACGCAAAAGAATAACATCGTATAACAAAATCTAGCTTGTTCGCTATTCATCTTACTTCGCTTCAGCGTGCGGTATAAACACAAAGTTTTTACACGTGCCTTCATTAATTTACAAACCCGCTGGCAATGAAGTCAAAGCTGTTATCTTTTTTTAAAATATGACACTAACATACTCCCCCGCCATGAACCTGAAGGGTTCATCAAAATACAAACATTTAAAGAATATAGATCCTTATATATTAATAACCCATAACATTAAAGCAATCAATGACAAATATACAAGTTTTTACAATAAAATTAAATACCATATACCAGTGATTTCCGCTTTTAAGAATCACGTTTGTTATTACTGTTTTTGATTCTTATAAGCGGTTGATTCTTATAGCCGAAATTTAGGTTTTTGGACAGGCACACGCACACCTATATATACATATATTAGATAATTTACCATTAAATAATCTTTAATTTACGTAAATTATCTTTTATTAAAATTATTTTTTATAATTTTAAAAATACAACTTAATTTCTAGACCTATAAGTAGATACACATGATTATAGTAAGAGAAGAAAAACAAACAATGTTTGGTACAACATACCTGCTTAACAGTTCAACATTTCAGCTACAGGAAGGGTGCAAGAAAAAGTTTTCTATGGTAGCTTGACGTAATAAAGTTTTCAGGAGGCTGTTTATACCTCTTTCAATACCAATAGTCTCAGACCAAGATTCTCCTTCTATCTTACGTTTCACAGTTTGATAACGTGCTGAATCTAATAATGCCACGCTTGCTTAAGTGATACTGGACATTTCGCCGAAGATTTATGCGTTTCAGGGTC
The DNA here is from genome assembly GCA_907164885.2 of Dolomedes plantarius. NCBI lineage: Eukaryota > Metazoa > Arthropoda > Arachnida > Araneae > Dolomedidae > Dolomedes > Dolomedes plantarius. The sequence continues at coordinate 62,816,410 of OU015500.1, forward strand.
CAGGAAGCCGCACCAGGATGTGGGAGGTGGAAAAAAAAGGGTCCCTGTCTTTGTTTGTCAGTGGAGAAAAGTGAAATTGGATCCGAAAGGGTAGGATGCCCCTGGGTCAAGCTAATGGGACAGTGTTTAGCTAAAGCGTTGAAGGGGAAACTATTATGTTATGTCTAACAAACAAAGGGATGCATTTTACGACTGTATTCTATCCCATCTTATCACTCTTTCTTTTAAAAAAAGAAAGAAAGAACTTCGTGGCTTTTGAGGGTTTAAGTGGCTTTTTTGGAAAAATGAAAGGAAAGCGAAGAGTGTAAACTGATTCTTAAAACCAGTGGATTGATTCTTTAAAACGAAAATTTTAACATGGAAATAATGCATTTGTGCTTGTTTTTGCGATATTGATTCTTATAAACAGTTGATTTTTATAACCACTGATCACTATAAGCGATGGTTACTGTACTTCAAAAGTAGCACAATTTAAACACATTGCACAATAAACACAGCAAACACTTAGCCAAATCAAAGTATTACAATGAATGAATAACATAAAAACAAAATTTGAACATTTTAATTTTGTACATAAATTTCACGAATTATATTTTACTTTCAGTTACCCATCCATTGACAATGGTGATAACTTTACAATGGGTCTCTTATATTCACCATTTACTGTTTTAACTTTTACAACTCTTACCTTACCATCCAACCAAGGGTACAACTCAATTACTCTACCCAATTTCCATCTTAATGAGGGTACTCCGTCCTCCTGAATTAATACCAAATCATTCAATTTTATATTTTCCTTGGGTCGAACCCAATTGTTACGCTTTTGCAAAGATGACAGATAATCAGTAGACCATTTTTTCCAAAACCTTTGCAATATTTGTTGTACCAATTTCTACCGCTGAAGGGGACACAACTTATCCTGTATTAAATCCTGATCTGGCAATGCAGTTAATGCTGTACCGATAAGGAAATGACCAGGGGTTAAAACTTCAAAATTTTCAGGATCATCTAACGACATTGGCATCAACAGACGCGAATTAAGGCAAGCCTCTATCTGGTTTTTTAGGGTCAAAAATTCTTCAATTGTCAAAATTTGCTCTCCTACGGTTCGTTTCAAGTTCATTTTAAGAGATTTAAGGGGGTCCAGGGCACAAAATTGTTCGAATTTTCGAAAAAAATTTTATTGCATTTAAAATTTTTGTGTTCTTTTGCGCTTAAAATGACGTTTAAATCATGTTTCTATCTTAATTAGAACAAGAGAAATTATTATTTTTTTTCAACATTCTGATAGTAGCCAATAGTTATTTAAACCTGTAAGTGCGTTTTTCTGCATGATGGGTTTTTTCCCCATTTCTCGTCTTTAAATTGTTATAAGTCAAGAACCGTTAAAGATAAATGATTGAAACTTGCAACATGTCTTTTTCAACTATTTTACTTTAATTTTGATTCAGCAAATTTGAAAAAAATATTTACTTTGGAAAATATGATTTTTAAAAAATAAGTTACATAATTATTTTCGTAATTTTTAATCTAAAAATTTTTAATTTTTTTAAAAATTAATATTTAAAAAATATGGTGAATCAAAATTAAAATTTATATATTTCTGTTTAATTAAATGAAAAAATTTTGAAATTCGACAAATAATATTTCGAGTTATAACGATTTTAAATTACTCCACTTTTATTAAAACTTTTAAATTTTAAAATTTTTTAAAAACTTTTTGAGAAGTTTTATGGTGTGATTTTTTTTACAAATTATATGGTTAACCGTCAGAAAAAAATTCAAAATTTTAACTCAATAAATAAATTTTTTTTCAAAATGTGCCCTGGACCCCCTTAACGGCAGCCTCCCCAATACCACCATGATGTGGTGCTGCATGGGGGTTAAATCGCCATTTCACACTCTCATTCACAAAGTCGTCAACCGTTGGGCTCTCTTGCGGCACCAGTATAATTCGCATCACAGTCACTCCAAATTTCTTTTAGTTTTCCTCGACGAGACGTGAAACGTCTCAACGAGGCTATGAAATCTTCAGCCGTCAGATCACTGACAAACTCAATATGGACAGCTTTCGTATTGAGACACACAAAAATGCACACATATCCCTTAAAGGATTTTACACCCCTCCCTTTTCTTGTGGTTAAAGAAAATTGTCTTTCAAAATTAGTTCCAACATAGGAGAACACACGTGAAGGGTTGACTCTGGCTGATGGAAGATCAGCCATGAACTGTGTCATGGTTCTGGCTCTTTGCCGATGACACCTGGTGCACTGGAATATCAGGCTTTTCACAAGCCGTTTTCCACTGATAATCCAGTACTGTGCCGCAAGCGCAGTCAACACTAGATTAACACCACCATGCAGATGAGTTTCGTGGAATTGGCGGATTATCACTTTTGTCACATGATGGTCTTTCAGTAGAATGATGGGATGTTTTCTTGCTTCTGGTAAATTCGCACGTCCCAGTCTGCCTCCCACTCGAAGCAAACCTTGCGAGGCCAGGAACGGTGCAAGCGAGGATATCGGACTATTCACAGCAATCAGCTTTTGTCTTTTGAGAGCGTCGATTTCACTCTTAAACGATTGGTGTTGAACAAGTTGAATCACCGTCTTAGATGCTGTTCGTAGATCTTCTCTTGTTAGGAAACCTAATTTCCTTTCCTTCACAGCTTTGCAGTTCTCAATGAAGCGGAGACACCATGCCAGTATTCTCTGCATTCTGTTCCAGGATGAAAATTTAAGGAGAAGTTTGTTATGGATCGGTTCAAGTTCTACAGGATTTAAGTTCACACCAATCTCCTCAATCTTTCCTTCCATAGTTTATTCGTCTTGCAGCTGCCTTACATCTGGTTGATCAGGACTTTGGACATCGAAGCTCTTTTTACTTTATCTGAGCAGGTGGTCAACATCAAGTTCCGGAATCTTTCCGTTAGGCCAGGTAGTAGTGGACAGCCAAGGTGGTCCCTGTCGCCAGAGTGTACTATCAATGAGTGCTTTGAGTGGTACACTCCTTGTCAGCATGTCTGCTGGATTCTGTTTTCCAGGACAGTGGCGCCAGTTCATAGGATCAGTCAGTTCATGAATTTCTCTGATGCGATTTGACACAAATGGCTTCCAGTTCTTGGCCGCACCCTTGATCCAATGGCATGTTATTGTGGAATCTGATCACAGTACTATGTTGGATGATTTCAGTTCAAATAGTCTTTGTAAGTAACTAGCCATTCTCGCTCCGATTAGTGCTCTCATTAGCTCTAACCGTGGAAGAATAAGCTTTTTTAACGGGGCTACTCGGGCTTTTGACAGAATCAATCTTATCGCAATTTTATTTTTTCTAACATTTCGAAAATAAGATACTGCGCCAAATGCAATTGGACTCGCATCGCAAAATACGTGTACTTCAACTTTTCCGTCCAAATCTCTCAAATCGTTGCCAAAATACCCCTTTTCCAAAAGCCAATCTTGTAACTTTTTTCAGAGCACCAAATTTCCCATTTAACCCTTTGTTACTTTGGAATTTCTTGATCCCAATCTAAACCTAGTTCCTGTTGATGTGTGATGCGGTAATAAAATACAAATATAACATTACACACATTTTATTGCCTCACATTAAAGAACACATACTACACCAGGCAACACGGACAGATACATTTCAAAGACTATAACGGAACATCGTTTCAGCCGTTCAACAGATTGGTCACGTGGGTATTGGCAACTTGGCTATTACAATTCTAGCGCCAACAGTTCCCACAATTCTTGCAACAAACATTTTACTCTAATCACATATGGAGCTACGAAATCTAATGGGTCAAACAATTTGGCAGCTACCTGTAAAATATAGCGTTTGGTTATTTTTACAGCTTCCCGACTCTTTAGTAAACCAACAGGTTCCAACTTTAGTAATTCATCTTTTGTATCCCAAATCATTCCTAACACCTTGACATCACTATCAGCGCCACCATCTTCACTAAGCTTTCCCTGGTTAATCCACAAATCTCTCAACCCTTTAAAATTCGTATTGAATTTCCTTAAATTCATACTAGCGTCACTCAAAATATCAACAGCATCTTGAGCAAGAATTGCATTTCTTCAACAGATTTGCCCCCTAATATTAGATCATCAACGTACAAAAACTTGTTCAACATATCAAATGCTGCCTCATTTTACTCTTTATACCGTTTTATATGAATTTTGAGTGTAGCCGCAAGCAAAACTGGGGAGCACTTTACTCCAAAGGTAACTCGAGTCATCCGCCAAATCTGAAAACTATTTTCACACCAATCATTAAAACAGACGAATCTCAAGAAGTCCCTGTCTGATTCTTTTATGCCAATTTTCAGAAAGGCCTTTTCGATATCGGCACAAAATGCAACCTTAAATCCACGAAAGGTTAGTAAAACATCTAAAACATTGGGATTCAGATTAGGGCCAGATTTCAGACAGTCGTTTAACGAGTTTTCGCCTTTCATTTTACAAGACGCGTCAAATACGATTCGCAATTTGGTGGTTGACGAGCTTTCTCTCAAGACCTCTCTATGCGGCATGTAATAAGAGTTCTTTGGTGCTATTTCAGTACAGGTTTCGACAACTTTGGCTTTCATTTGATTAGATACTACCTCCTTATACTCTGACAAAAATTTGGGGTTGATTTTTACTCGATCGCGTATGCTATCAAATCTACGCTTTGCAACTAACCAATTACTTGCAAGTTTAGATTCAAGTTTACGTTCATCCCAAAGTAAGCCAGTATCATAACGTCCATTTATAAATTCTAGGTCTCTTTCAAAGTCCGACAAAACCTCAACATCACTCTCAGATTGATAGTTTAGTTTGTCATTTATTCCCAAAGATTCTAAAGTCCAAAATCGGGGAAGAGTTCCGTATCCTGTGCCGCTTGGCGCTATTTGGCACGGTTTCTGAGTTTTCCGCGTTTGGCGGAAAACTCAGAATAATGCAACCTACCTAAGCAACTCCATTTTTTCGGTGTCACTTAGGCGTAAGGTATCCCACTACCTTCGGAGCACTTAAAACGTACTTGAGTCAACTTCTGTCTTATTTTTCTTATTTTTACCAAAACACGAAAATAATGAAAAAATAGAGTGAAACTTTTAACAAACATTCAACTTTTAACAAAATTTATGAATTTGGGTTGAAATTTAGCAAATTTTTACAGAAACAGCTCTAGTTCTAAAAAGAAAATTATGCATATAAAATTAATTTCTTTTTGTCATATGTACATAATTACCTCCTGAGTGTAATGAAATAAAAGCTAATCGATATCGGGAAATCTAAAAAAATTACAGATCATTATATGCAATTACATGTAAAATTTTAGTAATTTGTCATGATATTTTCTAAAAATTCAGCTAAAATACTCAAAACCAAATCTGTAGTTCATACATTTTAAATAGTAAGAAAAACATACGGGAAAAATTTTATAGACATATCACAATATTTGTTTACATTTTTGATTAAAAATGAGTTCCTCAGAAAATATAATTAAAGTTTTCCACTTGTATTGAAATTTATAGCTGCTACTGATCTTTAAATCACTGTCATTTCATTTCTAATGATCGTATAGAAAAAAATACAAGCAGAAATGGAAATTTACAATCTTTAAGAAAAAGGATTAAAAACATTTTCGGAATGTTCGTCAAAATCAACGTTTTAAAGGTAGTCGGATACCTAAAAACAAAACAAATAAAATTTTATAACTTACCAGAAAGCCACATTTTGAAGAAACAAATATGGTGGGGATTTTGAGTAGTCTCAATTGCATCGGCCATTTTTTTTTAAAGGATATCCCCAAAAAATGTAATACATTAAATTTCTTATAGTGAAAATATCCACAAGAACCATTTACCTATTTTTAAATAATCACATTACTGTGATAAACTTTTAAAATCACTTTTAGAAAGGGAAAAATTAAAAAGTGAGGGATGCATAGCGAAAAAATAACCAGAAATTGGCAGAAGCAAAGAGACTTACCTGCAATCCCTTCATACGCGGTCAAAATGTCCGTTCAAAAATAAACTATAGAATTGGTAACGTTTGAAATTACCACGTCATTAAAATTAAATTGATTGGCCTTTAGATATACCACGTGAAACACATCGCAGCAGAAATGAATGAGAATACACCGTATTGAAATATTTGTCGCCTCAAAAAAAATCGCCAAATTTTCCGGCACAGGATATGGGACTTCTCCCCAAAATCGTTTTAAATTTTCATTTAGCGATTCTTCCTCACCAAAACAATGAAGATTCATAACACGCGTTTCCTCTGCTTTCGGGAGTAAGTGATTCAACTTACCATGAAGCATCCAACCAAACACTGTTTTATCGCCACTAGCTGTTTATCAAGTGGAGTTATCCGATTTGTACAAACTATTTCCCACATCAGATCGGCACCCAAAAGAACCTCGACTCGATTAGAGACTGGGTTAAACTATTCTATCCCCTTTTCTTTCAGAAAAGGTTGGAGATCCTTTCCAGGATAATTTACACGCGCTCCACTAATTTCATTTGTCACTAACAATTCAGTTGTCCATTCCATGTGAGGATATCTAACATTTTGAAGGCTAATACGAACAACGTCATACATAGTTTTTCGGGGAACCTTACTGACAAATGAGTATAGTAACAGACTTTCTTTTCGAACTACAGGACGTTTTAAATCATCAGCAACTGATTTTAACACAAAACTTCTTTGACTTCCCCCGTCAACTAAAACTGTGACATTATAATTGGTGTTATGGTTAGACTTTACGTGTCCAACACATGTTTGCAACAATACATTATTTGTCGTGTTTGACACGGACGACACAAACGTTTCGTGAGGGGCTTCGTTTGTGGTGGATTGCTTACAAATTGACGTTCTATGATTTCGAGAACCGCATTTTTCACAAGAAGTTTTAGACCAACACGCCTTTGCAAAATGACCTCGTTTAAAACATTTAAAGCAATGGTTGCTTATTTTCAATTTATTTCTCTTTTCGTCTAACAAAAGCTCATCGCATTTATCACTTTCAAGATTTTTTGAGCAAAATACACACCCAGAACTGGTGTTATTAGTAACCAAGTTAGCAGCAGAAGGCATGTAGTTTTTGCTTTTGTTTCTAAAACGAGGATTTCCACTATCTTTGAACTTAAAATATTCACGGGGTATGGCATGTTGCTGCTTATGGTGTACATTCGTTATCAGACACGTTGCTTCTCTGCTCTCAATCTCTTCGCGCAGGAATTCGATTAACTCGTCAATGTCGTTTTTATTTTTTGACTTTCGAAATTTGTTAAACAACAACAATGTCTATTCGGGCAATAATTTCAAAATTACAGGACCAAGCAAATACCCATACGCCCCTGAAGTGACGTTTAAACTGTTCAAATTACGCACTTCTACTACAACGCTGTAGTGCAATTTTCGGTACTTACGGAAAATCCAGTCGACCATAAAAGTTGGCGCAAATCCGCCAAACCTCGCGGCCCCTTCCGCCGCCAATCATTTTAGCGGCATAAAATCTGCAATTGCACGCAAAATAGAAACAAATATGTCCTCTTCTTTGTGAAGACGACGCCACATGAATTCAGCCATATAGGAATCTAAGTGGTGTCCCGCTGTCCCACGTTGTCCTTTGTTCCGCCACTTGGCCGAACCCCACAATCGCTCAATGTTTTGTGTATGTACGCCGGTATCCGGATCTACAAAGTTATACTTATGATTAACTTTGAAATGTTCGAAATTAGCAGCTCTTATTTTGTCGGTTTTATAAGCTCTCCATGAGTCTGAGTACTATATTGTAGAACCTTCTTCGATGTTATCTTTTATCGCTTGCATAAGCGTTATCGCCTTCCTAGCTGGAATTTTTACGATAAAACACTCGTTGGTCTTCTTGCAAATGCTTCTAAACAACCATTGCTCGGGAGTATTCTCCCTGCATGGTTTTTACGCTTTGAGAAAAGTCTCTAATCAATTTCGACAATGAGTTTGGCCCCTCCGATTTTTTTCTTTGGCCTTGTAAAGACTGTGTGTACAAACTTCTCTTAAGTAATTATTTCAACCGATAACAGTCTTGTCACTCAACTCTAATTCTCCTTTTCCCCATTCAGTAGTAGTCAATTCTCTGTGCCAGCTGTAAATAAATCTTAGTGCAGTCACAAATGAAATGGTTGAACTCTCGAACCATATTTCTTTCCGAATGGATATTCGCTTCTGACAAGTCTTAATATTGCAACGCCATTGAATCTGCGTTTTTAAATAAAGCGGCATATCGTGGCCATTAACGCATTTTTTGGATGACGGTAAGATTCCATACCTTTGAAAGAATTCTACTGCTTCTTGATCTGTAGTTGGTAAATCCCAAATTTTAAACACTTTATACAACGCAGAAATACAACGAAACTTAAAACAGCGACAGCTTAACTGCAAGAGCTAGAAACTCTTATCAAGGTCACATTGAATCACGTGTGACTGGTTTTACCATCATTGGCTAAAAATCACCTTTTGGTGCCATTGCCTTCATTTGGCGAAAATGGTCGACTGGATTTTCCGTAAGTACCCAATTTTCTTAGTGCCTTGGGATGACTGTTACTCAGGGGTTCTAAATTCAATAACCTATTCATATGCGTACTAACCAGAAGATCAGGTCTCCCAAATCAAGTCTTCAACAAATATACCGCTGCTTCATAATTTTCCGCCGGATTAGACAACCCACTGATAGCTGAAAATGCCTGCCCAACAAGACACCCTTTCAAATAGCAAAACTGTTTTACTGGCGACAATGCTTCGTTTTTGTGTATCGCCCATTCAAAAGAACCCCACCAATAGTTCCATGAGGATATTTCCCCTCCAAATTTCTTAAATTCTAATTTCGGCAGTTGCACATTATTCCTATTATCTTGCCTGTCAATTTTATTTCGGAAATTAGAACTACCCGTTTTAGAATTTAAACATTTGTCAATTTTAGTTTTCCATTTTATTATTTTTTTCCTGGTAATCCTCTGATACCTCGACCTCAGTTTCAAGCTCTTCCACAGTTAGGCCCTTTTCTACTTCGGAGTCAAGAATCTGAAGTTTTTCTTTTTTCTCTATTAACTGCTGCAAAAATTCTGAAAAGTTGTCATATTTTTCAAATGAATCTTCCAGTTTTAATTCTCCCTCGATTTTAGAAAAGAGTTTTGTTGTTAATTGCCTAATGATTTTTCTTGCTCTGTATTCTGCCATTTTGCAAAACACACTTTTAGATCAAGTTCAACGCTATATTCAAATCAAGCCAAAAAGTTATACCTGATAATCTGAAGGTCCTTATCCCAGGTTCCTTCGGCACCAAAAAAAAATATGTTAAACGACTTCTTCAGAAACAATATTTGAAACAAAATTTGAAGAGACGTCTCCAACAAACAAATCAAACCATTTCAATTTTTAAGATTACAACGCAAAAGAATAACATCATATAACAAAATCTAGCTCGTTCACTATTTATTTCACTTCGCTTCAGCGTGCGGTATAAACACAAGGTTTTTACACATGCCTTCATTAATTTACAAACCCGCTGGTGCTGAAGTCAAAGCTGTTATCTTTTTTAAAATATGACACTAACAACGGGTGTAAATAAGCTCCCTCTTCCCCATTCCATTTCTATTCCGACAAAACTGTGCACACAATAATTTATATATCTCAAAGGTAAGGGCAAGGTACCACTATCAGATCTCGAGCTGATAGGAATACGATGGGTTTCCCCGAACTTAGAAGGAGGAAATATCTCCTGCAGCGGAATTTCGATTGGAAGTTGCCGTTCGCTTTCAAAATTCTATTCGGCTCTGCTATATTTAACTTCGAAATTTGCGGTTCCGATTTTAGGGCCTGTTCACATAGGAGTCCGTTGCGTTGCGTTAAAGAAAAGATGCCGTTGAGACGAAAATAAACCAATCATAGGCGTTAAAAATTTCATTGCTAATCGTTTGGACGCCTATGATTGGTTTATTTTCGTCTCAACGTCATCTTTTCCTTAACGCAACGCAACGGACTCCTATGTGAACAGGCCCTTATTCTTTTCGATCGAAAGTTAAAGTGGGGTATGTCGCATACCGCTAGGTACTCCAAAAACCCATTACTTTACCTTACCTTAAGTTCGAATTCGACTGTATACTTCGATAAGCGCCGATTCAACAAATACACCCTCACATCATGAGGAGTATGGTGTTTTCGAGATGGAATTGAACAAAATGTATGTTTGATCCCCGTCTCTAAAAAATACTTAAATTAATGACAGATGTCCTTTCCTCTTTATGTCTGTCGAAAGTGGGGGGAGGGGGACTGTATGAGTAACTACTCTACAATTTTTTTTTCTCTGAGAAGTAGACTGCTAGACACTTGTCCAAGAACATTCTCCCGTGGCCTCTTTAGGATGAAGAACATCCCTCACTATGAGTGTGGAGAAGGGGTGGACAGAAACGCCCAGGCCTTAGTCGGGATTCGAACCCGACTCCACTGCGTGATGAACTCAAGACGCTAATAACTGTACGATGTGAGAGACTCTCAATAATTAATTGATAAATAAAGTAATTATGACATTGAGATATCCAAAAATCTTACATTTTTAGTTGGTCATGAAGTGTACTGTGACACAGAAAAATCTCCCCCCCCCCGTAATATTGCATTATCTTAATATAATTAAATATAATTTTCAACTAAAGAGAAAATGATTTGCTTAATTTTTTGTTTTATAAAAGAAGCACATAAAAACTCATTCCGGGGAAATCCTGTCGTTTCTCTTTGCAATTTTTATGGGCTTCCTTTTAATACATCTTGGTGAAAAAAAATATTTATTTTTGACATAAGTTTAGTTTCTCTCTAGCTACGGATATTTTACAAAATATCGCACAAATATTGATTTTTTAAAAACTTTTCGCAGGTGATTATAAGTTTTTTTTTGGCTTACCGTCTGTAAAATATATAATGTTCTTATCTTCAAATAAATAAGTGATGAAATTTAACAAATTTTTTAAAAATTTAACTGTGTAATAAGTGCTTGAAAATGTTTTGTCGTATTTGAGTGTGTGTACTACTTGTATTTCAGAGCAATGCGCCTATTTTTTTTTCTTTACTACTGATTTTAGAATTAATCAGTAAAAAGTTGAATTAGTTTAGAATATTAAATATCTATATATACGTTCTGACATCATTTGAATCGTGACAGCTCGTGACATCTGTATTGATGAGCTTTTCTTTTATTTGTCTGAGGTAACAGTAATAGTTATTGAGTTCTGTATGGGTTACATTTTTCTTTTTTATACATGCATAAAAGTAAATTTGCCTATTAACAATGATTTGTCTATATGTTAATCGATGTTTCTGTTGTATAAATTAGAGGTTTCTTGTGCATGCAGAAAATATTTGGCGTTTTTAACTAGCAGACTAATATTTTACCTTTAACTAAATAAATGCTTTTTTTTTTCAAAGCTCATTTATGTTTGTTTTCAGTAGGTATTAGCAGAAATAACACTTTATTGTGTAGTTATGTGTACTGAAAAACAGATAGCTCTAGATTACTATGGTTAATTGTTTTGCAAATCTGTATGTTTGAAAAATCATAAGCAGTGTGTGATTTAAGTAAGACTACTTTGTACAATATTTGAAATTTCTTAAAACAAGCTTTTGTGATTTCAGATGGTAGAATTATTGACACTAAACATTTTCTGTCATGTTACTGTAGTTTCATAAATTTGTAACCTAGTTATAAAGGATGTCTTCTATACTTGGAATGATGTTAAAAATGCAATAGAATTTTGATGTCTCTGTGAAATTTTGTACATTTTAAAAATAACTTAGAAGATAATGTTAATTGATGGGAATTTAGTTTGTACCTTTATGTTAATATTTTATTTCTTACATCTGGGGTTTATTAAATAAAATAAAAATAAAGGATTTGAAAATTTAGATAAAACCAAAATGAATTGCATTTTTAAAATTTAGAGTTTTTTGATAGATTTTATAATGAAATATATATTTTGTGTAAGTAATTTTGAATGGTCTTTCAAGACAGTCTTATCTGTAGAAAGTGTGCTAAAAAATCTCATTTGGGGGGGGGGGGGAATCAGAAATCTTTTCACATTTCTATAAAAAGGTTGGATTATATTTTTTATATCTGTGCTTCTTTGATCCGAAAGTTGATATGATTTAATATTTGTTTTGGATACTGATCTTCTCATTGCTGAGTGCCATTAGATTCATTTATATCTTAATCATGCAAAAAGTTATTTGATTAAATAGAGGGGGGGGGGGGGAAGTCTGTCTATATGAGCTATTAACTTATTGTGCCTCTTTTTCATTAATCTGTTACAATGGTTTCTTTTTATGGAATTATCTTTAGTAGCTTTAGGCTTATAATTGTCTAGTTTATTCCTTTAAACAAAGCTTGGATGAAAAAAATCAATGACTTAATCATGTTTGAACTTGAAAGTAAATCTTATGATTGCATAAGAAAAATTTAAAGCTTGAAAAGTTCATTTTCAGTGAACAGTATATTACAGGTAATCCTTTTTTTACAGTTGATTAGGACTGACATCATAAATAAATCATAGTTTCTATGTTGATAAACTTCTCAATAAACTATCTATTAGGAAGAGTGTTGTTGTTATAAAGGTGCAAAAAATATAAGGGATAGAAAATATTCTTTAATAAAAATTTCTTGCATGTTTACATGAACTTTCTCATGTTGCTAACTCTTGTTCATAGTTGTTGATCTAAATATGCAAGATCTAATGTGTTAATGAGTTATTATGGCCGAATGGCTAGGGCGCTGGCTTTCGGAACCAGAGGGGTTCGAATCCCATTCTTGGCGTGGACGTTTGTAGCCATTCGGAATCGGCTTTAAGCAGTAGGTCCCGGTCTAATTAGCCCTCGTGTAGCAAAAAATGACTGTAGCGCTCCAAACCAAACCAAACCAACCTAATGAGTTAATTTTATCTAGTTCTAGTATAGATTATTTACTAAAGCTTTGAAGCTACTATCCCAATTTTTTATTAAGAGCTTTATGTGCTGTATAGAAATTAATACATTCTGCATGTATTAATTTTTTATGTTTAGTTTGTAATTTATACTGTTTTGTAATGATAATCTTGTATATATATCTTTGTATTCATAATTCCTAATAAGTTTGTTTGGGCACACTTAATGGTTTATTGTTAACTTTTGTTATATAGGGTTTGTACAATCGGAATTCAAATTAATTAGATGTATGATAATAATTCAGTTTTTAACCTTTTTATTGCTTTTAGGCTTTAAACTGCATTTACTACTTTTAGGTATGAAAGCAATTCATATAATTAAAGAAACATTTGTATAATAAATTGAATAAAGTAGAAACCTTTTAGCATAGGTTAAAGTGATATAAAATAACTTAAAATAATTGTTTGGAAAAATTTCTAACCTATTATTGTTACAGTTATATTTTAAGAACAGATTAATTTATTTTCAAGGTATTTTTACTACCATAGCTGAAAGACTCTCAATTTGACTTATTATCATAATTCTGTTTTTAACTTTTAAAACAACCAATTTTTTTAGTTAAGCTTTTCTATACATAGCAGATTCATTTTCAGGTAGTGAAATTATAAATTATATTGTTAAATCTTCATATTATTCTATATTATTTCTAAATTATCTTTATATTTTCCATATTATGTTTCTATATTTGTTTTTACTGCTATTAGCTTTTTATGATGTCTATATTTGTTTATTTATAAATTTATTTCTCTGATTGTAGAGTAATATATTTTGGGGTATGCCATTAAAGTTTTTCCTGGATATTTCGAAATAACACATATATTTCAAATAAGTAGACTTAATGAAGCGACGAAGAGACAACATTCTTAATCAGGTATAAATAAGATTTATCATATTTTTTGTATCTTTGTTGTCCAGAACAGAAATATGAAGTTTTTTTTATTTGTTAAATTCTACTTTTTATGTACTATTTAACCTTATTCAAAAGCAAGTAAATTTCACTTAAAAATTTGATCTCTGGCTATATCTTTATCTGATAGATTGTAAAGAATTTCTCCATCTGAGTATATATGTTTGTGCAAGTGTGATGTGTCTGTTTTTGTCTGTCAGTATATAAAATTTTACTATTGCCTAATGCTTAAGGTACAAAGTCTGCAAATTTGTATTTAGTTGTAGGCATAGGTGCTTTTAGCCATTCAGAATTGGTTTCAAGCCATAGATCTTATCTGTTTACCTCCCTTGTTACAAAAAGGACAGAAGTGCTCCAAAATTAACTGACCAGCAACTGTGCAAAAAGTTCTGAAACGACTATTTAATACACAGTAGGATACTGTGTAAGAATTAATAAGTTCTTACTTTAATATATTATAAAATATGCATATTTTAAAGGTAAAAGACATAATAATAAAGTTGTATTAAGAAATTTTTCTGTAGTTAGGGTTTTTATTATGGCTCTCTGGATAATAAAGATTTTATTTTTTAATATAGCATTGATATTGAATTTATTTGATATTATTAAAAATCTGAATTTTTTTTTTAGCCTACAGTAAAGAAACCTGATGTAAATACCTCAACAGATTTACGTTCTAAAATTGGTGCCAAATTACAAACTTTACTTTTGGCTAACAGAGTTGAAACCTTGAAAAGAAGGCAAGCTTTTTTACTTGGAGAACCTCAACATCATTCTGAAATTATAATTGATCCAACTGTAGTGGTGAAAACTGAAGCACCTGATGCAGAGGAGTGTAATGAGGGTTCAGCAGTCATTGATTCACCAAACTTTTTATCATCTGCTAAGTCTCGTATCACTGAACTTTTAAATAAACAAGGTGGAAGTAATAAATATAAGGTACAAGAAACTTTTACACTGTAATTTTTACACATTGTGTTAGCTTTTGTAATTTTCTGCATCTTTTATATAAAGTTTTTAAGTTATTTATTTATTTATTTATTTTTTGTGGTCCTGTGAAAATTATATTAATATAGTGAAAGAAATTGATGAACCATATTTTTCTTAAAAAATATAGTTATCTAGTCTCGAATTTAATGACTATTTGTTCCTTAGTTGAAATAATTTTTAGTTCTGTCTTCATTGCATCTATATAAGCTGTAATAAATCTATTGTATTAAAATGCATCAAGTAATATTTAAATAAGGATAACAAAATATTCAGTTTTTAAATGCCTTAAACATAATTGCTCAATTGTGTTATATCTGAATTTCTCTTAACATGTTTTTTATTTTTATGCTGACCACTTAAAATCTTTTGGAATGTTTGTCCTCAATGTCACAGAATTTTCTGCATTTATTGTTTTTATTGTTCTGAAAAAAAAATTTTTTGGTTGTTTGTTTTTTGGCATTTCTAGCTGTTAATACCTGTCATTAAGATTTATAAATGATAACTATATCTGCATAAAAAATTTGCCTGATCTATTTCTTTACACATGAATGAGTAAAAGCTTTAATATTACATAAATATTTGAAATACATTGTTAAAGCAATAAGATAGGATTGTTTATGAATTTTTTATAACTTAAAAATTTTTTTTAAAAACTGCTTTTGATCTTTTAATTACAGAACTCTGAAAAAGAAAATTCAAACTCAAGTAGTGAATGTCGCTCTGTTCCTTCTGTAAACTCTGCAACTTCAAGTTCCGACCCTTTACAAAGTCAAACTTCATGTAGTTTTCAATCATTTTCATGTAATTCGTTAAATAAGAGGAAAAAGCTTTCAAATAATAAAAACTGTCCTGATACATCTTCTGATGTTTTAATCAGTCCACACTTGCAGAATATGGTTGTTGTCGTTGAAGATGTAATGAAAAATAGGACAAGACGTAATCATACTTTATCTAATAAATCTGTAAGTGAAACCTATTCTTTGAGTTCTGAATCCTCAAAGAACAAAAATTTTTCCATTGATAAACAAAGGAAGAATAAAGCTGCCAAAGATCATGTAGTTAATGAAGTTTCTAATTCTTCAGCAACATGTGATATAGACTTTTGTACTATTGTTGATGATAGTACTACTTTATCTCAGTCATGTAGAAATTTGAATTCTGCCGATAACATTAACCTCAATGGTAATAATTCTGAGTTTAATAGTTCTAAATCTAAGTCATCAGGTAATTTTAAAAGTTCAGCACCGATTTCATTAAATGATTGTGGCCTGCTTTCTGAGGTTATGGATCTAGGTGAAATACTTATTACTACTGGGGAGTCTTCAAAGCTCTGTTCTAATCATACTGAAAATGATTCTGAACTCATTGATGATCCTGGATTGCATAATAAAGTTACTGATGGAAACAGTTCTATTTCTAGTGATAATCAGATTATAAACAATGAAAGCCATGATCCTGATGTTGTTCTCTTGTGTGTGAAGCGTCCAACACATGAAGTTATAACGTTAGAAGTATGTTTTTCTTCTTTTCTTCAAAAATTTAATTTTGTTTAAAATTTTAGATCTTAGTGTCTGTTATCTATTAAAATTATTAGTAATACATGTTACATTTTCTAAAATCATACATTTAACAAAAAATTTTCTTTCCAGAATTATATATATATTTTTATTGTTTTGTGTGTGGGGGCAGGGTTTTGTCTATAAGTTCTCTGTAAATAACCTAGCGTGAAATAAAAACAGTTCTCCTAGTTTAAACAAAAGCCTGTCCCTGTACACTTTTTGTTCTAATTATTTTTACTAAACTTACTCCTGAATCATGTAAGCAACCAAAATATCCAGTGTCATTTGGACTTTTTTTTTTAACATTTTGTAATATAAGTTAAATAAATTTTTCTCAAGGGTGGCACCTTTACATAAGACAAGATATTTTTTGGTTGTTTCATGTGTACTCTTATTGATAAAACAAACCTGAAGTATAGTGGAAAATAATCTGAGCATTTGGTGCTAGAGTAGATTAACTGAGATGATAATTTTTATGAAGGAAAAAAAAACTTATTTTCACCAATTTCTAATAAATTTGAATTTTAGCTCTTGAGGCTCTAGAGGAGTCTTTTGCCTCTTTAAGATAGTTTAGTTTTATATAGAAGTAGTTAATTTCAAGTACTGAGCAGGTCTGTTTCTCATGAAGTTCAGTTTTTAAACTTTATAATCTGTTCTTTCAGATGAATGGTTTTTATTGCTCTGAACTTAATGATCTGTATAGAAGCCAACTTTGCAAGTCTACTAGCTATGTTGTGTGGTAGGGAGAAACATCAGATTTTGGCTAACCATGAAAAGTGGTTTTGTACCTCTAAGACGGATAAAGTGTCCTAAACCTGATATGTAACTTTTTGATAAAATATCCATTAAAATCTAGAAGGCTGTATTGAAGGACCAAAAATTTTTTAGAAATGTATAGCTAAAATATATTACTTCTCTTGCAATATGTCTTGAAAATAATGTTTTTATTGAAAGGCACCTGATACAGAATTTAGGAGTTAATATATTTATAAAAAAAAAAAGGAGGTCTTCAATTTTACTGCATCAGAACTGAAAAAAAGGAAAGCTAAAATCTATTTGTAAATGTTTTATTTTTTAGTAATTATTAATTTAATACTTGTAAAAAGAAAACCTACATTCTCACGAGTGGAATGCTGAAAAATTATAGTATTTTAGTTTGCAATATTCCTCATATTAGAAAATTTTCATTACATGAATGATATTTTGAAATTGTTCGAGAAAGTAATTTGGGTTTCATAAAAGACCTAGAGGAATGATTCTGGTACTACTGGATATTGCATATATGAATAATTTAAAAATTACAATTAAATAGACATTTTCATTAAAATCTGCTTAGTATATATATTAATTTTTGATAGGGTTAAAAATATTACAGTCAAATTTTTTAGTATAATTTTAATATCAAATTTACTCTGAAGAATTTTTGTTACTTTAAAATGGTGTTTCTTAACCTGTGATTAATTTATCCTCTTAAATGGATGAGCATTTATTTTGAATTGGAGGATGATCAAAGATGGGGCACAGTTATAAATACTGTACCCTTTTAGAATTTGTTTTGTAGCAGAAGTTATCTTAATCTATACAAAAACCTTTTTTGTTAGACATTTGGGGAGGTATAAGTAAAATGAAATAATTTTTCACTGTCTGTAAACAGAGTACCTATCACTTAGGCGTTTTTTTTTTTTTTTTGGTTTTTAATTAATTTTTTATCTGAAAACCAGGCCCATGGAATTAATACTTTTACTAATCTTTTGAAAACCAAAATCTTCTCTTGATGTGGTAACCTACATTGTCTCTTAGCTGCAAGCATGTGTGGCAGTGTACTGATTTCTTTGAATTTGCACAGTTTCTTTTACTTTTTATACCCACAGCCAAGTGTAGCTCATGAACAGATGAAACATTCATAATAATCCAAAGCATTTTTGTTGATAAAGAATGTAGAATGTGAAATAAGTAAACTCTTTTACGTCTGTAATGTGTAATTAGTAATACAGATCACAAACCTGTTCAGAACAATATGCTCTCGAAACGATCGATATATTGGAACTATAAATTCCCCAATAAAATATCTGGATAATTCAGAACTACCAGTGATGTTTTGAATTTCATTCTTTGAATATGTTACAAAATTCTCAATTTCTGTCTCCATTATATCATGGGAACCTTTCAAGCATTAAGAGAAGACTGCTAGTAAGAATTAAGCTCTCTCAGAATTAAATGTAAATAAAACATTGAAACACAGATCATTTATGTGATCTTAAAAGTATCAAATCATAAGTCACTAATATGGCATCAATGTGTAATAATGTCTACAAAATATTGAACTTCAAGGAAAAGAAAAAAAAATTGAGAAAAAAATAACTCTAAAGTTTAAATTTCTTGTTAACTTTTAATTATAACGTTTGTTTTATGAATAACAATTTATAAAAATACTAGCTGAAAACCCGCACTTCGCTACGGAGTACATTCAAAGTAAAAACATCGGTGAATGTATGCAATTAATGCCAATATATATATAATAAATACGACGATCAATGTATATAATTGATGTAAAATATATATATATTTATAAAAAAATCGTAAGGGATATTTTTATAGACAAAATAATGTAGAAGAAGATATTCAAATTAAATCTAATATAAAGAATACTAAAGAATATAGTACAGTTAATATAGTACAGTTTCTAGAACATTTCTTTTACTGTATTTTAATAGTTTTTTGGATAATGTCCAATCGTCTGCCGCATTAGCAAGAAAAACAAATTATTTTTTGTCTATTTAGTTTTTATGCACGTGACGATAAATTTATTGAATGTACCAGAAAAAGAAGTCACGTGATCAGCATTTAATAAATTAAATTCTAAAAATTAATCTTTAAAAATTCACCAAAAATCAGGAAATGAAGGTAAAGATTCGAAAAAGATTTCATTTTAAAGGAATTTTTATGATCTTTCTCGTGATATAAATTTTATAACCCTC
This sequence comes from Dolomedes plantarius, assembly GCA_907164885.2. Taxonomy (NCBI): domain Eukaryota; kingdom Metazoa; phylum Arthropoda; class Arachnida; order Araneae; family Dolomedidae; genus Dolomedes; species Dolomedes plantarius. Next base: position 62,835,848 of record OU015500.1, read on the forward strand.
AAATTATTATTTTAAATGCAAACTTAAAAAAAGTAAAAAAAACAGCTTAAAAATTTAATTTAAAAAAATCTAAGAAGAATTTTTCAAAAATCTCTCAGTGCACCTCTACACTATAAGAAGAATCGCCATGCAAAATTTCAGCCCTTTAGGTCCAGCGGTTTGGTCTGTGCATTGTATGTCAGTCAGTCAGTGAATGAATGAATGAATGAGTCAGTTATGGAACTGTTTTATATATATAGATTACACATATTTACTCTTGTCTGAAATTATTTATAGCTTAAAGACAAAATGTATGGAACATTGGTGGTCATATATTGCCGTATAGTTAATACTGAAAGGTCTTTGATTTTGAGGTTGTTCAATGTTTTGTACATAGTCTGTTGAAAAATTTTGCTACTTTATAATAATTAGATTAAGTATGGTTTTATGATTTTTATTTTGCAAGTAGTAACTTAATTTTGAGTTTAAACATATGACTATGTAGAAATGTATAGGAAGAGAGGTTGATCCTTTATTCCTTGGATTGTTCGTATATTATAGAAAGATGAAACGATTGATTGCCCGATAATGATATAGAACCACTACTTCAAGGAAAAATTTCTCAACATGTTTATTTCATTCATTTATGATACAAAAGCTTGTATGTAAATTGTGCTATTTTCTATCCTTTCCTCTAATCACTAAGCCCCAAAGTTAAACTAAAACAATTTTTTCTAGGATGGTGATGATTCTGATGATGTTATAGAAGAAGTTCATGAATGTACGCAGTGTGGTAAAGCATTTCGTGCAAAATCTTTGCTAAATTTCCATATAAGAATGCATGGGAGTGATACATCTTCTAGTTCCATGTCTTCCAGTATTAGATAAAATGATCAGATTAAAAAGATTTAAAGGTTTTTATTTTTATATTTTTTGTTTATTTTATTTATCAAAGTGATTCTGTTAATGTAGAACCCACAGTGTATTACTGTTGATAAACTACATCACTTTCTGTTGTTTAAAATTATGTCTTGAGTCATTATTTTAATTTAACAACCTTTGTACACAGTGAAAGTTAAAAAACTTATCAAATTCTATGTTCAGATAAAATTAAAAGGTATTTGCCTGTTCAATGTTTTTGTAATCATTTTTTGCTTTAGTAAAACTTAAAATTGTTTAGTTTTAGTTGAAACTGTCAAATTTTTTTATTTGTTCCCTGTATTTTTAGCATTTTTTTCTACTTTTGCTATCTTTGTATGAATAAAGTGAACCCTTTACAAACCACAAATAAATAACAAAATAAGACTGCTTTTGTGAATCCCATCTATGAAGTCTTGACTTAAGGAATTTGTTTGATGGATGTTACTAGATGCATATGTTTTTTTAACTTACCTAAAAAGATGTATTAGTATATGAAATTATTGAATTAGAATATTTTTGATGTTTCATGCTTATTGCTAATTTTATTTTCAGTATGCTTAATATAAAATTTATATTGATTTAGAAATATTTAAAGACAGTTATAAGATTGGAAAAAAATGTACTATGTGGTGGCACCATTAGGAGGCCTGCTACTTTGAGGTGTAAAGTAGCAGGCCTGCTAATGGTGCACTCTGGGTAATGCTAAATCTGCTCTCTGCTGAGTTCTCAAGTGAATGGCATAATAGCCAAGTACTCGGAATCGGCAAACTATGGCAAGAATAGGTTTATGAAGTTAAACGTTTGGCAAACTACTACTAGAACTGCAGCAGTCCAATACTATTTACCTATAGCCTTATATATTTTAGATTAGGAAAATCTTCAAAATATTGAACAATTATACCAGTATTTAGAATATTAAATATCACTCCTGTAGGCACATTTTTTAATACAAATATCGGTTTGAATTTCTTCAAAAATTTGATTTCTGTTGCTGTATTTTTTCAAAATTTCTAACAAATTAATTGCTTAGAATTTTAATGTTTATGAAAGATTTTGATTAATGCGTGATTAATGAAGCATTTTCAAAAGTTTTAAATATTAGATTTATCTTCAAAATATAAAAAAGCTGTGATTAACTACTTTGTCTAGCAGTTTGTTGTTATCAGGGGGTTTTTAGCGCTTAAATATATCTTATTGTTTTCAAAAATTTTCAGACAGAAAAAAGCTGTAATCACATACAACATTTTTAAAAATTGACCACATAAAAATAATAGAAGAATACACGTGATCTTTATAGTATGCAAGGACAGCAAGCAAAATATAACCAATATGTGACAAAAGAGAAGTTCATGCTACTTGCTGCTTAAACAGTATGTCAGATGGAATTAGATTACTATTCATAATTGTTTTCAAAGAGTTGAGTTTTGTATTTTTTAGCACTTTTCAATAATGGTTAGGTTTAAAATATTTTGATTTGGCATTCTGTAAAAGATTTTAGAAACAAAGCTCTTAAAAAAATGCCTCATTGAACATAAATTCATGATTAGAATTCATATTAGTGTTATCGTGTGCGTCCTTACTCCTTGGTTCTAAATTTGTGTTTATAGCTTCTTCAGTGAAATTTTCTAACTGAATCTTAAATTTCTAGTGGAAGAGAAAAACAGTTTAAAAAAGATAATAGAACTTTATAGTTTAAAAGTTATGCACCAACTGACTTTCATTCAACTTCAGTCCAAACTTTAAGCTATGAAAAATTTTACAATGGTCTATTTATATATAAGAATTTTATAATTTTTTAATTGTGTTTTTTGCACACGAAAATTTTTGTATATGCAGTTTGCAATTTTGTCAAACTTTTTATTTAATTTTATGTTTTGAAAAAAAATTATTTTAGTTGTTTTGTAATTGCTATAAGTATTTTAATTCTGTGTAAAAATTTAACTACGAAAAGTTGTACAACTTTGAAAACTACTTCCTTTTTTTAAAGGTCTCCATTATTCTCACTAAGCAAAAAGCAGAACTCAAAAGTACACTTTTGCAGGACTATGATTAGGAAAATATTGAAATGAAAGATCCCCGTAGATCATGGGGTTTGAAGATCTGAAAAGGAAACTGATGCACTGCTGTAACATTTAAATCTTGTGCCTTCATAACAACAAATCTAACTTAATTATGCAATAAAATTTATTGCTATTTGCTTTTAAAGTTGAAAATTACTTAATGTTATTTGATAACTCAAAAATTTAGTGTACATGGTATTACCAAATATGTATCTGAAAAAACATAGCAGAAACTTTTGAAAATGGTTTTTGAAATGGTTATTTGTATGTTGAGTACTGTGAGAAATTCCTCAATTTTACTTTAAAAAAATGAGTATAAAATTTGTTTATATATCATATACATAATATTAGGTAATCTTAATATCAAGGAAAAAGTGTTTAATGGATAAATATTATTGCCTTTTTCTTGAAATTAACAATAATAGTCTTATAGTGATTTCAAAATATCCTCTGTAATAGTGGTGAGAGATGGAAGAAGCAGCTCATTGATCTATATAGATAACGCTTCCTACTGTATGTTCATTATGTAAAATAATGTTTGTGATTCACGTTATACGTACAAAATGTAAAAAAAAAAGTATGCTCATAAACTTTAAGTCAACGATATTTTTAATGCATTTCTACGTAGGATTAACTATATAAATTGACTTTAGCATTTGGATATTATTTCTATGTACTAGTTTTACAGATTTTTTAACCCATTTGTGCCTAGCGTCCTTTTAAAAGGACGCTTACATAATAAGCTCTAAATCACTGAATTTTTTATTTTTTTTCGATCCAAATAGCAGAATATCATGATAAAGTGTTATTTCTTATTATCCATCAGTTGGTAGCACTACATTAATGTTCTATTTCTGCTTTGAGGGTCTAAAGTCAGAGTTAGTAGTTTTTTAGGTTTTCAAAAGAGCGTCACACAAAAAATAAGTTTATTTTATTGTTTTTCAATGTTACGAAAATATTTTATGCTGTAATCACAGTCAATACTCTTTTTTTAAATATGTATTTTTCAAAATTGTTAAAATTAATTTTTAACACTGTTATATTTTCTTTTGCGTAGCGTTCTATATATAGGATGCTAGGCACGAATGGGTACATGTTTTTCTGACCTGTTCCGCTATACGAATGCATCTTTTTTTCTCAATTTATGATGTTTTATTACCATAGAGAAAAGGAAATGCTATTTATTTTCAGAAAAATTATGTTATAAATTATTTTTATAAAGATTATTGAGTATTCCTTATTTATGAAAATAATTTAAAAATAAATGTTCTGTTGATTAAGGAATGATTAAAAAAAATTCTTATTTAAGAGAAATATTATCCTCTTGATAATGAAATGAAAGTATTAACAAATTAGCCTCTTAAATACAAAAATTTTAATCAAAGAATGTGTTCTGCATTTAGTGATTTTAAAAAATAAAGAAAAATTACGAAGTACATAAGTAATAGTCTGGATTTTTTAAAAATGTGTATTTTAAATGTCTATAATTTATTAAATTTTAAGAATTTTGTCTTTTAATCCAAATTATATTTGATCTAAATATACTGAAATGAGCAATCGATAAGTTTTAAAGCTCTTATTTATATTTTTGTTTTATTTTAAGTTTGACTGTGGAGAGGCATTAGCTTTAATGGCAGAGTTATCTGATAATGAGACATTCCATGAAGCGGATATTTATTTGAACCCACCATCTAATGAAGTTACTGATGACTGGCACTATAGGGTTAATAGAACTAAAAAATGTCCACTTGGAGATGTTAAATCTGTTAAAAAGAAGAGATGGGGAAGTTTTGATTTTCATAACAGCAAAAATTTTAAAATGGTTTGGTAGAATGACAATAGTGTCGTTACTTTGGCGTCTAACCATTATGGTATTGAACCTGTAGCTCAGTCCAAACGCTGGTCGAATATTGATAAAAGATTTATAGAGATTGACCAACCGTATATTGTGTCTCAATATAATAAATTTATGGGAGGTACCGATCAAATGGATCAAAATCTGGCACAATACCAGTGTTCCATACGATCTAAAAAATGGTGGTGGCCTCTGTTTTTGTTTAGCTGAGAAGCATCAATCCAAAATGGGTGGCTATTGTACAGATTATGCCCTTCTAATGACAGTAACAGAATGGATCTCCTCCACTTTAGAAGAGAAATCTGTCAGACATATTTTTCTAAGTAGAGTAAGAGACCAAATAACAGTCTGGCTGCAGGGAAACCAAAAAAAAAAACTTTCAAAAAGAGTGTCTGGTGATGTCCGGTATGGCGGAAAAGATCATTTAATCGTTGTGAATCCAAAACAGATAAGATGCACCTACTGTGGCAAAAAATCCACAAGAAAATGCAATAAATGTTTAGTTGGATTGCATGATAAATGCTTTGAAATCTTTTGCACAAAATAGCTTGTATATAAATTGTGCAAAAAAAAAAAATTACGAATAGCTTTTTTTATTATTTTGTATTTTAATAAGCCCCTTTTATATGTAAATTTAAATATAAAAGTGTGTAAAATTTATCATAAGACATAATTTATTAAATTTGTGCCTTTTAAGCTATTATTTTTGACATTTTCAACTTTTTAAATTTTTTTGATTTCTTTTAAATGATTAAAATACAATTTAAAAACCTTGTGTTTATTTTATTATGCATTTTTTTGCATAGTTCCATTGGTTTCATGCATTTATTTATCTAAAAACGACATTAAAAGGAATAGTTTTAGAAAATCTAAGGGTTGAATTGTTTGTGTAAAACCTGTACCCTCCCGTGCCTAGCGTCCTTTTTATAGGACGGTAACATTATTTTGAATAAAAATTAAAATTTTAATGCAGGAATTTTTTTATTATTTTTTCAGTTCATTTTGCACCTGTACGAACATAATTAGGTAAAGAAAATTAAAGAATTCGATGTTGGGCATTAATGGGTTAAAACTTTTTTTTTCTCATTTATAAAACAATTCTCAAATAACATTATGAAACTAAAGATTTAGTAATTGACAGTTATTCAGTGTGTCTGGAATATCTTGTACAGAACTTTTTTTTTAAGTTTGCTGTACTAAATTATGAAGGGGAATTAAACTAAAATTAACTTTGCTGTTTGTATGAAACATAAGAAATGTTTGCCTTTTTTTGTATTTCAAAGTGTGTTGATTAGCAAAATTTTGATTTACCCTAGCTTCGAAAAGATACAAGTTCTGGTACATATATATTATGTTCACAAAAGTTGGCCTGATTATCCTTTTAAAGACATATTTCTCTTTATCCAGTTTTGTACCAGTAGTTTTAATTTTGCTATTTTAGATGTAAAAGAATATAAACTTTTGTGTATACAGACTTTCACTATGTTCTGTCAGAAATTAACTAGAAACTTACTAATTAGAAATTAAATAATCTGTTGGTTGTACTTTGAAGTGAAGACAGGCTTTCACTATGTTCTGCTAGAAATTAACTAGAAACTTACTAATTAGATATTAAATAATCTGTTAGTTGTACTGAGAAGTTGTTAAAATTATGTCTTCATTTATTTAAAGTACTTTCAAACAAATTCATAATTTACTTAGGGCTACCTCATGTAACAAAATTTAGCTATAATGTAAGGTTATTTAAACTTAATTTCTCTGCATTATTTGACATTCTATTTTTGTTGAATATCATGTTTTAGTATTCATATATTGTATAAATCTTTGTCTTTTATTGTTAATATTTCTTTTGTGTTGTGTAATTTGAGGGAAAAATATTTTGAACTCTGTTGCAATTTAGAGAAATAATGTGTAGTATACCGACAATTTCTTAAAATGTATTTGTCAACTGTGTAACAGTTTTATTTTAATTTTATAGATTGCAGTAATGAGGAAGAAAATGAGTCAAAAAATAAAGTTTTCCCTTATCACCTGGATCTCAGCGAGGGATGATGTGGTGCTTATAATTTGAAATTTTATTCCATATCAAAAGTCTATGAAGATACTGAAGTGACTGTTTAAAAAAATTTTTCTTGTAGGATATTTTTTTATGATTGAATCCATTTTAAATTGATAATTATTGGTGTCTGCCTTTTTTTTATTTTATTATGAGACTATCTATGTGAAACCATATTTTTAACTCTTATTTTTCTGTATGTTATATGACATAACATAACTGTGAGTCTTGTTTAATTGATATTGTATGTTTGAAAGTACATGTATTCAAGAGAAGCATTTAAAGTCAGTAGTGATTATTTTTAATATATATATATATATATATATATATATATATATATATATATATATAAATTATATATAGAGCAGTGTACATGTTACATATCTTTATTGCTAAAATTCAAATATTGATAAAATTGTGATACTAAATATATTTAACAAATTTTCAAAATAATTGTTGGTGCTTGCAAAAGGCAAAAATAAATACAGTTTTAAAATTTTGAATTTTTCTATGTGCCTCATCTTTTGTGAGTTGTATTGACTGTCAGTATATGTGTGTGTATTTTAAACATTGATGTTAAGATTTAAAATTTTATGTAATTAAAAGGCAGGTAAAAAAAAAAACTTACAAAATAAATAGGATTTTGTATTTTTCACATTTCAAGAAACAATACTGCATAGTATTTGTGATTTAATTTTTGTGTCCATTTTGTAATGCTGCACTGTACCTATTTGCAAAAGAATATACATTGTAAGGAATATTTTGTTGAAATACTCTAAGAAAGATCTAATTTTGGTTATATGTAAATGAATATAATTGAAATATTATGAATATAAATGAAATAGCTAGAGAAGTAATCATAAGATAATTGGCTCAGAGAGCTTTGTTAGAAATTTGATTAATAATATGTAATTTTGAATGGTATGAAACCAACATGAAAGGTCATTTTCTTCTGTTAAGCAATTTTTTGTATTTGGTCCTTTAACTTATTTAGAGCTTTCCTCATTTTTTAAATTATGTAGGTGAAAGGTATTGCTGAAATTTGATATGGGGTTTCGAATTTTTAATATGATATTCAATAAGAGAGTTTAAAAATATTCACTATATATATAAACTTTATTGATAATTTTAGCATTATTTATATATATATATATATATATATATATATATATATATATATATATATATATATATATATATATATATATATATATATATATTCCCACAATACTATCTTCAGTTCTTCAATAGTGACTTTGAAAGTTTGTAAGAACCCAACCAAAGGTTTTTTTTTGTTTTTTTTTAATCTAAGCATTTTAATCCTTTTATTTGGTCCTTCTACAAGAGTGTAATTTTGCCTGTATGCTGTTAGTATGTGTGAACTTGAATTGAAGCTCTTTAATTGTTCAGTATAATTTTTCAATTATAAATTTAGCCTTATAGGTAATTCATACTTTGTTGTGTTAGAAAAAAATCAGAACAAAATATTTTCTTCTTGCCTTAATAGTGACATTAAGGAAACGTTTTCACTTAGTATTTGTATTTTTCTTCTGTTGTAAACCATTTTATTATCTTTTGTCTATCTTTATATCTGTCTTTTGCATACAGTCTTTTTAAAGGCAGTGAGCTGGTAAGGATTTCTAAACCTCAGATTGGTTCTGTTTGGTTGGTCAAAATATTTCATATCTCTAGGAAAGTGCATAAAAAAAGAGGTGCTATCTATTTGGTAATTTTAATAGCTATTTTTCATCTGAAGAAAAAAAGAACATCAGCATTTATAGTGACAACTCTCTAATCCCACTTTGGCCAATAGTTGTATAAAAAGTTATATTTTACACACTAAAAAAATGTCCTTTTGTGCATTTAGAGCTCATATGGTTTTCTTAAATTGTTTACCCCCCCCCCCCCCCACCCCCAACAAACAACAACAACAAAAAAAAGGTTTTGTTAAATTTTAGGTGGTGCTGTCTCAAAGATTAGTGTTTGTTATACACAGGAAAAAGTGATGAAAAATGCTATGGAATATATAATTTTTTTTAATGTTTTATTGCAAATAGCAACGTTTTCCTTTATTCTTCATTACTGACATTCAAAAATATTTTAATATTTAATACATTCTAACTCATAGATGTTTTCTTCTTGGTATAGTTCTTTTGTGTGTTGTTAGGGGCTGAATAATAGCCTAATGTTATGCATTAATTTGACTTAAAATTTAGCAGTATGTTTTCTAGAAGTCTATTTCATAATATACATATATATATATATATTTTTTCAATATTTGAACTTACCTAACTTACCTATACCTAATATAATAATTATATCCATAACATGCAACAGTTGCTATACAAATTCTGAAATTAATGAAGCACAAATATTTTATATGCTAACCAAGTACAAAATAGATAATAAGGTACTGACAAAATTTGTTTTTTCATTTTATCAGTTGTGAAAAATACTGTCATATCGTTGTCTGCAGAATACTGTTAAAATTTAATTGCAGTGGGTATATAATTGTGCTTATAGTTTACCATTGAATACTGACTATTCTGTAAAAACCATGCATTAGTTTTCTTACTATAGTGAAAAAATTTATTTAATCTGTTTAAATTATATTTAATTTTAATTGATAATTATCTTTTTTTCTTTTGATGGGCAGGGTTCATACGATGCTTAAGAGTTAAATACAGCCAACAGTTAAACCATTTTCAGTTTATTTTTAACGGCCTTTAAAAAACTTTTAAACAGGACTTATTGCATTCAAGGTCCTTATTTTTATTTTTATTTTTTACAATTACTTTGAGGTACATATTGAAATACAAGAATTCTCAATTTATGCTTTTTTTTTTTGGTGTGTGTGTGTGTGTATCAGAGTCATAGAGTGTGTATCAGATTTTGTATTATTGTTATTCCAGATAAGACCGCTTGTTTGATGTTATCCCTCTGACTTCCTTTGACCCAGCTTACAGATGTAAACTTATCAAGTTTGATGCTTGTAAAACTAAACTGATCGCAACTGTATATGTAATTTTGAAGTTTAGTTTTTAATATCACAAATTCATAAAATTGATAATTTAGGAGAATTATTGTAAAGTTGTCATTCTAAGCTTTGAAAATAAAACATTTAAAATCCTTTCTAAGGATCCTAAAAAAGCTACTACAGGTCCATAAGAAGCCCTTAAGAACTTATTTTTTATTTCTGCGAACGAGTACAAACCCTGTTGGAGTTCTAGCAAGATGTTTTAATCAAGGGTGGCTCTAGTCCAGATATTTTTATTTTTATTTTTTTTTTTTTGGGGGGGGGGGGGGGGCAGATGTCAGCTCTTAGGGTTTTATTTATATATACAGTTGGCTCTCTGTTTAACGACTTTCAAGGGACCGTGAAAAATCGTCCTGAAGTAGAGATCGCCCTTAAACAAAATTTGTGAAAAGATAACATTTCCCTTAACGTCGGAGGAGCCGGGACTGCGAAATATTGTCTTTAAATAGAGAGTCGTTAAGCAGAGCGTCGTTAAACAGAAAGCCAACTGTATATGTATATATATATATAGAGAGAGAGAGATTGAGGGATAAGAAATAAACATCCTGTCACTTTAAATTTAAACTCATTTAGTATTAAGTCTATGATTATATAATTTTAGGCTATGGAAAAAAAAAATGCTGGGCTTTTTTTTTTTTTGGGGGGGGGGGGGGCAGTTGCCCCTACTGCTAACCTCTTGGAGCACTGTTGGTTTTATTAATGCTGTAGTCTGTTATGATAAACATTTATGGTGTGAATTCTTGTTTAAGTAAAGGTTTAAATCATCTCTAAATTTACTAAAGTGTTCAAAATTTTTAAGTTTTTTAAAATTTTAGTTTTGTGACTGTAATTAAAGTTTTGTTTTGATGTTATCTGTTGTAAGTTGGTATAAGTTCATTGTAATAGCATTTTTTTTTCTTTTGAAACATTAACTATTAAATTTGTTACATAGTGGAACTTGGAGTAGAGAATAAATATACCATGTTACTCTTATCATTAAGTGCTGTAACAAAAAGGATAGATGACACAAAGTATATGAAAGAACTCTCAAGTCACATTGATACTTAACAAGAATTGATTGTTTGTGAGGTATATATATACATATTTTGTGCTAGAATTACATCAGTTTGTGTTATTCCTATAAAGCTCAAGTTATGGAATGTTGTGGTTCTTATTCATTGGTAAATAGCTTTTAAATTTGAAAATTTTTAAGGTTTTCCTTTAAAATATTTCTCTGATTTGCTGTTCATTTTTACTAAATAGCTCTAAATATTTGAATTTTCATTATGTGCATAATGCAGAAATAGTTCATACAGTTTTAACTCATTGAGAATGGTTTTTAATATGTCTGTTGCCACTTGTCATGTCAAACATATTTTTCTAGAAGATTTTGCAACCTTGGGAGTATAGTCACTCCAGATGTGTCACATGCAGTTATCATTTGTCAAGCTGTTCCACAGCAATTTTATCTACTAATGGATATACTGATTTCACTTAATGGCTGTAAACAAATTAATCAGATGGTAAAAGTGATGTGCAATTAAGTTGCTTATTCTTCTACAGCTGAAAAGTTTGTTTTACACAGAAACTTTTTAGTTTGAGTTATCAATTCAATACCAGTTTCTTGTGTGTGCATTGTCATATGGAAACTATATACAAACTATTGAACAATGAGTAGACTGGATTCCTTATTATTCATGACAGGTTTTTTATATTGAAGATTTTCTGTACCATTGTTTCCCCCTGAAAAAGTTTAAATTAAATTCAGATTGTCTGAAAGAATAAAATAAACAGAATAAAATCACAAACTTTACACACACAAACAAAATTTAAGTTTTGTCATTATTTTTATCTCCTTTAAATATTATATATAATTTGTTTTGTGTGTTATATAAACCTTTAATCGAATTCTTTCTGATTTTCTATGCATACTGGGAATTCAATTAGCATGGATAACTGTAAGTTCAGTGTAATTACATATCAGTTGCTATATTAAAATAAAAAATACCAGGCCCTTTTTAATAAATGTCAAATTGATCATTTTTAACATTTTAATTGAAGCAATTCCTTTAATATTGTATCATTAAATTAAAGATAGCATATTTATTGTTATGGATTAAATATATCACTTAGGTAGACTTTTTTATTGCTGTTGTATGTGAATGTATAAGGAATTTTTGTAGCATTTTTGCTGTAAAAATTTCTTTCAAATTGCATATTTGTTTGTATGCTTAATTAGTCTAACCTTAATGATATGATAAAGGGATTAAATGAAATTGAAATCTGTAAGTGGAATAATTTTCCCCTAATTAACATCGGGACTTACATAAATAATAGTTCCTTCTTCTCTGAAGTATCCCATATTGCAAAAAATAATTATTTTAATGCTATATGTTATGCCAAATCTTTCTCTTTTGAGGGTTTTGGAAGGCTCCAAAAAAATTTTATTTTGCACAGAGTTGAAATGTATACACTTCCTATTCTAGGTTTTTTGCCACAAACAGCGTAAAATTTCATTATTAGAACTAAAATACTAATTGTTACTTCTTGTAATTCACTTATCACAAAGACTAGTTTCTATGCTATTGACATTTCTGTAGTTATTTCTCTGTTGCCATACAATAGTTTCTGTTTACTGATTTATTCTTACTTATATTTAATTCTTATCTGTATTTTATAACCATCAGAGATGTACATAAAATATTTTTGATAATTCCTAACAGTTTTCTAAATATATATTTTTACATTAAAAGCACTTTGATGTTAAATATTTTTCCTGAAAACAGATTGATATATATATATATGATTGTATGTTGTTAATATTGTTAAAATTGATAATAATTTGTATATCTTGTTTCATCTTGAGAAAGTATTATATCAAAAGCTATATATCATATTTATACTGAATCATGAAAGGGTTTTTTAATTTGTGATTTTGAAATGATGTAAATATATATATCTTATTAGTTTTCATGCATATTTATATTTTGAGAATAAATTTTTTTCTGAGAAGAATTCTTGAATAAAGTGTGTAATATTTCCGTAATAGTATTGGTATAAAAGGGTTTAAAAGAAAGACATATTTTGGAAGGAGTTATCTTATACTAAAGTTAACATTACATATTTAAATTACCCTATCAAATTAAATTTTAGCTTATGGGGCCCATTTTTCTTATTCCCTCTGTAGAACGGGAAATTTCGTACGCGTATGTATATATATATATATATATATACACACACACACACACAGGTGAACCTCCTATAACACGGTAGATAGGTTCCTAGAAAATACTGTGTTGTGTGAAACCGTGTTATATGAGACCCAGAGACAGTACAAAAAAGGGGGTTACGTTCCGAAAACTTATTAAAAACAATTTTTTTAATTCCATATAAGCAAGTTAATATTTATTAAAAATATAAATGTATGTATAACACAAAACGTAAAGAAACAAAAAATAGTTTCATTTAATTCAACATTAATTTAATAAATTTCTTCCTCTTCACTGCTCAGTACAATCAAATGAGAACGTGTTTTCGGTTGAACGATATGACCTTCACTTTCAGAACCTTTTTCTTCATATAGATTTTTTGCACCTTCTATCCTCTTTAAAGAATCTGTAATTTTGGTTCGTTTGCTGGTTCTTACAAGGTCATTGTAGATTTCACGGTATGGAAATAGAAAATTTTGCAGCTTCCTTTTGAATTTTCGACTTCTTTCAGCGGAAGGATCTGCATTGAAGAAAAATGATTCAAGATTTTCAGCTAAGCTTAAGCCTTCTTGCAATTTTATGGAGTTATAAATGAATAAATTATAATTTGTTTACACATTTTCCTGTAAAGCCACTATAATTTATTGTTCCTTCCCGTCATTATTTTAAGGTAATTTAGTTTTTAAATGCGTTAAACAAAAATCATGTTATACAGTGCTATAAAAGTACAGTGTTGTACAAAGGTTTTCGCAATTTTATAATAGTGTTTGAGCGAAAACGTGTTACAGGTTGCAATGTTATACGAGGGTTCCCGCAATTTATCCTATCGTGTTAGACCAAAACCGTACTGTAAGATGCCGTGCTGTAGGAGGGCTACCTGTATATATATATATATATATGCCGCATTTTCCATTTGCCTTCGGAGCGCTCGGTCCTTAGTTCGAATCCCGCCGGTCGCGGGCTGCGTTTTATTTATTTAATTTAAATCTCCTTTCTGGAAATTTCCAGAATGTTCCTGTATATGCAAATTGAATTAATTTGAATGTTCTTTTAGGATATAAGTTGCTGCACTCCAGTTGAGAGGCAGTCCTGCTCTGTACTATCACTCCCATAGCACTTCATTGCTTCCAACAAATTTCTATACTCCACGTCTGTGTATTTAACCGTCTCGTCAGTTTTCACGTGACAATTTGGTTGAGGCACCGGGTACCGATCTGGATTCCCCTTAATCCATCGTGGCAGAAAGTGAAGAACGCAGAAGCCGTCGGCAACAGCAATTGGCTCCTGAATACGGACTCCTTCCTGCGCCGGTCAGACAAAAATTCCAAGGAAAGATGCCAGAGGAAACTTCCAGCCAAGCACTTCCAGGATTCCCTTTGATACAGCCAGTTAGAACACCTTCAACCTTCCATGGGGAAGCTGGAGAAAACTCTACGTCGTGGCTCAAAGAATACGAACGTATATCAAAATTCAACCGTTGGGACGACACGATGCGTCTTGCCAATGCCTACTTCTTCCTTAATGGTACAGCCAGGCTTTGGTACGAAGACAACGAGGAAAAATTGAATTCTTGGGAAAATTTCCAAAAGCAGCTCAAGATTCCTTTCGGATCCAAGGACCTCTTCATCAAAGAAGCCGAACAAGAACTCAATAGCCGAGCCCAGAAAACCGATGAGAGCACTCAGTCCAACATTCATAGTGTGTTAGAAGTCTGTCATAAAATTAATCCTCAAATGTCTGAAAGCGACAAAGTTTCTCATTTAATGAAAGGCATCGCGGAGGACATGTACGAGTCCCTGCTTGTTAAGGACATTGGCTCAACGTCAACATTCATCTCGGAATGCCAGCGTATCGAACAGATGAATCAACGGCGCATTACAAAGCACAGGTTCGCTGGACTGCCAAATGTCGTCCCCGTGGCACCAGTAGGAGCAAACGATGACTTAGTGATATTAGACAAATTGTGAGGGAAGAAGTACAGCGTCTATCAGAATCAACGCTACAGCCTCCTCCACTTGATCCCCCATCCCTTGACGAAATGATTCGGGAAGAAGTCCAGAGTGTACTATGTCCAGTCACTCGTCCGCCGGCGGAGCGAAATGAAGGAACTCTGACACAAAGACATCCTTCGATGTACTCCTTAGCTGTACGGCGACCCCGACGTCCTACAGAACTTGCAGTTACTGTACGTTCTGTAGACAGACGTTTGGAGGACGGACGATAACAGACTTGTTATATAAAAGGGAACATCATCCTGCTCACATAAATCGCATAATTTTATTTGTGTAACCTTCGTTATTGTAATCTAATTCTTCCCTTAATCTTTCATTTTCGCAATTTTTATGTCAATATCTTGTTTGCGCCGCTATCAATTGTGAATGTAATCTGTATTTCGGATACTAATTTTTGCAATTCTAACTGCTGCTCGTTTTGATTGTCTGGACTTCCGCCAATCCTTTTTTAACTTCTGTATCATCGATTTTAATTTTAGTATTTCATTTGCTTGCTCTTCGATTATCGAACGGTTTATTACCCTTTCATTGTCCTCAATCTCCATAAATAAAAGACTTCTAATTCGCAGGATTTCTGTACGACTTCGGAAAATTTTGTATATTTAACATTAGGAGTTCACGTCTAATATCCTTATGTCTTACTTGTAAAACTTAGCTAGTTTAATTTATTTCCTAAATCATTTGTGAATTTTCAAGACCCAAATATTCGAGCGTGGCATTCTCAATGCGTAGAGCTAAGTCTCTAATATTTCACCGGGCGTGTGTGGTAATATCGTCTAATGCTCTAAGTTGTTGCGTCGGCGACAGTGTAATTTAAATTACCATTATCACTTTTCGATCTCCTCTGTACTCTCAAATCTCTAAGTTTTATGTGAGTAATTGCGTAATCGGCGAGTTTTCCCTTTAAATTTGCATTTAATTAATATGGCTAACTGCCTATCAGTCCAATTTGCTATCTCGGCAATCTCCCGCGCAAATTTAAATTTCCAACTAATATATAATTTTCAATCTCTCCAATCACTGGTAACAAATGTATATATCCGCGTTGGCTAAACCACCCTTTTTGCTCGCTAGGTGCTCTCAATTTGCAAATGTGAGTCATCGTTACTGTCTTATTTGTTGAACTCTGCTAACTGTCTTAACCGTTGCTAACTGTCTTAACTGTTGAACTCTCGCCGATGATCGCACCTGACCTTAATGCTGATCAAAGGCGAAGACTTGTAGCGATGCTTTAAGAGTATTCGGGAGTATTTAAGGAAGGAATGAAAACTGAATCTAAACGAGTCACTGTGAAACATCGAATTAATACTGGTGACCACCCGCCGCTGAGTCAAAGAGCGTATCGTGTGTCCCCAACCGAACGTCGTGCAATCCATGATGAAGTGGAGAAAATGCTAGAACGTGGAATTATACGACCCTCTGATAGCCCATGGTCCTCCCCTGTGGTCTTGGTACGAAGGAATGATAACAGTTGGCGGTTTGTGTGGACTACAGACGGCTCAACAAAGTGACTAAGAAAATGTGTACTCCCTTCCTCGCATCGACGATATACTTGATTGCATGCAAGGGTCGAAATTCTACTCCTCCATGGATTTATCCACAGGATATTGGCAAATTGAAATTAACGATGCGGACCGAGAAAAGACAGCGTTCGTCACTCCGGAAGGCTTATACGAATTCAACGTGATGCCTTTCGGACTGTGTAATGCGCCAGCCACATTTGAAAGGATGATGGACAATTTATTACGACACTTAAAATGGACAATGTGCCTTTGCTATCTGACGACATTATTGGTTTTTCCCAAACCTTCGAAGACAACCTGCAACGCTTGAAAACTGTTCTGCAATGCATCCAAGAAGCAGGACTCGTTTAAATACCAAAAGTGCATTTTTGGTGTTCGACAAGAACCATTCTGGGACATGTTGTATCGAGACGGTATAAGGCCTGATCCAGAAAAAGTAAAAGGCAGTCAAGAATTTCCCGTTCCCAAGAACATACATGATGTAAGAAGTTTCTTAGGTTTATGTTCCTACTATCGTCGATTTATTAAGGATTTTTGTTACAGAACCCAACCTCTCCAAGAACTTCTTAAAGGTGATTCAAAATTTGCCTGGGGTTTAGACCAAATAAAATCGTTCGAAAACCTGAAAACCGCCCTTATTTCTGACCCTATACTCGGATTATTTGAGGAAAAAGCCCTTACGGAAATGCATGTCGACGCCAGTTGCTATAGGCTAGGAGCAGTTTTAGTCCAGATGCAGAAGGAAAAGGAAAGAGTAATTGCTTAAGCTTCAAGAACCCTGACAAAGGCTGAGAAG
Organism: Dolomedes plantarius; assembly: GCA_907164885.2. Taxonomy (NCBI): domain Eukaryota; kingdom Metazoa; phylum Arthropoda; class Arachnida; order Araneae; family Dolomedidae; genus Dolomedes; species Dolomedes plantarius. Next base: position 62,853,275 of record OU015500.1, read on the forward strand.
TATTACTCCACAACTGAACGGGAATGCCTTGCGTTCGTATGGGCTATTACTAAGTTTCGCCCATATCTCTATGGAAGATTCTTTAAAATTATAACCGACCATCACTCCCTCTGCTGGCTCACGGGGCTTAAAGATCCGGCGGGAAAACTTGTTAGATGGGCTCTACGTCTTCCGGAGTATAATTTTGAAATTACTTATAAAAGTGGCAAGAAGCACAAGGATGCCGACAGTCTTTCAAGAAACCCCGTGGAAGAAGAAGCAGTAGCGCCTGGGAGAGTGAATGTCCTAACTGCCTTTTCAGATATTGCCGTCGAACAAAGGAAAGATCCGGAACTATCTAAAATAATTGATGCTCATGAAAAGGCGAAGCCAGCGACAAAGAGCTTCAATCTGATAGATGGAGTACTCTGCAAAAGGAATTTCGATCCGCCCGGAAAGAAATGGTTACCCATTATCTTCAAGCACCCCCGTCTTGAAATTTTGCAGCATTTCCATGACGTTCCAACTGCTGGACATCTAGGCTTTGCAAGAACATACGACAGAATTTCGGAAACGATTCTTTAGGCCCGTACACTGTCGGGAATGTCAAAGTAGAAAATCAGTTCCCCAGAAACCACCCGGTCTTCTCGTACCGATTCCACCCGCAACCGTGCCCTTTCAGCGCGTTGGCAAGGATCTTCTGGGAAGGTTCCCTAAATCAACACGAGGAAATTGATGGATCATCGTGTGTACATATTACCTATCTCGTTTTGCAGTGACAAAAGCTCTACCAAACAGCCGAAGCTCCGAAAGTGGGCCAAATTTATCACTGAAGAAATTGTGTTGAAATACGGAGCACCTCGAGTGATTCTAACCGATCGTGGCAAAGTGTTTCAGTCCAGCTGGTGACAGGACTAAATCACTTATGTAACTCTATGCACAGGATGACTACAGGATACCACCCCCAAACAAACGGGTTAATAGAACGGTTCAACAAGACGTTAGCGGACATGCTTTCAATGTACGCCGGAGTAGAACAAAAGAACTGGGATGAGATTCTTCCTTTTGTTACGTTCGCTTATAACACCGCGAAACAGGAAACCACTGGTTTCACACCTTTCTATCTCCTTCATGGTCGAGAAGCTGACACAACACTGGACACAGTTTCCCGTACAGCATTCACGATTCAGAAAATGACTATGTTAGTCGACTCGTCACTCAATCCGAAGAATCAAGACAACTTGCCCGAATCAGGACATTAGAAGCTCAACAGAGGGACAAAACCCGGTATGATTCTAGACACCGGGATGTATCGTACAATCACGGAGATCTTGTTTGGGTCGTCATCCCTGTAAGGAAAGTTGATTTATCAGAGAAGCTACTAAAGCGGTATTTTGGCCCATACCGAGTTGTGCTTCGACTGTCTGATGTTACATATGAAGTAGAGGAGTTAGAACCATCACCACGAAGACTGAAGACGAAACAGGTTGTCCATGTCCTCCGTATGAAAAAGTACTATAACCCGGCGGAACAAGTCCTAACTGAACGAAGTCCAGTGACTGAACGAGTCCTAACTGAACGAGTCCTAAGTTTCTGTACCTATAACCGTGCGCGCCACTTGGTTGCCGTTCACAGAATCCCGAGCTCATACCTCTGAATAATTATATCTTAAATCTCATCTCGATCGGTTGAACAGAACAGTCGCTAGAGGTCTATATATCGGCAAAGTTTCTTTATGACCACCCTGTGTGTATATATATATATATATATATATATATATATATATATATATATATATATACACACACACACATATATATATTCAGGGCTCTATTTGAGGCGGAATGCACTGAAACGGCGTTCCGGTACCTCTCTTTAGGAAAAAGAAATTACGATAGTTAAAAACATTTATTTAATCAAATATTACTCTGTTGTTAGTGAGTGGGCCTGGCCTTTATACACTGCTCAAAACAATTAGGGGAGCACATGGTTTTAACGAAATTACGCAAATACTTACACCGATAAGTAACATGAAATAAATCATCCATAATTTAAAGCCTAGCAGGAAACAGAAGAAGAAAACTTCATATACAAATCAAAGTTAATGACGTCAAAAACCAGAAAAAGAACATAAGGGCGGAAATCGAGATGTTGCAAAAACGTCTGTTTTCACTGCCTTAACTGTGAAATTCGATTGCTCAGTTATTCTTTTGAGAAAAGGTGACTTGAAAATGTCTCAACAACGGGATTTACCAGAATCCATGGCATGGCGTATTATAGGCAGACTTGAATCCGGGCAAACACAACGTAGTGTTGCGGACGCTGTTGGAGTCGCCAGATGTGTCGTTGCAAGGCTGTGGAATCGATTCCAAGAAACAGGGAATGTTAGACGTCGACCAGGGCAAGGTCGGCCACGCGCCACTACAGCAACTGATGACAGGTATATAGTGTTAACAGCTCGTCGAAGCAGAACAGACAATGCTACTTAGCTGCAAAGACAGTTGCTCTTGGCAACAGGACAAAGGGTGTCCAGCCAAACAGTACGTAATAGGCTTCATCAGGGAGTTTTTTATGCACGTAGGTCAATGGTCTGCATTCCGTTGACCTCACGCCACCGGGCGGCCCGAAGAAGATGGGCTGCTGAACATCGAGATTGGGAGCAACATGATTGGAGCCAAGTGCTGTTTACAGACGAGTCCCGATTCAGTCTGGAGTGTGGACACCCGACGTGTTTGGTATGGAGGGAAAAGGGACACTCGAATAACCCCACATTCGTTCGTGTAAAGGTCACAATACAGACGAGCTGGTTTCATGGTATGGGGTGAAATCAGCATAGGTGGACGTACGGACCTGCATATCATTCGGAATGGTAATTTGACGGCCCGAAGGTATGCAGACGAGATACTGAGACCTCATGTCATACCTTACGCTGCAGCCATTAGAGATTCCTTTGTTTTCCAGCAAGATAATGCCAGACCGCATACAGCTCGTTTTGTGGAGAACATGCTTGAAGCTGAAACACACAGCGTATGGAATGGCCAGCGTGATCTCCTGACCTGAATCCAATCGAGCATGTTTAGGACATGCTCGGACGACGCATTGCTGCGAGACCAAGGCCTCCTTTACTGTCCGAGACTTGGAGATTGCACTTCTTGAGGAGTGGAACAGTATTCCCCAAAGTCTTATCGATAACATCATCGCATCCATGGAAAACAGGTGTGCAGTAGTCTTAGCTGTTCGAGGAGACCACGCGCCATATTAAAATATTGCATCATTTCTAAACAATACTTTTTTTTTATCGTTTACATGTAACCAATTGTTGCCTGAAATCATCTTTTCATGTTTTTTCCCTATTTCAAAGAATTAAAGCTTAATTACAAATTTTTCCGCTCTTTTTTTTCTGTATTGCGCATTGATAACGCGTGTACTATCCATTTATGTCATACGTGGCTGTCTCGCACGGCTTTCTTAACTTCTTTGCTTGCTCCCCTAATTTTTTTGAGCAGTGTATATATATATATATATATATATATATATTATATATATATATATATATATATATTATTTTGGAATACCCCTACACCACCCGGAATGTTAGTTCCGGCACCTCAATTTCTAGAAATCGATCACTGTATATATATATATATATATATATATATAAAATATAGTTGAAAGAGAAAAACCAGTATGAGCACTAAAGCTACTACAGCCAGGAATCAAAAACATGAAAAGATAAGATTGAAAGAGGTTTTAGACAGTATCTCATCATCAGTGGTGTCAATATTGTCTAAAAACCTAATGGACTGTTTCAGATAAGTATGATCTATACAATAAACATACTCAGACACCATACAGTCCTTGAAAAACAGAAGAATTGAATTAAGAGTTGCTAACCATATAACACCAAGACTGGCGCTAGACAGAGTGGAAGTTAAGAATAAGTTACCGCAAGATGACTGACGTCACAAAACTTGCAACCATGGCGATTATGGAAACAAACTGACCTACTATGGATACTGTGTTTTAGGACTATTAATCCTTTATTAATTTATTAAATTAGTTTATTATTATTATTACTAAGAGTTATTTATCTTATTTTTATTTTTACTTTAATTTTTAATTTAATTTCTTTATTTTTTATTTTTAGTAGTTATTTTTTCTAATTTTACTTATTATGATTTACTTATTAATTGCAACAGAGCAAACTATTCATTAAAACTAAAACAACCAATTATGTGTTTGGATAGACTATGGGGTAATAATTACGTGTTAGCACAGCTGTCAAGTCTAAAATATGCTTATTCCTATTGTCTTTAGAACATAGCCTATTTATACGGACTAACTGATTTACAATAATGTTATTAAAAGCAGATTTATGTAAACAGGTTAGGTAATTTTGAAATTTAACAATATTAAATTCATAATCAGATCTTTTGTTGTTTAAGTCAAAAGTAAATTTGCTTTGAGAATTTAATTTAATGTTAATATCTAAAAAGTTTACATTAATATTGGCTACTTTTAATTAGTTCCAGATTAGGAGGGTAAAAATTTAAGTCTATAGGATTATTACTTTTATTATTTAATATTATATCATCTATATACCTAAATATATTGTAATTGCAATTATCTATATTATTAATTTCAAAATAATGTAAGTATAAATTAGCTAGCATACTTGAAGCATTTCCACCTTGTGGTACACCTTTGGTCTGTAAGTATATTCTATTATTATGAACTATGTAATTATGTTTAGTTACCAAATTCTAGGAGCCTATTAAACGAGTAAGATTAATTTCATTGCCTAAGTATTGAATATTATTTTGTACTAACTTTATGATTATTCTATTTAAATCAATTATATTGATGTTATTAAATAAATCTTTAAAATCATAAGTTACTACTGTTTTACAATTATCTAATGTTTGTAGTTTTCTAATTAGACTAAAGCTATTATCAATTATACCACAAACACCAGAAGTTATAGTTTTATAGATTAATTTAAGGTAATTTAATAATATTACACTTGCTTTAGTAGCATAAGTGTTGTGACTACAGGTTACTGCTCTAAAAGCAATAGGTGTTTTATGAAATTTACGAACTAAAGTAATATATGGAAAGAGATAGTTGTTTGATGATATACCTAGTAGTTTATATTTTGCTATAATTTTCTTAATAATAATACTAGTAGTTTCTTTCAAAGGCTGAATAAGATCACTATTTTCTAACTGTTTTTTTAAACTTATGGCAAAATATTTTATACAAATAATTGCATAGTTGTTGGCTGCTTTATCTACATAAGTGACTATTATATATATATATATATATATATATATATATATATATACATACATACATTCTTGGGCCTATGTTCTTGGGATACATGCTATGCCACCCCTTAAGGAAAAAGTTAAAGATTTAGAAACTGGCTTTCTCACGTTTGGAACTTTTGTTATAAAATTACAGTTTCGGCTCTTCTAAATTTTTTTTTATATTGACACATGCAAATTGTGTATTTGTAGGCTTTTTGTTGAATTAAAAATCTCCTGTAGAGGGGAGAAGGGCATGTGCCCTTGTTTCATGTACTCTGTATTTTAGAATAGACTTCAAGCTTGTACTCTCCTTGGCATTCTGCTCTCATAGCGATCAAGGTAAAAAATGAGCAAATTTATTTTAGTTTTTTGTACTTTGATCTACTTTCATTAGGGAACAGAGAAATGATCTTCATATACAACCTCTGAAGTTTTTTTCAGTATGTTTGATGTTGAATCAAAAATATTTCCCACCCTCTTGCAGTTTATGTATTCAAATTTCTTCCATCGATTTGGCGAATTCAAAATCAGACTCAAGTAAGCTTGGACCGTGAGAACCAGGCTGAACTCTCCTCTGATCTGCTACGGTACGGCTTCTATTGGCTTTAATTGCAGGGCAATTTTTCCTTATATTCAAGTGCTGTCTGTCCTGGTAGTTTGGTTATGATGGCAATCGCGAAAGAGGAGGTATTCTGAAGTTTTAAGTACAGAACCGTAGAAAGGTATGATTATAAAGTGCTAGTTGAAATGATTTGAAGAAATTTGCATTCCCATGGAAACAAAATAGCACTCCTATTGTTCTACTACCAAAATCATTAAAAATCTTTATTTATTGGGGATTTATTTTTGAAATTCAACGATAGATTTTTTTTTCGAATTTTAATTTGTGTTTACTGCTTATAAATTTTACTTGTAAGATTTCTTTCTGATATGTGGAAGCTACATAGGGTTAATATAAATGTCCAATAATTGTGAAAAAAAAAATCATGATTCACTTAAATAATCACAGGGCAACAGTGGTTTTGGTGCCGGGGTATTTGGAGCTTATTTCATATGAATTTGATGCCCTGAATTTAAAAATGGCATTTGTTTTTGCCTAGGAGCTCAAATTTCTAAGATATTAACATTTTAGTGAAATATACGTTATACCATTTTAAGTTAAATCCATGGATCAAATTAAAAAACTAAACATGGAATTTTTTATTATTATTATTATATATATTTTTAAATGTTAAAGGAACATAAAAATCAGAGAATATTGCAATAGTGCTTATCTAATTACAAGAAAGCAAGAAAGAGGAAAAAGTCATTGATGAAACAAACTAGTCACTGAACACTTCGGAAACTTCTTTTCCGTGACATTCTTGAATGTATTTTGGAACAGTCCCTTTTTAAACTCCAGCAGTAATCTGCCATCATGTGCATATCCCATCTTCCTTGGTAATTGTCCTCCATAGTTAATATCCTGGTGAAATCTTTCATCTTGTTCTCACTGGTGTTTCCCAAATTTTCAGGAAAATAGTCCAAGTGGCTGAGTAAATAGCGCACCTTAATGCTCATGTTGCACCCAAGGGATCTGAAACTGTTTAGCATCTCGTTTACCAGTTCATCTTAGTTTTCAGCTTTGCATTTGCCCAGAAAATTTCCGACAACTGCAACAAATGAAGTCCAGGCTTTTCGCTCAGCCTCATTTATGGAGTTTACAAAAGCAGGATCCTTAATGAGTTGTCTTATTTGTGGGCCGTCAAATATTCCTCCTTTAATTTTTTCCGTACTCAACTTAGGCATTTTTTTACTTTTTATATGCAAAGCATGATCCGTTCTTTTCAAGAGCCTTTACAAACTGCTTCATTAGGCCCAGCTTTATAAGCAGTGGAGGAAAGATGATTTTCTTTCGTCCAACTAAGTGATCGTTAATGACATTCTTTTCCCCAATGTTCATGTTTCTGTCTTAGGCCACTCTATTCTAACTCAGTGGTGTGTTTTGTCTCTGCTATCCCAGAGGTACACGATGCAAGATGTTTGATGTAGCCACCTTGCTGTCCAAGGAGAAAATTTACCATTTTTAAGTCCACACAAATCACCCATAGATGTTCATGATATTTTATCTTCTCCAAGACCAAAGCTATGGTGTCATATTCTTCTTTCATTTTCGTTGAGTGAGCAATTGGTATTGAACCATATTTGTTCCCATTGTATAGAAGGACACACTTCAAACTTCGCTTTCAGCTGCCAATAAATAGGCGCCAATCATCTGGAAAACATTCAGGAAGACCCATTTTTTCCTGGAGTCCAGTTTCCCAGGAGGAGAAATTACCCATACTTGAAAGTATTGAATAGAAAAAAATATTGATAGATAAGTGGATGTACAGTAAAATCTCGTTTATCCGGCTCTCGTTGATCCGGATCTCCGGATAATCCTGATCAGATCTGTAGACATTTTTATTTAATGCTCACATTGGATACTAATTTTTCACTATGATGGCAAGAACGTTACTACAAGTACGCCAAATATTCGCTTTTTAGTTTGATTCAATGTACAGTCAGTTCCTGCATAGATTGTACAATAAATTATGGTAATAAAATGCTTTTTGTTGAGTTTAAGAAAACTTCACTAGACTTACTAATTCCTTGTTAAGAAATGATGTGAAAATATTTTATTTTTAATGTTTTGTAAACAATACTATGTAATTTTGTTACAAAGTAAGTCTTCTTAGTTAAGGATTTTGTATTGTTTATTATCCATAGTACCCGGATTATTCGGATTTTCGATTGTCCGGATTGCTTATGGTCCCAGTTAGTCCGGACAAACGAGGTTTTACTGTATCTAAAAAAGTAGAGCTGGTAGAGAAAAATTGATTTCATATTTAGATTCAGCGCCCCAAATATAGCTAAAATCAGTTCTAAGATCCTAGGCGCCCCCCCCCCCCCCAAATTTTTTTTTGTAGCCCTGTGTAATGATTCTCATAGTGCTGGAATAGTTTAGAGTGAGAGATAGGTCAACAAAATTATTTCCTGTTGAAGGGCTCAAATTTACTGATTTTTTACCTTCTCGAGATTAATAAATTAATAACTTAATTTGTCTGTACAATTTGAATTCAGGGATCTCTTATGCTCAAATTTTTAAAAATATTTTACTGTTTTATTGTAAATTAACTTTATCCCCAATATACACCATTATATCTGGTATCCTATATCATAGACAGTGAACTAGATTGTCGTTAGTAATGCGCAGTTTATCATGAGGTTCTCAAAATAAGACTAGAATTGCATGTTTACTTGTCCTGTTGCTTCTTGTAGACACCTTAATCGTTAAATAATCATATCAAGTAATAGCACGAACTGGAAAATGAGGGAAAGAGTTGGAGAGATTCTGTCGTTATCTTGTACTGCTGGACTCGTACGGGGGGAACTTTAAAACCTGAAAAAAGTGCTTAATTTTTGCTAGCCATATTCTTAAAATTTGACATATCTATTGACTTGGCTTGTTTTTTTTTCTGTATTTGGAAATTTTATTTATTGGTAACATTACTGCACACGCCCTTTTCCCCTGCTGTGAATAAAAAATTCGTTTGGTTCCAAAGAACAAATAACAGGAGCTCATCCGTTGCTGAAACTTTCCTCATATCACCAGGTTGAAATTAGCTATGCACTTTTGACGCGTCGGTTTTAATCAAACTTCGTGGTAAACGGAGTTAATTTTTTTAATATTTTTTTTTTACATTTTAACTATTATGTTTCTTTTAATATTTTGTCTTTATTATCTCCCATTAGTTTCGTACTTAAAGTGGATTCGTCAGTGTTACAAGCGAAACCCCACTTGAATGGGCTTTTATAACGAACGTAGACATTCAAGTAATCTACCTATGAGCTTTGTTTACTGCAAATGCTCATGATGATGACGTAATTTTTGTGCTGTTTTATGTTCGCATATTCTAAGACAAAGACGCTAAATTACTTCTACTTTGTAAAAAATGAAACTTAATTATTTCTTAACGTAGTTTTTATTTTAGCTCCTTTGATTTTCGAGCTGGTGTTGATATTGTTGGTTAGGTCTCCCAAAACACGTTGAATGTAGTTTTCACCCTGAAGATAACAAACCGTTAAAACTATTATGGACGTTTTTACAAGCTACATTTAAAAAAAATAAAGGAATTAACTGTCCATTACTTAAAATGGAATTTACTTTAAATACTGACTAATTTTGCCAAATCTTAAATTAAAAACGCTGGCTACAACATCTTTCAGATGATGTTAAAATTCTAAAACATTTGGGAAAGTATAAATAATAAATCAAGATACCGAGATCTGGTACTTTAGTAAGTCATTTTTTGCATTGAAGCTTATGAATAAACTTATCTCTGATTAAAATATCTTTTTACTAATGATTTTCAAATATAGCTTTCTACAAGCCGAAACATGTTTAGGCAATTTGTTTTATTCGTAGTATATTTTGAGCATTTTCTCTAACATTAATTTTTATTTACTAATTTTATTTTTATGTCGACTACATTATGTTCCTTTAATCTTTTGTCTTCATTATCATACATTATTTTCGTTTTTCAAGCGGATTCTTTTATGTTATACTAGCTGAAGTACCCGACGATGCCGGGATTTTAAGAATGTTGTTGTTAACCAAAATCAATTTAAAAATTAACACAGTATAAATAACATAAAAAAATATATGTGAAATGTTATACACGTCTCAGAATTTCAGCCTTTCATCATTTTAATACTAAAATCTGAAAAGTAAAAATGTCAAATTCTCTAATGTTTGTTAACCAAAATTAATTTAAAACTAAGCACAGTATAAATAACATAGAAAAAAAACCTTGTGAAATCTATAATATATAAATTTATAATAAACTCCTCAGAATTCAGCTAGAATTAGCCTTTCATCATTGGGGTAAAAAAAAGCTCCAATTACAGGTTCAGCAGAAATTTCCAATAGAACAATGATATGACTGCAGCGTTGCCTCTTAAAAAAATGAAGTGTTTGATTGAGGGCTGCAAACCATTCAACTTCTCTCCACATTTAACTCCTATAAACATCCTCTACATATTAAATTCCTTTCTCTCCATAATAAACTCCTCAGAATTTTGGTATATTCAGCCTTTCATCATAGTACCACTAAAATCTGAAACATCCTCTCCAGAAATATAAATTTATTAATTTCAATAATTAAACCCACAAATATATAAATTACGCAAAAGTTTTTTAACCAACATTTGAATAATTCGTAAATGAAAAAGCATATGAAAATAAAGATAAGAACTTCCGGAATCGAAATTAATTACCCTTAATTTTAATTAATAAAAACCAACATAATATGAATAAAAACGATAGTTGCTTAAAACCATATGAAAATAAAGCTATTATAAAGATGAATAATAAAAAAAGCATAAGAAAATAATGCTCGCGCATGAAGTTAACGTTACGATATAAAGATAGTAATATAATATAAACCGCGTGCATAAAATATTTAGCTTTCAAGCGAAATAAATTGATTTTTAGAAAAAACTACTTTTAATCGAGAATTAAAATACATTGCACAAAATTTTAATTTTACCAACTTTCCACCCTACAATTTACACCCTACTTCTTTTAAATAGGATGTAAATATAAAGTTTTAACAGCCAATTGAATGCCAGTTAAAAATAATGTGTGCGCATGAAGTTAACGTTACGATATAGAGATAGTAATAAAATCTATATATATAAAAACAGTTCCGTAACTGACTAACTGACTGATTGACTGACTGACATACAAAGTACAGACCAAACCGTTGAACCTAAAGGACTGAAATTTTGCATGGCGATTCTTCTTATAATGTAGGGTGCACTAAGAAAGATTTTTGAAAAATTCTTCTTAGATTTTTTTAAATTAAATTTTAATCTGTTTTGTAACTTTTTTCAAGTTTGCATTTAAAATAATAATTTGAGGGTTGTAAAATTTATATCACGAAAAAGATCATAAAATTCCTTTAAAATGAAATTCTTTTCGCATCTTTACCTCCATTTTCTAATTTTTGGTGAATTTTTAAAGATTAATTTTTACAATTTAATTTATTAAACGCTGATCATGATTTCTTTATCTGGTACTTTAAATAAATTTATCGTCACATAACAACGAAATAGACACAAAAAAAAATTAAAATAGTGGCGCCATCTACTGTACGCTTGTGAATCGAGAGTTGTTGGTTATTTATTAATTAAAAATTTGGAAAGTTCTTGTGGATCTGTAAATATACATGTGGTAACAGTTTTAAAATTTATAAATTATCAACCTACACAGGTGATAATTTATCCGGCGTTGCCCGGGATTTTAAGAATGTTTGTTAACCAAAATCAATTTAAAAACTAAACACAGTATAAATATCATAGAATAAAAAGCATGTGAAATGTTATACACATGAATAAAAAAAAACCCACATAAAAAACCATAATTTACAATAATTTCTTCAGAATTCAGCTAGATTTAGCGTTTCATCATTGGAGCAAAAAAACCCTGAAAAGTAAAGCATAAATATATACATTTATAATAAACCACTAAAAGCTGAAAAGGAAAAATGTCAAATTGTCTTTAGGAAAGTAAAGCTGAAAAGTAAAAATGTCAAATTGTCGAATGTTTGTTAACCAAAATCAATTTAAAAACTAAATACAGTATAAATAACATAGAAAGATTTAGCCTTATCATTGGAGCAAAAATTCCTGAAAAGTAAAACATAAAATACATAAATTTATAATAAACCTACCAAATCCATTAAAAAAATAAACACAGTATAAATAACATAGAAAAAAAAGTATACGAAATGTTATACACATTAATAATATGAAAAATAAATAAAATAAAATAATAATTTTGAAAAATAATAAATAAAATAAAATAATTTAAAAAATAATAAATAAAATATAATAATAATAATTTAAAAAATAATAAATAAAGCTGAAAATACAGGTTTAGCAAAATCTGCACGATCCGTATTCGAACCCGCTCCGTGTGGTGTAGTAAATGAACGCTCTTACCGAATGCGCCACAATAACATGCTGGTGTATTGTAAATAGGAGAATATTTGTACTAAAATTACTGGAAAGTTGCTATGGGTTGGTGAATATACATGTATTTATGGAGTAAGAGGAGTTTTAAGTTAGAAATAAGTTAGCAGGATAGAAGCTTAGTCTTTAACTCTTCAATAGACACAAAGACATAAGCGAGGGGGGTTGCAGTAGCGATTAAAATGATCTTGTGACACTTAGCGTGGTTGATTCGAATTTTCCATCGCGTGTGATAGTGTCAATATGCCGTTGGATCCGATTTATTTTAGAGTATAAAATCTGACTTGAAAGATTATTATTTTCATTTATTATTCTGGCTTAATATGTAACTTGAAACTTTTTGATTTTATTTATTTTTATCTTTTCGCTCGCTGTTCGCTTCAGCTAACCCTAATGTGGACGCCATATTCAGAGGGGTGATTCCACAAAGTGTAACATCTTACATTTAGTTTCAAAATTTTTGGTTTTTTATTAATTAAAATCAACGGTAATTAATTTCGATTTTTGAAGTTCTTCAGACCCTCGGCTGTTTTTAAAGACGCCTGTATGTAAAATTTCACGATCGTTGCTCCTAAACTGTGGATTTCTATACAATTACAGAGATACAAACATTCCATTTTTATGTTATATGATAAGCCCCACTCGCATGGGACATAGCATATAACAAACGTATGTAATAAAATAATTCTGATGCCACAAGACAAAAGAATCTAAAATATCGCCTTGTGGTAACGTTGGTAAACATACATTTGTTAAATGATTGTAGGCTTAAAACGATAAGTTGATATTGTATAAACTGATACTTATGTTTTTAAACGCTGCCACAAAACGACTTTTAGCCGGGTGAGCAGGTTTATACTGTTATTGCTAAAAAAAAGACATCCCTGTTACAACTACAAGTGAATAAATAAATATGCAGATCATAGGAAAAGGTTCAAGAGACTGGCAGATGTAATAACCCTCAGAATTAACGCAAACAGGTGCGAAAACCTAGAGAAATGTTACTTGGAGCTTATGTTTAGAAAAAAAAAGAAAAAAAAGCGTTCATGTGGCAGATATAAGATCCTCATGTCGTCATTTTTTGCATACCTCGGTGAATATGGTTTAATTACTCTTAGCAGCTTGTACAAATTACAATTATAGTTGAAAAATCAATAATTAACGAGATGGTACTACAAATATCTGGCAGCGAGTTAAACACAAATATATTTCTTAATATATTCAGTAACTGAATGAAACTGAAACCCTTCTGCGAGCTGTATATATAGCATTTAGTTTCAATTATAGGCTATGCTAAAAACTGACTATTTTAGTTGCGTGCAGCCAGAAAATTCATAATCAGTTGCTTTCAAGTAGTATGTTTATGTTGAGAGGAAGTAGTATATGATATTTCTTTTTACGATGTCTAAGTGGTTAACGTGGAAATAAATCCTTGTTAGCCTATGCACAGCTTTCCAATTACACAACTTGTGCTTTTTTTTACCTTGCTCAGGGCTATGCCAGATTCACGTGAAAGCCGCCTAGGTCAGCCATGGTCCACGTTATTTTATTCAATATATATGTTAATAAGGTATAACAAATAATATTTTTAGAACTACATAAAATTTTTTTTAGATGATATGGGTAATGTATAAAAATTCTCTTTAATTTTATTTATTGTAATTGAAAATTAGAATTATATTGAGACACATTTCATATTCATATTTCTTGAACGAAAGTATCATAGAACTTGAGAAGAGAGACTAACATGTTAATAATCGGCAGGCCCTGATTTGCCATTAGGCCCGGGCCTAGGGGCCCCCAAATTTTGGGGCCCCCCAAAAATTTTAATTTTAAAAGAAAAAATTCCCAATTTCAATTTTTTTATTTTACCTTTTTAAATAGCATTTTTTTTAATATATCCTTTCAAATTTGATTGATTGATTGGTTCATCATATGTATAGTTATATGTATAGTTCATCATATGTATAGTTATATGTATAGTTCATCATATGTATAGTTATATGTATAGTTCATCATATGTATAGTTATATGTATAGTTCATCATATGTATGTTATAGTGTATATAAGGGATTAATAAGTTTTTCTGGTTGCATTGTATTGGTGTTTTAATGATGAAGTTAATATGTTGTATTGCTTTTTGTTATCTGATAATGTTCTAGGCTTCTACGCTTCAAATAGCCAATTCTTGGTAAAATGGTACTTTCACAATGATTTATGATTATTTTTTTCGTGTGTCAATTTCTGAAATTTTACGCCCACATCAGTGTTAGGGGGCCCCCATCTCGAGTTGTGCCTACAGTCAAGAATTATCTAAATCGAGCCCTGATAATCGGAAATGACCAGCGTAAAATGCCGAATTAGAAGTGCGATAGAACAGAAAAAAAGAAAACAAGAACTACGGAAGGTAATAACTATTAGGATTCGGAAGTTGAAAGACACTATTAAACAAACTTTTACGAAAAGTTATGATCAGCTTTAATTTTTCTGCAAAAATTTCTTTTGTTTGCTTATCATAAGGTAAAATTCTCTATTTTTTGGAATCTTTTGCGCTTCATTGACAGTAACCAAAATTAAAAGGTTTGTCTGCCTACAGAAACACACCAAATACTAAATTCCCTTTCCTGAATAAATTTTTCTGAGAATACTATTGTTTATTGAAACAATTTTTTTTACCATGTTTTTATTAACTCACTTTCTTGTTTGTTTGTTTGTGTGTGTATGTGTTTGTCCGGTACAAATCTTGCAATCGATTTTTAACTAGCTAGCTATCGATTTTTAACTAGCCGACTAGCTAGACATTTGGAACTGTTAGAATAGCTCAGAACACGATGACAATGCATTATTGTAATACTTTTAGCTATCTTTAAGCAGCATGGAATTCATTTTCAGTTAATTTGTCCCCCGGGACTGGAACGAAAAGTTTAACGCAAGTTAACTTCCAATTAACTTCATTTTCTTTCAAGTTGATGGGATAATTCATCAAAAAAATTTTAATAAAGTATTTATTAATACATAGAATTATCAAGTTTATATGATTCAACAGAAAATTTAAAAACATGGTATATAAAAACTTCTCTTTATCTTGTAATTATTATTTCATTGTGTGCGCAAATTTTCAACTTCTGGAGAACGTTCAGGTTGGTCGAGCAATCACTAAATGAAAAGGCCACTAACCTTATTTTGAAATATGCCAAAATAGAAAATTTAAATTTTCAGACTTTTTTTTTTTTTTTTTTTGGTTATTACTCTGATTTTATGGTAGAAATATTTTATATTTCCATGGAGTTCTTATTTTCTATTTTTGAAACGAATTTGCTGCTTTTTTAAGCGATTTAACATATTAACAAAATCGGTTGAGTTCTGGTTACTTGCTATTGGATACTATATACAAGTATTCCTCGCTTGAATGTTCACGTAAGGCCATTTCACTTTTAAGGTCCCACACTAGTGCCTGTTTTGAGAATCAGATAAAAATCGGAAGAGAATAATAGCTGCTGCTAGGATAAAAAAGAGAGAGAGCGAAAATTAATAAGGGTTTCTTTCGCACCGAAAAAGTTTAAGACATTACTGACGTGTTAGCCCTGATGCCATTTAAACGACTATGAGATGTTAAGGCTTTGTGTATACTAACCCTATTGGATTTGCTTGCCTCAATGAATTTGCTTACCTCAATAAAATCCGACTGCATGTCGGATTTTATGCAAATCCAGTGCTCGCACGTGACCTTTTAAGGTTAAATACGATACGCAAAGTGGTAACGTCGTTAGTTTTGTGTGAAATTGTGACTTTGAAAGAGGTGTTATAGTTGGTTATCACATTAGTGGCAAGTCTATTCGCGCAATTGCGTTAGAATTGTCACAGCCACGGTCAACTGTTGGTGATGTCGTGAAGAAGTGGAAGACTACAGGAGTTGTGACACGAACTGTACACGTTGGTCGTCCCCGTAAGCTGACCGAACTGGATCGGCATGTCCTGAAGCGTGAGGTTCGTAAGAACCGAAAGAAACCATTCCAAATCAACAGTGAGTTGCAACAGGCAGCAGGGGTTACGGTGCACCTCAATACTTTGCGGAAAGAACTGCGCGTCCTCAATACCCACGGATGTGTAGCTGCACACAAACCAAACATCACCCCATCCAACAAAGCCGGCAGATTCGCTTGGTGTTTGCAACGTCGCAACTGGGCTGTGGACCACTGGAAAACTGTTTTATGGAGCGATGAGTCACGCTACACTCTCTTCAAGTCGGATTGGTGTGATTGGGTTTGGAGAATGCCAGCCGAACGTCTGTTACCCGAGTGCATCGTTCCAGCTCTCAAGTTCGGTGATGGTAGTGTACTTGTTTGGGTGTGTTTTTCGTGGTATGGCAGGACCTTTACATGTTGTTCCTGGTAAACTGAACGCCGACACCTACAGGAATTTTTGGGACAATCATGTTGTTCCTACACTCTGACAATTTTATGGAATAGACCAATGTTACTTCCAGGGCGACAATGCCCCATGTCATGTTGCAGCCTCTGCCAACCAGTGGTATCAAGATATGGATCTAAAACGTCTTCACTGGCCTGCTCAGAGTCCCGATCTAAACCCCATAGAACATTTGTGGGACGAGTTAGAGCGACGCTTGCGGACCAGGGAACCACGTCCGAAATCTACAGCTGAGCTGGCGACATTCTTTCAGCAGGAGTGAACACAAATACCCATAGCTGTGTATCAAAACCTTGTTGAAAGTATGCCCAGAAGGGTTGCTAATGTAATTGCAGTACGTGGGGGACCATCCCCCAATTAAAGCATGTAGTCTTTCCCTTATACCCTCACATCTTGCTATCCGGTTCATTATTGTAGGGTAGTGTATATATATATATATATATATATATATATATATATATATGTCACGTTTCATCACATGACGTTCCATAATAAAACACCAGATCCACAATAACGAGGCAGAGTTCTATAAAATTGCAGTCCTTTATTTCTTTAGAGTTGATGGCGGAGAACAGTGCGTCCTGCTAGCATGATGCGGGAGATACAAGTATTCACATACAGAGACAACAACATAATGCGTGTCTGCTCTCTTAGCCAGGGACTGTACCAAACAAATAAGCGGCTGTTTACGTAAACACAGATGTTTGTCGTGGATGGTAGGCTGGTACAATTCTTAGAAGCATATTGGATGCGTTCTATCTTTATGGTAGTATTTGACAATTTGGATCGCTTTATATCTGACATCTGCAGCCAATTTCTCTGAGATATTGTAAACTGAGGATTTAGATGACTAGAGACGGGGTTTTGTTAATCCTTATGGAGCGGCACGGCTCTATATTTTATCAACTGGTTCGGATTTATAGTGGTGTTTATCCCATACTTTAACCCTCTGCTGAGGTAATTTGCCTGAATGCATTTTTCTGGGACTTGCAGATGTTCATTTGCTGTTGGGTGGGCTAATCTGAGAAAAGGGGCCTATCTTAAACAGATGTGGGGACCCGAACTATAGAAAATAGACGAGATTCAAAATTATAATGTTACATCCCCCCTCCCAAGAGGCTCTTATCCGCCTGCATAGGGTGAGAGACACCTGAGTGTGAGTATGTTGGGACCTCACCTAATTCACTCTGCAAGATCAACATTATAATTTTTCCTATATCAATTTTTAAAATTAAGTCATATAATCGATATAAAACTGTTGATCTGCTGTATCAAGCTCCTTATATCGACATACGTTAGCTGGAATTATAAATCTTTCCGTATCTCTGGAGAAGTTCTCCACCTACCTAAATTCCTCCATCTCCAGTCATCGTGTTCAATACCATAACAATATAATTACTCGACCTCAAATTAATAGGTGCACAATTACAACAATAGTCTAATAGTAATTAAAAAGTACATAATTATAACAAAACTAGTGGGATAATAAAATAAGTAATAAGATAATATAATGTATAGCCATGAATAGAATAATATAGAAATGGCAAGTGATATGGCTTAATTGAATCTTTATGCAGATACATTATACCGAAAATCAGTTTTAACTCAATAGTAATCTACATGAAATCATACACAAAAACAATTCAATTCTGATACTTGTAAATCAATGCTACATCAATACACAGAAATACTTCAATTCAGGTAAATGTAACTCAACATTAATCAAATATGAAGACACATTGACAATCACGCACTAAACTAGTTCAATTCAGAAAAATATAACTCAATACTATTTACACTTCTAGAACACTGGTTTACGCGGATAATAATTACTATTTATACAATTACAACAATGACAGTATGATCATAAAATAGATAATATGATAATAGTGTGTAATAATGAAAAAGAAATAACAGGTGATATAATATAATAAAATCCTTACTAAGACACAAATATATCGTATGAACACAATGGTTTTTACACCTACTGGATTATTCATCTCTTTCATTCCACTTAAATTCTCTCATGTTTCTTAATTCACTATATTCTTTAATACAGGGGAATAACTACTATTTTTCTCAATCTCAAAATCTCTTTCCTATACTCTTCTAGATCCCTACATTGAGCGATATTAATCCCTTTCACCCTTCCAGTATACATCTCTCTCAAGCTCAACTTTTCGCATTACCTTATTCCTCTAACATGGCTGTAGTGTTTTGACTTATGATGACATTTGCTAATCAGAGTACTAACTTCTCATGGTAGCGCTTGTCCTTAAATAAGCCTGTCCCATTTAAATGAATTTAAGATTCTAATGAAAGGTATAAATTCCCTCCTTCCATTTTCTTCCTTACCTTCATAATTTATATAAAAAAATAATAAATAATTCTGACAACTTCAGCTAGTTTGGTTAAGGTATAATTACTATTCGTCTCATTCTACAACACTCGAATCTGTCCCTTATCTCTCAATGCGTGAAAACCGCAACATGTTGGCTTAGGCTCGTTTTCCTCCCCCTTTTAAGACACAATAATTCCATACTCGTCGTTTGACCTACTTTCGTTGTGTGAGGTCAGAGTTCACCCTCCTACTCTTCGCATCTCCGTAAGTTTCGGTTTGTTTATCTGCTATCAGCTGTTTGGCGATTGGTTTTTATCCCTTCACACAATTCAAAATTTTGTGCTGAATTAAAAAATCGTAGCCTAGATTCATGAATTACGTCGACGTCTTTTTTCGTCAGCGGGTTTCGCTTATTAACTTCATATGTCACGTCGGATAATTGTTTAGTGACTGTAAAAGGCCCTTCGTACGTTTGGGTTAGTTTGCGGGTGTTGGGGGTAATGAAATGTCTCTATCATGACGGTATCACCTACTCTAAAAGGGGATTTTTGGAAGCTTTTATCATACTGTACTTTTTTTTCTAATGGTCAATGATAGTTTTTTCGTATGCAATCTGTCTCGCTCTATCTAAATTTGGGTAAACTTTGTTTCAGCTAATGGAGAAATGCATGGAGAACATCCATATAGTAGATATATTGGGGGGAATGAGGTAATTTGATGAGAGGTATTATTATAATCTACGATAACATGTTCTAGAACTTTCGGCCAGGGTGTTTTCTGTGTATCCCCATTAATTTTACAGCGCATTCTTTGCATAATGGTGGCTCCTACTCGCTCCTGCTTTCCACTACTTTGAGGCCTGTGAGAGGCGGTCTAAATCTGTGATATATTATGGTTTTTTAAGAATTGTTTAAACTTGGTTGATGTGAATGCGGCGCTTCTGTCACTTACTAATTTTTTTGGTTTATTAATCTGAAATATTTGTTTTAAGCAATTAATGTATGTGTCTGTAGTTGAGGTGGTACTTGCGAATGTCCATATGTATCTTGTGCTATGGTCCATTATACAATGTAAATATTTTTCTTTGAATTGTAATATCCCAGACCTCCGATAGTGTCAATAGCAATTAATTCGAACGGTAGCCTTGCGGGAGGTAGGGCCTGTAATAATCCAAATCTCTTTTGATGTGATTTTTTGTTTAGTTGACATATTTCACAATATTTTACATAGTTCGCTATGTCAATAATAATGGTATCCCAATAATAAATAGGTGACAATATTTGTATCATTTTTTGGATTCCAGGATGGCCAAATTGAAAATGTGCTGCTGTCAATAATTTTAACCGTAATGAAGTAGGAATAAATATTTTTGTCAAACCCTTTTTCTGGATAGTCACTACATTATCTCTTTTTTGAAATCTCGGATTATGGGTATTGTCTGCCTGTTGGTGTTCTTCTATTTCGTCTAATGTTATCAAATTCATTTGCTGTTGGACAAAATGGGAAATCGGCTGTCTACTCAAAAAATCTGCTTCGTGATTGGTCGAACCCTTCTTATATTTTATGTCGTATTCGTACATTGATAACTTTAGGGACCAGCGGAATAATCTTCCTGTTAAGTGTTTAATGGATTTCAGCCATACTAAGGCGGCATGGTCCGTGAAAATGGTGAATCTAGTTCCGTGCAAATAGCAGTGAAATTTCTGGACAGCATCAACAATCGCGAGACATTCAAGTTCGGAAGCACTGTAGTTTTTTTCATATGGTCTTAAACCTCGTGAATGATATGCTACAGGGTGTAGTGTTCCATCAGGGTAATCTTGTTTGAGGACACATCCTATCCCCTCTCCTGAAGCATCCACTAATAATTTACAAGGGTAATTTGGATTATGTATGGTTAGAATCGGTTTGGAAATTAGTGACATTTTAAGTGTTTCGTACGCTTGTTGACGTTCGGCGTTCCAGTCCCATTTAACGTTATTTTTTAATAACTCATTTAGGGGTTTTATCAATTTAGCGTAATTTTTGATAAATTTGTTATATACATTGACGCTCCCTAAAAATCCTTCGAGTTGTTTTACGTTTTTTGGTGGAATTAAGTTCTTGATAGTTTCTATGTTTGAATTACTTGGCGACATCTTACCCTCTCGAATCTCATATCCTAAAAAGGATATTTCCTTTTGCGCTAATTGGCACTTTGATAATTTAAGATTTTCTTGGACACAGATCTGGAATATTGCTCTGGGATGCTCTAAATGTTCTTCCATAGAATTTGAGAAAATGACTAAATCATCAAAGTAGTTCAGTGCGAAGTTAACCCTATGTTTGTTCAATATTTGTCGCATGGTTCTTTAAAATACCGCGGGAGAATTTTTAAACCCATAAGGCAATACCTGAAATTGACATAACCCATAGTTGCAGGTAAAGGGTAATTTTTCTTGACTCCCCTCCTCTAATGGAACGTGCCAGTAAGCCGAAGCAATATCTAGTGATGAAAATATCCTAGCTGTACTCAATTGGTGCAAAAGGTGATCAATTATGGGTATTGGCTCTCTGTCGGTTTTACAGATCTCATTTAGTTTTAGGAAATCTATACACAGTCGAGTTTTTCCTTCCCCTTTCTTGTTGGCCAGGGTGACGGGACTACTGTAAGGTCCATGTGAGGGCTTGATTATTTTATGTTTTACCAATTCGTCGATTTGGGTCTTACTTTCTAAATTGTCTTTTTGCGACGCTCTATAGGGCCTCAATGCTATAGGTAATTCTGACGTTGAAATAATTCTAGCAGGCTCCATATTCACTCTCCCAATATCATATTTACTTTTAGAAAATATACCAATAAATGATGATAATAGAGGAATGAGCTCCGGGGATAGATTCATGTTAGCAAATTCAGGTAATTTATCCTGAATGGTATTCTGAGTCTTGTCAAATCAAGTGTATTCCTGATTTGCTGAGATGTTTTTGGATGCTCATGTTCTGCATTACCATTCATTAGCATTATATCATCACAATTATTTTCAATACGACCATAATATAATTTAGCACAGTTATTATCATCAGAATATTCATTTATTATTTTACTCGACTTACATATATCATCACACTCATTTTCAATAGGACTATAATACTTTTTAGCACAAATTACATCAGTAGAATTTTAAGTTACTCCCTCCTATGAATATGGTACTCTCGACATCATCCTGACTCTCATTGTCATCATTATTCTTAATTTTCATATTAGAATTGAGATGATAGGAAACATTATGATAACAACTTCTCGACAATTTGTTGAGAGTAATATCGAGATTACCCTGATATACGCTACAATCATTTAATTTAATATTCAGGTTAAATAACTTCATATGTGGTAAAGATAATAAAATATAATTCAACTGGGTATATATAACATACACCTTAATAGTTCTAGTTAGATCACCTATAGTAGCTTCTACACTGATAATTTTATCAATAACAATCTTACCTTGCGTTTGTTGCACTGTTAGCGGTTCCATGGGGCTTTCTTCATAGGTAGGTCCAGGTAGCCAAGATTTTGGCATGATTGTCAAATTTGAACTGGTATCCAGTAAACACGGAAGTCCCTACTGCTTGACACTCGCAACGTAGTTTTTATGAATTGTCCGTTTTAATCACTGTGTTCCGGATCCTCTAAATACTAAGAAATTAAGAGTTTGCACAATAGAAGACAGTTTCACTCACCCGTTAGAGTGTCTTAGAACACCATAGTTGGTTACTATGTACTTCACTAAAGCTTGAGTCGACGCACTTCACTAAAGTTTTGCAGCAAGAATCGATGAGATGAACACATCATTCAACGTGATCACAAATACACACATAAAAACAATAAATAATAACACTTCGTCACTCGATGTCACTTAGGGCCACAACAAAGGCTAACCTTAAACGTTGACAATCGCACTGCCCGTCATAAATAATACTTGACGTGCACACATAATCACACTGATCCATATTTAATTTTTACACAACCTAATTGGATCTGCGAAGTCGGCGAAGGTCTGTCTAATCACTAACACATTTCTATTATCATTACTCTCTTGCTCCATCACATTCTGTTCAGGTAAAATGCATCTCGAGGACTCGCCACATAAGAGCGTACACATTTCCGACACGAACACTTTTCTTCTCCTGCCCTCTGTCTAATTTTCATGTTTTTCCCTCACACTTAGTTTGTCCGCAGCAAGTGTCAACGAACTCTCATTCGAAACATAGTTGCAGTCAACTTCACCCAATGAGACATCTTTTAATTTGTCAAACAACCACAAACTCCCTATCTCTGCCACACTTCGATTATCACCGAACTTCTTACATATTGTATAAGGAAACGAAACTATCTTTTCACTATATCACCAGTGAGTTATCACAGCACCCTCTTCGTTCGTAACACGGGTGAAATACGAAACCTTCCTCGGTTCGATGTGGGGATTTGGAAATCTAAGTTCTTTTTCTTCCGCCATGTTTGTCCATCGGTTGTCTTTCACTGCCGTTTACGATATAACTTCATTCAATAAATTTAAGTCCATATTATTCATAATCCATTAGGTGTTCCTTCGCATTAAGTAATGTCCTGTTGACTTGTCACGTTTCACCACAGGACGTTCCATAATAAAACACCAGATCCATAATAACAAGGCAGAGTTCTATAAAATTGCAGTCCTTTATTTCTTTAGAGTTGATGGCGGAGAACAGTGCGTCCTGCTAGCGTGATGCGGGAGATACAAGTGTTCACATACAGAGACAACAACATAATGCGTGTCTGCTCTCTTACGCAGGGGCTGTACCAAACAAATCAGCGACTGTTTACGTAAACACAGATGTTTGTCGAGAGTGGTAGGCTGGTACAATTCTTAGAAGCATATTGGATGCGTTTTATCTTTAATTTTGAATCTCGTCTATTTTCTATAATTCGGGTCCCCACATCTGTTTAAGATAGGCCTCTCTTCTCAGAATAGCCCACCCAACAGCAAATGAACATCTGCAAGTCCCAGAAAAATATATTCAGGCAAATAACCGCAGCAGAGGGTGAAAAGTATGGGATAAACACCACTATAAATCCGAACCAGTTGATAGAAATATAGAGCCGTGCCGCTCCAGAAGGATTAACAAAACCCCGTCTCTAGTCATCTAAATCCTCAGTTCACAATATCTCAGATATAATGGCTACAAGTGTCAGATATAAAGCGATCCAAAATACTACCATAAAGATAAAACGCATCCAATATGCTTCTAAGAATTGTAACAGTCTATCACCCACGACAAACATCTGTGTTTATGTAAACAGTAGCTTATTTGTTTGGTACAGCCCCTGGCTAAGAGAGCAGACACGCATTATGTTGTTGTCTCTGTATGTGAGCACTTGCATGTTCCGCGTCATGCTAGAAGGACGCTCTGATCTCCGCCATCAACTCTAGAGAAATAAAGGACTTCAATTTTATAAGAACTCTGCCTGGATTTTGTGTTTATTATGGAACGTCATGTGGTGAAACGTGACATATATATATAGATACATACATACATACATATATATATATATATATATATATATATATATATATATATATATATATATATATATATATATATATATATATACAGGGCTAGATTTATGGTGGAACGGGCCGGAACGGCGTTCCGGTACCTCTCTTTAGATACCTCTCTTTATCAATAATTTGGAATACCCCTTCACAACCCCCGGAAGGATACTGTTCCGGCACCTCTATTTCTAGAAATCTAGCACTATATATATATATATATATACACAGGGTGTTCGTAAACTCTGTCGACAAAATAGGAAGGGCGATAGTACTCATCAAGGCGAACAATATTTACAATGCAACCTAGGGCCATATTCCATACAGTGTGTAAGTAATGCGTAAGGGCGTTGGAAAGGAGCGGACAATCACACCTGAGACGCGGATGCGCGAGTCATCCCCATCACGATGGGGGGATGACCCGCGTATGTGCCCTAAAAGTCTTGCATACTTACGTTTGTCAAACTTCTGCATATTAAAGCTCGAGAGATAGTTGCAGAAACATCCAATCCATTGTTATCAGGTTGTATTGTGAGGCTTGGTGAATTCTATCTTTAATGTCATTCCTAGTCTGCATTGGGTACATAATGACTGGAAATGGGTTGAAATTAATACTAACTTTGATGTATGTACCTACGTCAGTAAAAAAATATGTTGCCTGACCATGAATACGCTAGAACAGTCCTAGCTTATTTATGTACTCGAACAGTTTTAGCAAAAATATTTTTTGATGGTATGCACGTATCTGATTTGGAACGCAATAATCTCCATGAGTTGTTTAGAGATTTTGAAGGTTCTTTTGTGTTTTTGCAAATAACTTGGGAAATATTAACTTTATGAAAAAAAGTTTAATACAAAAATTTAAGAATATTAAATTGCGTTCAATAAAGATTAAATACATTTTGTCGTAACCCTAACACTAACCAAAGTATTGACTATTAAATGCGCGTTGATAATGGAGATAGCGTCTAAGTTTCGTTGCAGGCTTTTTCGTTTGAATTCTCTCTTATCCCCAACTGTAGCATTCTTTAAGCACAAGAAAATAGACTTTAATGTTTTTGGCTATGTAGATAATTGATCATTATTGATTTTATAAACGAATGTAATAAACTTGGATGTATTCACTTCAACATTTTCATTGTGTAAATAATACACCCGAAAGGAAGGTTGCCTGGCTGCTTCTTCAGTTGGGGGAAGAGACGAAGTATATGGTTTTATTTTAGTGACAAATTTTGCGAAGCCTTTGTACCTAAACTTATTTAGGGATTGTTTGCTGGGTCGTGCTCCATACCATATCAGAAATAAATCATTCTCCTGCTTGAGTAACATCATTGTGGGATGAGTTGCACTTATTAAATGCTGTCACGTTTTGTTCCATATCTTTACTTTGGAACATTTATACACATTTTTTTCTATCATTTGTTCAATGCAGCATTTGTTGAATGAAGTGGTATCGCATCCACTGAACGCATGGAGGGAAAGGATACTTTGGAATGTCCCGATGGCTGTACAGTGGAATCTCGATCTATCGTTTTTCAAGGGACTGACTGAACTGAACGATAAATGCGGGAATACGATAGATGCAGGAACATAACAAAGCAATATGATCGTCGGGACTGGGAGAAATAAACGACAAATACAGGAAAACGAGGATTCGGGAAACGATCGATCGAGATTTCACTGTATTTGATCTGATGAATATATTTTTTTCTCTGCTTCTTCTTTGCATGATTTGACATGGAAAATGTCTTTCTGTAGGAGCGAGAGCGGTTAATAGAACCAAGTGGTCAACATTTTCCCGATGATTACAACATTGTTGTCACCAGAACATGCTTCATTAATTGCAGAATTTACAGTTAGAATGTCGACGTCATCATTACTTTGTCGGAATCGAAATCCATTGTTTTCAGCTCAGCTGATAGCATGGTGATCAATTTGCTCTTGTTCATTTGAAAGGAACTCTTCTTGTTGAACAGTAACTTGCATGTTTCCATCGAAATTTATGTCTACAGATTTTTTTACAATAGACCGTCGATTTTGTTCACATTTCTTTGTAATGTTAGTGGTGTTGGAGTGGCCATAAAAAACGACTGTATAGTTGGTCCCATAATGCCTTTTTATATAGTTAACTTAATTTGTGCAAGCAGCCAAAAAAGTTAATTATGTTCCCCATTTGACACGGTGTAGGAGAAAACCACTGTCCACAATGTTGACTCAGTCAGGAGGTTAAAGTCTTTGTTTGAAACTAAAAACGTCATACAAAGCCGATGTCGTTGCCTTTCACATGCCAGCTTTATTAAACAGAGCCAACGAAAATGGAGCTAACTCATATTCAAAATAAGCTGCTAGGTCTTCGTCGGTCTGTTTAGCAATCGCTACCCTCTGAAAAAGAAAGAACGGGTTTGCTACTGTTGTTGCTTTTTCAGAGGACAATCCTTTTACGAATTTGTCATATTCTTCAGTACTCATCTTATACTTAAGGCAGAGCATGTCCTGCAGATATAAGTGGCAAGCTTTAAAAGAAAAATCAACAACGGGTTTACTACTGAATTGAAGCCGTTTACTTTCACCGCATAGTTGACGGATGTAATGGGGAAAACTTTATCCTTCCGTGAGAACGTCACATCTGAAAATTTGTTTCCTACAAATTTTCTCACTGTTTTTTTCCCAACATCTATAGCATTGTAGCAGTTTATACTTGGGTCTCCAATAACTCCGGAGGCTATTGACATTATTTTATAATTCTTCTGAAACGGTGGATGGTTTTTAAACCAATCTACAGGCTTCTGGACGTCTCTTGCATCTCTTGCTATATGTGAATGTTCTAAATCAACATGCTGACCAGATGAGACTAACACTTTTCATGCTATTCATCAAAGTTTATTCGATAGTCATTTCTGACCACCCCCCACTCTAAAATTTGTCTGTTCTTCGAACTGTAAAATATCCTTCTTTTACGAATTCGTCATATTCTTCAGTACTCATATTGGACTTCAGGCAGAGCATGTTCTGCAGATATAAATGACAAGCTTTAGCGGACAAAAAAAATGACTACTTGCATGAAAAAAGGGGATCATTTGAGGAACACAAGGAAGGTATTCATTCTAATCACCCGATCGTTCTGAGAAAATATATTATTTCATAAGAGTTACATTTGAAAGTATAGGTAGCGTCGGGGGAGGGGGGCACGGGGGGGGGAACGTTTCTCCCCCCAACTTAACTTGGAATAAATTAAAACGTTTATAGAAATTCAGTTAAAATCGGAAAATTGTAGAACACTTTTAAGAAAGTTGGTTTTTTCCCCGCTTTTTCAAACTGTGAAACTGAAGATTCCGATTATCTCTTTAGCCTTAACATAGTTTTTAACAATGATATGATCCATGACAAAAGTTCGATGCCATATTTTTTCCTAATTTTATTTATATTATATTTATTTTTCTTATTGTATAACTTTTGAATACTACTCAAACATAAATTCTATTGTTATTCAATTTAAAATAATCATAATATTTCATATTTTCAGGGTCTCCAGGCAGTTAATGCACGGAGGAGGGCCCTAACTGAATTCAATCCGTGCCCCTCCCCAACAGTTAGAATCACGCTATTCCTATGTTTGAAAGTAATGAACCCAGAGGGCTGCATTTGGGCCATTCTCTTTCAACTGCTTCAAAGCCTTTCTTATTTTAATCTCGATGGCTCGTATAGTGTGTCCGTTTATGGTTTCTAGTGATAGTGGTTCGGTGGCAAAATCTCTAAACAACTCATGGAGATTATTGCGTTCCAAATTAGAAATGTCCATGCCCTCAGAAATTATTTTTGCTAAAGATATTTTGATAAACAAATCAGCTAAGATTGTTCTAGAGTATGCATGGCCAGGCAACATTTTTTCTACTGATGTAGGTGCATAAGTTAGTATTTATTTTATCCCACTTCCAGCCAATATGTACTCAATGCAGGCTAAGTATGGCATTAAAAGATAAAATCCACCAAGTCTCATAATACAACCTGATAACAATGGATTGGATGTTGCTGCAACTATCTCTCGAGCTTTAATATTCAGATTTGACAGTATGCAAAACTTTTGGTGCACATACGCGGGTCATCCCCCCATCTCGATGGGGATGACTCGCGCATCCGCGTCCCAGCTGTGAGTCCGCTCCTTTCAAAGTTAATTATCTTTGTTCGTGTTAGACTTATGAAAAAAATGTATTTTTTTGTACATAATTTAATTCTCTACAATTTTTGAAGTAAATTCTTTTACATTAAATCAATATTTCTCAAGTTATTCGCTAAAAACCAAAAAAGTCTACACATTATCCAAGATGGCAGCGAAAGCTGAAGTCTGATAAGTAGGGACTTTTAGTATGTTCATTAGCATGCCTAAACAAACATCCCCACCAATTTTCAAAACTCTAATTTTTTTTTTTAGCCATTCGTCAAAATCGGATCTATTTTCACTGGGCTACCTTGGCTTATCACAAATAGTGCAGTGAATTACACCGCAATTCAATTTAAGCCATTTCAGCGAACGTCAGAACCTCAAATCTGCTGAAAATAACTATTATGGCCTTGAAATACTGAAGCTTTGCTGTATTACATTTTGATTTTTTTCCCTACTTTTTGACCGCTACGTATAACAAGACTATATTATATTAACTAGCAAATCAATGATTTCACATAAATATTCATCTTCGATATTAATTATAATTATTTTTTTTCTCGGGCGTGTAATTACATGCATTCTTTTTTTTTTTTCACTATAAAAACTTTGCGAGACACTATTAACAAAGTTCTACATTCGGATGTGTATTCACATAAAGAAATGCCACTAAAGTCTCTTTTGCCACGTCCGTGACCCAGATTTTATTTCGGGAAGCATTTTATGTCCCCTCCTTCAGAAGAATTTTGCTGTCAAGCCTTTTATGGGCTTTTCATTGTCCCGTTAGTTGCCGCTGTATAACGATCATTATAGTGAAAAAGATGTCGTGAAGCAATAAAAAACTGCCAATAGGAAAAGCAGCAAATGTCATTTGTTGAGATTTTAGATGTAGAAGCTATACTGAATGTTATCGAACACGGCTGTTCTGTGCCTTGATACATAGATACATAAATATTAAATATTTATATTAATGTTTTATATGTATCAAGAAATGTATAAAAAAGTCTATTTTTACTTTACTTTATCTATAAAATAACTCTATTAAAGATTGTCTCTCTTTCATTGTTATAGATTTTGTAACTGACTGTCTCCCACAACTAACCCAGACTGAAAATCTAAATTTTAGATCTGAATCCCTACTGAAAGTCCTAATGTAGGCAAGCTGAAATAATCCCAGCACGGCGATCCCCACTATTAGTTTATTTAAGCGCTATAACATTATGGATTCATTTTACTGCTATTTTGGCTTTGCGAAGTAGGAATCCCAACATTTATCTATAAACAGCACTGCTGAAAAATAAAGAGGATTAATTAACTCTAATTCTTTTATTGTCTGTGACACGAGTAGAATTGATGTATTCAATTCCATTACATCTCAGAATATTCTTTCCTTTCGGCGCAGCAGCGAAATTAGTACAAATTCTTTATAACCAATGAATTTTGGGCGATCTTGTATAAAACAAAAACTTTTTTTATTATTATTCAATGCAAAATTACAATAGCGTCAAATTTGTAAGAATACAGTACTCCTGATATAAGTAGATTAAAACGAGTTCATATATATCTATATATACGTATAAAACAGTTCCGTAACTGACTGACTCACTGACTGACATACAACGCACAGATCAAAACCGCTGGACCTAAAGGGCTGAAATTTTGCATGGCGATTCTTCTTATAATGTAGGGTTGCACTAAGAAAGGTATTTGAAAAATTCTTCTTAGATTTTTTAAAATTAAATTTTTAAGCTGTTTTTGAAACTTTTTTAAAGTTTGAACTTAAAATAATAATTTCAGGGTTTTAACATTTATATCACGAGAAAGATCAGAAAACTTCCTTTTAAATGAGATCTTTTTCGAATCTTTACCTCCTTTTTTTGATTTTTGGTGAATTTTTAAAGATTAATTTTTAGAATTTAATTTATTAAATACTGATCACGTGATTTCTTTTTCTGGTACTTTTAATAAATTTATAGCCATGTACATAAAAACTAAATAGACTAAAAATTTTTTTCTTTTCTTTCTAATGCGGCAGAGGATTGGACATTATAAAAAAAATATTAAAATACAGTAAAAGAAATGTTCCTCAAACTGTACTATTCTTTAGTATGTCCCATTAGATTTAATTTGAATATTTTTTTGTACATTATTTTGTCTATAAAAATATCTCTTATGACTTTTTTTTATAAATATATATATATATATTTTTACATCAATTGTATACATTGATCGTCGTATCTATCACATATATATATATATATATATATATAAATATATATTTATTTATTTATTAATATTTATTTTTTTGGCATTAATTGCATACATTGACCATTCAATTTAATGGTCAATGTATGCAATTTTTGTTGTGTGGGAGACGTTCCTACTCAGCATTTTTTCCAGTGAGTTAGAAGAAATCTTTGAAATTGAATTTAGTATTTTTCTCTTCTGAAGTCTTACCACCTGGAAATAGCTACTCCTTCTGTGCACGCCTTCAGGGGGACGGAGGGAAGTTGTGAGGCTAAAATATGGGTGGGTGGGTGATCGCGCGACCTTAAAACGGGATATTTGTTATTAAAAATAGGATTAACAATTAAAATCTGGGAGTTCAAATCAGCGGTGCAATGTATTGCAGTGAAAATAGCACTTAAGGTTCGACTTGATTCGATCTTTGAAGAACCACAGAGAGGATTTTAAGTAGACGGATTAGCCTTGATGAGTTGGCGCTAAGAAAATTCAGCGTCAGCAAAAGAGCATGTACGTTATGACGACATGAATAAGTAATGAGCGTCACTAATCGTTGGTTAAAAGGCTGGGAACAAAGGATTTATTTCAGAGTCATGGATAACTAAGCAACGAAAAGACGTGTGCCGTAGGCGCACGGTTTTAAATTGGGTGGGTTTATTTAAATTAATTTAATGGAGCTGAGTAATTAATTATAATTTCATAAAGATGTTTAGGAAGATCAGTTGGACTATTTTATGGCTTGGTATCAACATAATACGGTTTGATGGAAATATTTAGAGGATAAGTGTCACCACCGGTTCACAGACTGTATGATGATTCAAAAGAGGTTCGGACTTACATTAAATAGTATGGAAGTAGAAGTCAAGTCCGAAAAGAGCCGGTGATCTACGCTGGATTACAGAAACCCCAATTTCATTATTTAAAAAAAAATCTTCGGCTGCTCATCTTTAAAATGAAAACAAGAGTGCTTCAAATTACAGTGGTAATCTCATCTAGTTAAAATTATTGCGAATCGTTAAAATTTACAAGAAAAAATATGTGCTTCGGAGAAAAAATAAATCATCAAAAATTCATCGAGAAAAGGTTTAAAAATATTAGTGTTCATCAAATTTATAATTTGGATCGAGTTTCATTACACTGCGACATGGCTGATAAACAAATCAACCAGAAGAAAGTGTACCATTCTAAAAGTCAAGAATTTTGGTGTTGTGTGAGTTTTTCGACGATGGTGTTTTGTATTAAGGAAATTATCAAGGAACTTTCAGGAATATTCCAAGATGTGTGCGAAACAAGTTGTCCATGGCTCTCCGGGACTGCCTGGCGAGTGTTCAAATAAAATCGGATAAAATAGTTTGCGTTTGAAAATATATTATTTTTTTTTAATATGGAAAAATGTAAAGGTAAGAAATTTCCTTCAAATTGATAATATGCAGTTGGTGATATTGTTAAAAAGAAATGTTGACGAAAAAGTTATGTTTGGTAAAGATGTTAAAATTCAAAAATATGATAATTAATTTAGATGGTTAAATTTGCAATTGACGATTGAATTATTTTGCAATTAAAATTTTGAAATTTGAAAAATTTGAAATGGTATTGATGAAAAATTGATATAAGTAACATTTCTGTGTTAAATGTGAATATTTTGTGTAGATTTTGGAAATTGTGGTGACAAGTTTAAATTCAGTAAAAAAATTTTCTGACAATTTGAAACTAGTTTACAAAAAAAGGAGAATTTTAATATTGTTAAAGGGATTAAGTACATTTTGAAAATTGTTTTCTGGGGATTGATCACTCCAGTCAATCATGTTTTGTTTTCGGGAGGGGGGGGGAAGCTAGGTAGCAGAATAGTAATAATAATATTGGTAAAATTTTGAAAATAGTAATTTGATTATATTTTGGGAAATCTTAGAACATGGTCGGGTTAAAATGTGCTTTTTGATTTTGTTGCTTTCGGCAGTCTCGTTAAAATTTGTAAATATTTTTGAAGTTGTTGATTTAATAATGTGTTTGATTTTCGGTGTATTGAATATCGATGCTCAAGTGTATATAATTGATAAATTTTGGAAAATTCTATGAGTGTATTTTTTATTGTATTGATATAAATTTATTTGATATATGATATTTTGTGAGGTAGGGAATTTAGTTTGCATTAGTTGAAATGTAAGGTATGAGGTTTTTAAAATTGAAATTGGAAGAATTGCGAGTTTTGATTAAAATGTGAGTATGTTAACATATTTTATCAATTTGTGTTTAGAAGCAGAACTAAGCATGAGTTCAACCATGTTTACTTCAAACTTGAGTAGGGTATTTAAATTGGTTTTGAATGAAATGAAAAGTTTATGGTATTAAAATGTATAGGAAAGTGTTTTAATGAAAGTTAATTTCATACCTCAATGATTTAATTGCCTTTTTCATATTGATAAATATTGTATATTTTGAGTATAATCATTTAAAGTTGATTCTTTTAAAATTGTTATTGTGCTTTTTAGTTAATAATTTGATATTCATTTCTTGTGTATTCTTGTTTGTAAACTTTTTGGAGGTCTCCCTGTAAAATTTTCAAATAAGCATGAGTATAGGGACATGCTTTCTTGATTTGTAAAAACTCAGAGATATAATATTTTGTACATCATGGTGAAAGCTAAAAATTTTTGAAATATTGAAAAATTTGAAATATGTATTGGGGTTATTTTTCACTATTAATTTGTTTATGTCAATTTGAAGTTTGGAGGAATCAGGTATCCCCGATTATATGCTGAAAGCTATTAATAAAATTCCCAGTGCTGTTGCGGAGTGTGACCACCATAACAGACATCTGAGGAAGGGTTTTTGAATTTTGGTAATAGTGTATTAAATAAAATTATGTTGTTTGAAGTTTTGTGACATCACAATTTTCTACAAGAACTATATATACAAGAACTCTGAACTTTGTCAATTTTGTAAAGTCAGGACTCGAATTTTTAGGTAATGGACTCAAAGTGCTTCGGCACAAAGTTTGTGTTTCTTGAGCTACGAATAATAGTGTGGGTGTTCACATAAAAATTTAGTTATCATTTTCTTATAATTTCAATTTATTTTTGTGTTTATTACATGTATTTTTAGTGTTCTATTAATAATGTTGATATAATATTCTTTTCTAATTAGTTTTTATATATTGGTTGTATTTTCCCAACAGTCTGTGTCAACTTCTGTCTCGAATGGAGACAATCATGTAACTTGTATTTCTCAGCTCCATGGGGTTAGGTACACGACTGTAGTAAGAAGAATAATAATTTTAGTTTTTAAAATTAGATGTTAAAGTACTTAGGAAAAATTTAATTATTTTTAATGTGGTTGATTCAAGTCGTAATTAAAAAATAAGTTAGTTGGGTTTCTCTGAGTTTGTTGTGTGGGGAAGGTACCGCCCTGCGCAGCAATTTTCAGTTGATGATTAATTAGGTTAATTTTAGTTTTTCTCTTCTGGAGACGTGTTGCAGGGAACTGGCCATTCTTCGTGTGCACGCCTTCGGGAGAACGATCGCCCTATTCTACTAATAAGATGTTAGTTAATTTTAGTGATAGTAAATGGGTTAATATTTAATTTTTGTTGTGTGGGAGACGTCCCTACTCAGCATTTTTTCCAGTGAGTTAGAAGAAATCTTTGAAATTGAATTTAGTATTTTTCTCTTCTGAAGTCTTACCACCTGGAATTAGCTACTCCTTCTGTGCACGCCTTCAGGGGGACGGGGGGAAGTTGTGAGGCTAAAATATGGGGGGGGGGGTGATCGCGTGACCTTAGAACGAGATATTAGTTATTAAAAATAAGATTAACAATTAAAGTCTGGGAGTTCAAATCAGCGGTGAAATGTATTGCAGTGAAAATAGCACTTAAGGTTCGACTTGATTCAATCTTCGGAGAACCACAGAGAGGATTTTAAGTAGACGGATTAGCCTTGAAGAGTTGGCGCTAAGAAAATTCAGCGTCAGCAAAAGAGCTTGTACGTTATGACGACATGAATAAGTAATGAGCGTCACTAAACGTTGGTTAAAAGGTTGGGAAGAAAGGATTTATTTCAGAGTCTTGGATCACTAAGCAACGAAAAGACGTGTGCCGTAGGCGCACGGTTTTAAATTGGGTGGGTTTATTTAAATTAATTTAATGGAGCTGAGTAATTAATTAGAATTTAATAAAGATGTTTAGGAAGATCAGTTGGACTATTTTATGGCTTTGTATCAACATAACACGGTTTGATGGAAATATTTAGAGGATAAGCGTCACCACCGGTTCACAGACTGCATGATGATTTAAAAGAGGTTCGGACTTATATTAAATACTATGGGAGTAGAAGTCAAGTCCGACACACACACACACATATATATATATATATATATTAATTATATTTATTTTTTTTGCATTAATTGCATACATTGACCGTTGAATTTAATTTGAATGTATTCCGTAGCGAAGTGCGGGTTTTTCGGCTAGTATATATATATATATATATATATAGAGAGAGAGAGAGAGAGACATACAGAATAATATATATAAACAGTTGCCGTAAAAGTTGAATTACTAATTCTGAAAAGTCTAACCTTTTCCCGGCAGAGTCTAACAGAAATGTCTGTACATCATGAGCTCATTTCATCTGACCTTCCCTGAGAAAGTCAATTTTTTTCAAGTCTGGGGTTTCCGAATTACGGATTAGGCTTTAGCTCCGAACAGCTAACATTTGTCAACTTTTTACGACGTTTGCACTAATGTTCGGAGAATTCTCGATAAAAGAGGCTTTTCAGCAATCGTTCTTAAAAAAAAAAAAAATCAAGAAATCAGTCCAAAATGTCATTAAAAAATATGAACCGCATACAAATATAATTAATATGTAAGTAAAATAAAATAATAGTTTGTTAAGTTTTTCCAGAAATCTTACAGAGAAAATCTTAAGTAATGTTTAGTTTTCTGATAATTTTCACTGTTTACCCTTGCTCCAGTTGTTTGAGTGCCCTCGGGGTACGTGCCTTACACTTTCAGGACCACTGTTTTAACTGTTTGAAAAAATTAATTTCTTAATGTATGCATCTGACTCTTCATTATTTCACCATTTAGGTCAGTGACGTAGCCGGAAAAATTTGTTTTGTAATGTTTTTCCAAAGCGGTAGACACTTTGTCTCGAGGACATTCCCCTCTCCACACGGCGAACTGGGCGACTACTTTATTCCAGGAGTACCATACGGGTGAGCCAATATTGCTCCCTATAAGGGGACAGCACAACATCGAAGTCTTTTTCGTGATTTGGACCAGAGCCCACACCGTGGAAGGTCGCGACGCTAACCATTATACGATGTGTGCGGGAGCCAGAAAAAAAAATTATCTCACAAGTCCGCTTTTTTAATAATACAATTGTGATAACAATTGTGAATTCCGGGGGGTTGGAGCTTAGTTCCTGACAGGCCCGGTCGATCAACTGTGGTGCCTGAGGTAAGTTTTAAAAATGACTCCTTTTCAAATTTTTGGACAGACTATAAGTAATGAACTCATTACTATTAGAAATAGTCGACTTAATAGAATAAAGGACGTTTTAGGAAAAATATGAATTAAATAAAAAGAAAAGTTTTATTTATTTAACAAAATACATAAAAATGTTAAATAATTTCAGAACTTAAAAAGACAAAAGAAGTGAATAAATTTTAATATTATTTGTTACGCAGTAAAAATAATTACTAAAATATTCTTAGAGTCTTTATTGTAGCAAAATGTATAAGTACATCTCTATAATATCGGTGGTTTGGTTCTAAAAGGGCCAATGTCATTTTCTTCAGGTGTTATTTATACCAAAAGTTTCCATTTTACTAAATTCCGAAGAGGCCAATGTCAAATAACAAACAGAAAGAGATTATATTTCCATTATAATATGAGCCAATGTCATTTAAGATGCAGAACTTTAGATCCAAAAAGGGCTAAAGGCATATGTTTTATACAAAAACAAATGAAATTTTTTTATATGATAAAAATAATGTTTTTTACACTAACAATGAACAAGTAAAAAAATAATGTAACGCGTATTGTAAGAAAACTTTCGGCAAAGTGTTCAATATCTTTGAATGCCTCCTTCAATTTCTCGAAATTAACAATTTTGACATCCTTTTTAGAACCAAGCCACAGATATAATGTTTTAGATACTATAAAAATGTCTCATATTTTGGCTTCTGAGGCGGTCGCCTATGGGACCGGCCCTGGTTCCTAAGTCTTCCATCCTCCCAACTTCCTACATGCCTTATTGGGCTTCGTAAGGTATCTTATGATGCCACGAGAGTTTCATTCTGTGAATGATTTTCCTAGAACAAGCATGGTATGCTCTATATCATTTAGAATAGGAAGATAATTAGTTTGTCAGTCGACAATAGTAAATTATAGTCGCGCCTACATAGTTTTAACGATAAAAACATGCCAAATATTAGTACAGGTACTCCTCGACATACGACCGCTCGCACTCACGACCGAAATTTTTAGATTAAAAAAAAAATTCTCAAAAATACTGTCCCTCGAATATATAGTACATACCTATATGTATTACACTAGCTGAAAACCCGCACTTCGCTACGGAGTACATTCAAATTAAATACAACGGTCAATGTATGCAATTAATGCCAATATATATATATATATATATAATAAATACGACAATCAATGTATACAATTGATGTAAAAAAATACATTTATAAAAAAATCGTAAGGGATATTTTATAGACAAAATAATGTAGAAGAAAGTATTCAAATTAAATCTAATAGGACATACTAAAGAATATAGTACAGTTAATATAGTACAGTATGAGGAACACATTTTTACTGTATTTTAATATTTTTTTTAGATAATGTCCAATCATCTGCTGCATTAGCAAGAAAAGAAAAATATTTTTTTGTCTATTTCATTGTTATGACATGGCGATAAATTTATTTAAAGTACCAGAAAAAGAAATCACGTGATCAGCATTTAATAAATTAAATTCTAAAAATGAATCTTTAAAAACTCACCAAAAATCAGAAAATAGAGGTAAAGATTCGAAAAATTTTCATTTTAAAGAAATTTTTATGATCTTTCTCGTGATATAAATTTTATAACCCTCAAATTGTTATTTTAAAAGGAAACTTAACTTAAAAAATGTTACTAAAGCAGCTTAAAATTTAATTTAAAAAAAATCTACGAAGAATTTTTCAAAAATCTTCAGTGCACCCCTACACTATAAGAAGAATCGCCATGCAAAATTTCAGCCCTTTAGGTCCAGTGGTTTGGTCTGTCCGTTGTATGTCAGTGAGTCAGTCAGTTAGGGAACTGTTTTATAAATATAGATAATTATTAAAAAATATGATGCAATGTTCTGCAATACTGCAAAAATTTATGACGCAATAATAAAAATGTATGATGCAATAGTATCGATATCCAAACGATAAATCAAATTAACCTTCATTGGCTTCAGAAATGGCTTCAGCTTTTCGTTATATTAATAAAAGACTACAACAATTAGAAGCAATGGATCCAAACGAAGAAAGATTTACAAGTGTAAATCGTCGTATTCAGGAAAATCTGGCTCACTACCAGGCAATATACAACGAAAAGAAGACGCAAACTGTTCAAACTACCTTGGATAACTTTGTTAAAAAGAACTTTCAACGTATCTTCTGTCGCAACTTCTGAACCAATGGATTGTACTAACATAATAAGTAGTGATGAAGAAGAACAATTTATGTCTTTTACATACAATGTATTTTAAATTACGTATGAAAGTAAAAAATATATGTATATGCATATACAAAAAAAAAAGTTTGAAATTCGACTTACGTCCAACTCAACTTGCGACCAATGTCTCGGTCCCTATCTCGGTCGTTAGTCGAGGAATATCTGTACTCACAGAATTCATGATCTCATTTCTTGAAATATGGTTTTCACGTGTTCTACATTTATATCATTACAAAGTATATAAAATGACGAAAGGGAAGCCCCGAATCAGAGTGGAATTTTTTATTCTACATAAATATTATTGGACTTTACGGAGAAAATTTATCCGCAAACTACAGGCGGAAGTATATATTTTTTTATGTATACACATCTTAATATATCTTTTAAAGTAGTATTACATTAATATTATTAAGAACAAATCAATCAAGTGATGTCCGTACATTATGACTGCCCATGAGGCTTTACAAAAGCGTTAATAATTTAATTACTTAAAATAAGAAAATTATCATCCAAGGTTTTTTTTTCAACGCTGCAGGTACATTGTCCTTAGGACATTGACCTCGTCCACACTGCTAATTCGTTAGATTATTTATTAAGGGAGCACCATATAGTGGATCCAACATTGCTTTATATGGTGTGTCAGCACGGGATCGTCCATACTGTATCCAGGATTCGAACCCGATCCCACTTTGTTAAAGCCCGAGACGTTCAACATTTGAGATGATGATCTTTATCCAATATCGATAAAAAAAAAGCTTAATTCAAGCTAAAGCGTTGGGATCTACTGCCACAACATTGGAGAATGAAATAGAGCATGATGTTTTTGAAATACATAAATGATATTCGGAATGATTATCATGATGGCGTTAAAGACGTATTTACCATTTAGGTGTGAATAGAGTCGGATATTTTTAACAGTCTTTTACACGTACACTCTTTTTATATTTATCACTTTCACTGATATATAATTGCTCGTGGGAGTGAAAGGTTGCTTTCCTTGCTATATTAAAAATCTGCTTATATACATACGTAGATATATCGCACCTCTGCTAAAAGAGTGTTACATCTCAAAATAGCCATATTTTCAGGAAGAGCTATTTCATTTCTTCTTTAGCTCTTCCTGAAAATATAGCTGTTTTGAAATGTAACACTCTTCTAGCAGAGGACCTCTGCTAGAAGAGGTCCTCTGCTAATATTATGTCCACTATGTATATGTGTCAGGTTAGATTAGTCTAGAAAAGGTAAGCGACTCACTGGACATATTACCTGTGATCTAGAAATTATTCCCTTTAATTGATGCATTTTTACCTGCTTACACGAGCTTTCCAAAGAATTCAAATTACACCCTATCATGGCTAAATTGCTACTGATTTCATCTTACATACTAAAATAATTAAAAGATAAAAATAAGTTTTTATATACCATGTTTTTAAATTTTCTGTTGAATCATATAAACTTGACAATTCTATGTATTAATAAATACTTAAAAAAAAATTTTTTTATGAATTATTCCATCAACTTGAAAGAAAATTAAGTTAATTGGAAGTTAACTTGCATTTAACTTTTCGTTCCCGTTCCGGCCGATAGATGGCTGCACCAGTCTACAAAACAAAATTAACTGAAAATAACTGAAAATTAATTTAATTCTTCTTAAAGATGGCTAAAAGTATTATAAAAATGCATTGTCATCGTGTTCTGAGATATTCTTAAAGTTTCAAATGTCTAGTAATCAAATGATTAAATTTATAGACTTCTGTGAAGTGTGGTTCCTGCCGAAATCAGTAGCCAGAGTAGCCGCCATTGTTGGAGATCACCGCTGCCACACGCCTCGGCATTGATTCAAAGAGACTTTGGATGAGTTCTTGGGGTACAGCTGACCAAGCAGCTTCCACACGTTGCCAAAGTTGATCTGCTGTGGCAGCTGGGGATGGAATCTGGGTCAATCGTAGAACACACCATGGACCACATGTTTTCTATCGGCGAAAGATCCGGAGAGAGAGGCGGCCAAGGAAGCAATTCAATCTGGCGATTGACGAAGAACCGTTGGACAATGCGTGCCACGTGTGGTCGCGCATTATGCTGTTGAAATATGGCTGTGGGCAAGCCCTGAAGGTAAGGAAGGACAACTGACTCCAACACCTCGGAGATGTAGCGCTGGCTGTTTAAAGTACCGGCAATGCGTACTAGAGGTGTGCGAGAGTAATATCCAATACCGCCCCATACCATAATACCCGGTGCAGGACCAGTGTGGCGGTGCATAACGCGGCTGTTCAGCATCCTCTCTTCACGGTGTCTCCAGACTCGAATGCGACCATCGTGGTGTTGCAGACAGAAGCGTGACTCGTCAGTAAGACAATTTCATTCCATTCTGCCGTCCACATCCTTCTGTCATCGCACCATTGGCGGCGAGACGTCTGTGGTTCTGCGTCAAGGGTAGACAAAGCAATGGACGTCTTGCGGACAGACCACTCTGCTGTAAACGGCGTCGAATGGTACTCGCAGACACTGGATGATGCGTTACAGACTGTATGTGCTGTGCTATGGTTCGTGATGTGACTGAGCGATCCGTCACTGCCATGCGCACAATTTGCCTGTCATCACGTGAAGTGGTGCGCTGAGGTGGATGCGATCGAACACGCCGGTCCGTCGTACCCTCCTGCATCCAATAATCACATATCCGCATTACAGTTATTTGGTTTCGTCCAACACGACTACCGATTTCCCTGAAAGATAATCCACAATCTCGGTAGGCCACTATCCTTCCTCTGTCGAACTCTGATACTTGATCAAAAGATGATCGCTGTTTTCGACGAGGCATAATTGATCGTTTTTTTGAAAAAAACACAAGAAAAACACAATTGCCGAACTTGAAATCGTCGAAATCTCCAAGCCTTAAATAGCGCTTTGAAGTGGCGCCACAGGCGCGCGTGATGTGCGTCTGCGCTGAAATTCTAATCATTTGCATATCTCACCTCAGCTAATGCATGTTGTAAATTTCATGTTATTTGCATGTTTCCTTCAGGGTGTTGCATTTACAGTGGCCAGCAGTGTAGAATTACGTTCCTCAATAACGGTCCTTCGGAGAGAAAATGAATTGTCCTGCGTTGCGAGTTATAATTTTGGCAGTACGCCAAACCCAGTAGCAGTAAACAGTTAAACAGAAAAGTACCAAAACGCCTCCCCCCTCCCCCTTCAAAAAAAGGAAGTAAGCAAACGATAAGTAATCCTACGTTAATAACCCTCGGTAGTTCCGTTAGAGGAGACTACCTGAAATATTGTTACCATGTTTTTATTAACTCGCTTTCTTGTTTGTTTGTGTGTTTGTCCAGTACAAATCTTGCAATCGATTTTTAACTAACTTCCCGACTAGCTAGACATTTGAAACTTTTAGAATAGCTCAGAACACGATCACAATGCATCCTTTTTATACTTTTAACCGAAAAAGTCCGCAAGGTGGCGCTTCGATCGAATTCAATGCTTGCACTCTTGCGTAACGGCGTTTGACGATTTTAAAAACAGAATACATGTAAATTTAGTTTGTTTACAAAAATATTGTGCGAAAAATTAAAAAAAAATTATAAAAATTAAAGTTTATAAAGTCTGTGGATAGTGAAAATGACTAAAAAGTGATTAAAATGAAATAAAAGAAAGTGAAAAAGAATAATTAAGTGAAGGTTTGTGCAATTAAGAGAGAACTGTCAAGTTTATATGATTCAACAGAAAATTTAAAAACATGGTATATAAAAAGTTCTTTTTATCTTGTAATTATTATCTATCTCTGCTCTGTTTATATCA
This sequence comes from Dolomedes plantarius, assembly GCA_907164885.2. Classification (NCBI taxonomy): domain Eukaryota; kingdom Metazoa; phylum Arthropoda; class Arachnida; order Araneae; family Dolomedidae; genus Dolomedes; species Dolomedes plantarius. The sequence continues at coordinate 62,895,868 of OU015500.1, forward strand.
CTGTCTCTATTTATCTGTTTTTCTTTATATATGTATATATCAGTTAAAATCTTCGATAACTATCATTTAAACATATTTATATCTTTCAGTTGAATTAGAATTTCGATTTCCATACGTCGTTCATCTGGTGGAAACGCAGTAAAAACTTAAATGAAATGCGAAATATTTAAATGAGAGATATTTACACTTTCATTTATTGATTTCGCTCATTAGACAAATACTCTAGACCAGGGATTCCCAACGGGACCAGGTGGACCCTTGGGGGTCGATGGAAGCTTAAAAAGGGTCTATAGTATTCCAGGGGTCTATTGGGGGTCGATGATAACATTTTTATGTTTTAAAATTCAATTTTTTAGGAATGTAATTATTAGATAATAATATCAGTTTTAATATGTATAAATACAGATTTGCATAGGGCGGAGTGATCTATCCATCTAAAGATGAATGTCATGACGCTTTTGTGTATGTGTCGAATGAAATTATATTATAATTACATATAAGTCAGTAAAATTGTTTAGTAAAATATATATTTATATTCGTTATGTTAGTTATTGAGACTATGCGATGATACGCAATTTTAGGCCAAACATTAAAAATATTGTATAAATGCATCAAACAAAACCGCCTCATTAATTGAAAATGAACTTTTGTGCAATTGCAATCTGTGTTTCTGAAATCTTGTTTATATTTGTGAAATTAAGTTTTAAAATATTACAAAAATAATAAAACTTAAACCTAATGAACCACTTTTTCTAATTTTTTGTTCATATTCTTAGTCAAATTGTTATCTTTAAGTGCTTTATGTGCAATTATTAGTATTATAATTATGCTGTATGCTGCATATTATAGAGAAAAATCTGAGGAGGTCGATGAAGAAAATCATTCTTTTAAAAGGGGTCGATATAGGAAAAAGGTTGAGAACCCCTGCTCTAGACAATCAGTCCTTTAATTTAAACTAATTGAATCTTGCAGCCTTAAAATGTCAATAAATTTTCTTCAACGCGGCTGCGGTGTTTAACGCAACCGGGGAATTCATCCCGCAAGTGTCAGATAACTCAATATTGTCTCCCCAGTTCCGAAATTCCTTCATTAGTCCACAGGAACGAAATGCCTCAAGTAGACGCACGGAATCGCAATGAAGCAGATTTTTCCTAGATGTCGCCTGAGCTGCATAGTATTGCACTGTGTGTCCTTTTGCAAAAGTTTCGTTCCCCTCTCATGCCTCAACGTACACAATTTCGTCACCATAGCTACGCACTCGGTTCGTTGTGTACGGGTCCCCCTTTGTGAGGCTATGAATATTAAGCATATTAGTGACATGCAATCTGGTAACGACTCTCTCGGAGAGTGGAGTCAAGAGGTAGGACTTCTTCAGCAGACGATTGTTTTATAGCTGCTGTTGCGCCATCTTGATTGATTTCCGAATTAATCCGTGGTCTCGGTGGAAAGTGATTTTCCCTGTCACTCATGATTTGATTTGCATTTGATTCTTTATTGTTCCGCAGCGGAAATTTGTGGATTATTGAACTTTTTTTTTCTGACAGCCATAAAAACAAGAAGGAAAAGGGTGACGAGAGTGGAGACAGGCAAGTTTTGTTTTATCATTGTTTCAGACTAGTTTTTCTACTTTGTGTTTTTGACAGTTATGGGAGTCGTCAAATTAAGATTTAAGACGGGTCATAAATGCTCCTGAATATGAACATAATAAAATTAAGTTTTTCCTGTTGTAGTTTGTTAAAGATAGGGATAATTTATTTATAACTCCTAAAAGCGACTGTAATGTGGTTATAGAGGAAAAAAACAAGTAATATGCATTAAACTTAATTTACATTTAACATAATGTGGATACGCAAGTAACTATATTTAAATTACTGTATGTTACAGAAAGTAACTAAAAACATTATGAGAGTGTAATAAGCTTAATTTTTAAACTTTAATTTTTATGAATTTAAAGAAAAATAATTTTATAACCGTTTAATAACTTAAATATATAATTTTGAATGCATTATTAAATTAATTATTGTGATTGAAAATTTCTTCATCCGCCAAATACTTGCGATGAGATGAAGCTGTTAAAAGAGATTAGTAAATCCATTAACTTCTTGATACCGTCAATAAAAACAAACAATAGCTATTAATCTCTAACTAATTAATATAGTTCATGAAGTCGAAGAACAGTAGGTGAAGTTTTTTCTGTGGATAATTCATCAGTCCCATAAAAACAAGAGCACCCAGTGCTCCTCGGCCTGATGAAGAACTATATTACAGTTGAACCCCGTTATAACGAACTTCAAGGAACCAAAGATTTTGTTTGCTTTATCCGGTGGTTCGTTATACCCGAAACGTTAAGAAAAATGCTAGAGTGCACAAAATGTATAACTCATTAGTTGCAATGTGTATTCAATAATGGCGTATTAAAAAATGATAAAATCTATTAAAAATGATCTTTAATAAATCAAATCGACTAAAACTGATTACATTAAACTGACACAATACAAATTAAGTTACGTACAATAGGAAAACGGTGGGACCAAAATTTTCGTTCGTTATATCCGGGAGTTCGTTTTATACAGGGTTCGCTATAACGGGGTTCAACTGAAATTAGCTCGAAGATAGCTGACATTCTTCATTTTTACTGTGGATATCAAAAACGTATGTGTTTATGTCATGTATTTTCCAAAACCTTCATGTTAAATAATTTCAATAAATTTTTCAAACGTTTAAAATTCAACTCCTTGTAAAAATTGGATCCAATTAAGGTAGGAATTACTCTGAAAAAAATTCCTTCTAACATCAATATTTTTATATTACTAATAGTCGAGTTTTATATTAAATATTTAGCTAAAAGTTAGACAGTTTAATGTTACCCCATTGCTTGTTAATTATAAACTGTCTAATACATTTATTTTAATGTAATTTTTCTTTTTCCCCTATTAACATATGATTTTTAAAACTTGTTCTATTGCTTTGAAATAAGTATTCATCACTATTTTTTTGGTATTCTAATTTTTCATAAGAATTAAAAGCTTAAAGTATTTAAATATATTTAATGAATAATTAATCTTTAAAATATAATGTAATCTGTCAAAATAAATCAGGTACCATTTTTTAAGATGAATGGAGCTTAGCTACTTATAATTATCATATGAACTTTGTTATAAGTTCTTTCAATATAATGATAATTTTTCAAAGCGTTTTACGCACTACAGTAGTGGAGCTGAACTTTATTTTGTAGTTTCTAACTAAGGAAAGTTTATGCTCTTGAAATACAATTGGTAATGTTTGAAATATCGAGTGTGTTTAAGATCCACTTGTTTTTTAACTAAGCAATGTCAGCAGTATTATGAAGGAAATTAATGTTTTAAAACTATTAATAAAATTTCAGCCAATGGATTAAAAAAAATTAAATAAGAATTCTTAAATTTAAAATCTTTGGATCAATTGCCACATTAAAAATATTCAAAAAACTTTCCTTTCTTAAAAATTATTTCTCATTTGTTTCTTTGAATCTGATCTAAAAAACATTAATATTATATATATATATATATATATATATATATATATATATATATATATATATATATATATATATATATATATATATATATATATATATATATATATATATATATATATATATATATATATATATATATATATATATATGCGTGTGTGTGTGTGTGCATTTTTATTTATATATGGAAAAATACATGTTATCTGTCATAGGAACTACGCTCTAAAATGTAATTTGAAATAAGTATATTCACTTAAAACAGACACACACACACACAAACAACCAACAACAAAGGCTACCTTCCCATGTACTAAAATCTATTTGTCTTAACATCTCAAGCCCTGTCATGCTTTTAATAATGCTAGGGATTTATCAATTTTCTCTTAAACTTTAGATGGTGAAACACAATGTTGTGCTTAGAAAACTGCCAGTCAAATTTCACGAGGGATGCGTTAACAGCAAAAAAAAAAAAATTGACTTTAAAAAGGTATTAATATCACCAATTATTATTATGTGGATCCTCCTCCCCCCCTACTCATGTGTATAGTTTATTTACGAGGAGCAAACCCCCAACCCCCAAAAAAACAAACAAAACAAAACAAAACAAAACATAGCTGAAGAGATCCTGTGAAAGTTATAAGCTAATTTTCTCATTAGCGTATTAACTTTAGCGCATTCATAGATTATTTACATTATTTATTGCTAATTTGTGTTCGTTACTGCTCATGTTTTTGTATTTAAGGGGAAGATAAACATATTAATAATAATCCCTAGCATTATTAAAAGCATGACATATATATATATATATATATATATATATTTATCGGGGTTCAATAGTCTTATTAACGCACAATCTCATTTTACCAGATTTAGGTACTTATAGGGATGGACGCAGGAACAAGGCTAAAGACATCACTTGGGGGGTGGATTCCTCGACAAATGGGCCAAGCTCTGAATTTTATTTTTATTTGCAGAATAATCCCCCGACGACATCTTTCATCGGGCTTTTTTCGAAAATAACCCATTTATTTTATTCACAACGCTTGGCTGGACGACTTGGTGAACTACTCCAGCAAATCTTGCATTATTTAGATCCTACTCCCTTCAGGGCTAACGTATTTTTAGAAATGTGTACACGAGCACCAGTTTGGTTGTGTGGAATTACAGACTTGGGCTCTGTTCACATTGCAGTCCATTAACGTAAGCGTAAAAGGAAAAATGACGCTGAGACGGAAATAAACCAATCATAGGCCTTAACAATTTCGTTGCTAATCGTTTGGAGGTTTGTCATTGATTAAATATGTTTCAATACAGTCGAACCCCGATATAACAAACTTCAAGGAACGAAAGGTTTTGTTCGCTTTATCCGGTTGCTTGCTATATCCGAACCGTTAAGAAAAATGCTAGAGTGCACAAAATGTATATATCATTAGTTGCAATGTGTATTCAATAATGATGTATTAAAAAATGATAAAAATCTGTTAAAAATGATCATTAATGAATAAAATCGATAATAATAAGCTGACACAATACTAATTAAATTACGTACAACAGGAAAATGGCAGTACCAAAATTTTCGTTCGTTATATACCGGGTTCGCTATAACGGGGTTCGACTGTACTTTTACGCTTACGCTAATGGACTGCAATGTGAACAGAGATTTAGGCTCTGTCTTAGAATTAAAATTTTATAATTTAATAGTTTGAAAGCAATATTTTACAGTGAATGGAACTAAACTAAAAATGGCTTTATTAATTTTCTAGGCACAGAAAACTTACCACCAAGAAGCAAAGTTTTAACTTTTAAAGATTTCCCGTTTTTTTAATTCGATTCCTAAAAGGGGCAATTACATCGCTGTTAGTCTACCTAAATTTAATATACAATTTCAAGATTCGATTTGCACTTAATTGTTTAGGGTTTCTGTGGGGAATTTATTCGTAACCTGAATACAATACAATTTTTTTTCCGCCGCAATCTAGACAAAACGTTGTGCTTAGTTCTTTTTTCTCCTCTTTTATCCATTTATCATAAACCGGTGACAAAGATTATACGTCTTCCCTTGTGTCGTAACTGATAGTTAGCCTTTAATTTTCTTTTTCACCAGGTCTTCAATATCAGGACAAATATCATTCATTTCAAGTTACATTTTACCTTCGAATTCAAAGGTCGTCAAATACATGAAATCGCCAAATGTTAACCCCATGAGCGGCATCTAATTGTAAGTTTATTGATGCTCTCTCGGATGGCAACGTAGAGAGATTATTCTAAAGATGTGAATGTCGACGTAAATTAGAGAGGCCGTGTTTTAAACGTAATGAACTTATCCTGTTGAATAAAAATGTGTTGCGGTGATAAAACGACAGTTGTTTAAGAAAGTAAAGTCCTGACATAGCGAAAGGGGATTTCGCCAATCAATATATATATATATATATATATATATATATATATATATATATATATATATATATATCGGGGTTGAATAGTCTTATTAAATCTAAATTTATATTTACGAAACGAATTTTAATGCTTATTATTCTAATAACTTAATTTTTTACCAACATTGTCTTTTGCTACTTCCTTGTTGTACTCATCAATCATTATAATTTTATTGTAGTAATTTATTGCCTTTTGTGAATACTTTTTTAATCTCAGAGTATTGTTTCAAATTCTTCGTGGTCTTTTAAATTTAATGGAGTAGGATCTGCTGTGGATTGTCATATTTTCTTAAAATTTTGTTGATTAAAGAGAATAGCAGATCGGAAATGTTATATTATTGTTGAAAAACTTGTATTATTAGCTTAGAAATTAACTTCCCTACTTATATTTGCATTTCATCCATCTTTCTAGACACACTCACAAGTAAAGATAAAACTGAAAAAAACTTATCACAGTAAAATCCACAACACTTAAAGACCGAAATATGTTTCATTTTAACCTAGTCTGCCAGAAAAATATCTAGGGGGATAAACACACCAGAAAACACGAAATTAACTCGAAAATAAAAAACTAACTAAAAAAATTAACTCAAACATGAACAGAGGAACAATATGAATGAAACAAATTCTGAATAGTGTTTTTATTACCACAGGACTGTAGATTTTTTTAAGGCTTTTCATTAGATTATCGATTATTATACATCAAAATGTAGCTTGTTTTATGTTATTTAAATATCTCAAACCATTACTTCAGATCTTTTTTCAGTATTTCTCAGATGATTCTTAGTATCATTCCACATGCCCCATTTATGAAAAATCGCAACTGTTAATTTAAAGAAAAGACCATCAAATTAACGTGTGATGTAGACGACCTCATGCTGAAATATTTTGTCTGAGACATATTTTTTTTCATTTAAGTTAGTACAACTACAGTTCGAGACTAAATATATCGCCATGAATATATCCCCTCATTACTCTCTGCTGCATATATCATTCATATAACAACTGCCTTGACAAATTTTCACATGTACTCACGCCATTGGACTTTTTCTTTACGTTTCGTTCAATGAATTAGACTGATATCCTTCTACCCAGGAACTTACTCAAATAACTGATTTCTTTCCCTGATTTTTCATGTATCTAGAAAAATTGGCATACGATTTACAGTTCATTAATATAAAAGATCAAACTCTTAAAAATTAAAGTAACTGCATTTTGTTATGCTTTGTATCTTTTAACAAATAAAAACTGATAAAACATATAGGATCATTTAAAAAAAAAATTTTTGTTTAATTCTTTTAAAAATTACTTAATCCCTATTACTAAGCTGAGTACCACAATTGCATTCTCATTTATTGATAGTTAATGTAATAAAGCACACAAAATTTCGAGGAAGGATACTTGAGAAAATAAAATTAATCACGTCCTGACTTTTTTATTAACAATGGAATTAGACAGTGCCTTAAATTCAATCATTCTCTATATACAAAGTAATTAAAGATGTTTGAGTGTCATCTATGATGTCTCTTTTGCCTAACCTGCCTTAATTCATAAATCTACACACATATATAGGGTGAACCAGAAGTTCGTAAAAATTTTGAAAATTCATAAAAAAGGAAGAAATTATGATAAAGAAGTGCAGTTTGAAAGAATGGGCTCACAAGGAAGTCGGATTTTTTCAGAAGCCAAAAAAAGGTTAAAAAAGTTTAAAAAGTCACCGGTAGATGGCGCTGACATGCGAGAGATTCAGCAGAATTATGCAATATCAGTCTTGCAATAAAAGACCGTGATACACGAGAATTTGGAGGATCGGCCACGAAGTGGAAGACTCTCGTTGGCGGAGGGGCGCATTACTACGATGGAAACCGTTATGAATAATATGGCGGCGGAATCGTCCACGGGGAGTAGCAGTGCTCGCAAAACTGGACCAGTGATTCTACCAGTGATTCTACCAGTGACTTTTTAAAATTTTTATTTTGCTGCTAAAAAAAATCCGACTTCCTTGTGAGCCCTTTCTTGCAAACTGCACTTCTTTATCATAATTTCTTCCTTTTTTATGAATTTTTAAAGTTTTTACGAACTTTTGGCTCGCCCGGTATTTTGGTAATAATGGATTGTAAGAAATCTAACATATGAATTTCTTTCACTTAAATTAAAAAAAAAATCATAAAAATAATTACGATTTTGTTTGTTGGTGCTTTAAACTTATTTAAGATGTTCGGAAAGAATCAATTTTCTTTCATTAAATTTTAAAAATTCATCGTAAAATGATTAGAGATTTTGTTAGTTGTTGAAGAGAAAATTTTATTACAATTCATGTGCTAGAAAAGTATTTAATCCCCAAATGGATGAAAATGGATCGAAAATGGAAAAAAAATATTCGATCTCTATCAGTTTCATGCAATTTTCCGTAATTTTAATGTAACGCTTTTACGGAAATTTTATTCACACAAAAGATGAAAAAAAACTCAATCTGTTGCATGCAATATTTCGAAGAGGCGCGCTAAATCAGACCGGAATTTTTAATGAAATAATGATGGCTCTAGACTATGCAAAGTATGACGAAGCATTGGAAATTTGAAGCATATCAACTATATATCTAAGTTTTAATACCCGTTTTAAATAAATAGTAGCCAAATATGGGATAAAAGATTGAAAACTGGACAAAATTAGGGTGCAAACGCTATGCATAAAAAAATCTCGAAGCGTTAACCTGTTTTCCTTTAGAAGGAATCTTGTAAAGTCCATATCAATCTTTCCAGGAAAAGTGGAATATTTACGGGAAACTCGTGAGAGTTGCATGTTTATGTACTATTTTTTTACGAAATCCAAATTTCAAATTATGCAACCGTGTTTTTTAGCTTTTCATAAATAGTCAATTCAGTTTTCAAAAATAGTTTTCATAAATAATTAATCTCTTTCGACTAAAGCAAAACGTGATTGGTATCTACGTCCGATGAAAGGATTTAAAATGCGCTACTCCAATTTACCGAAATATACAAATGATTACTTTATTCGTGTTCAAAACCATATTCGTTCAAAACCATAAACTGTAACGTGAGATATTTTTTTCATAGTAAATGACTTTCTATTTACGAATAATTAGATCAAAATCAGATTTAAAACATTTCCATAACTTCAGGAATCCAGTTAGAAATATCCTGACTATTCCATGTTTTTAAAAAAAGTAAATTTTTCTCTGATTATTTCTCTATCTTTTAGACCCAGTTTAATATTTTTCCTAATATCAGATTTTCCATGTTATCAAGAGGCCTATGGACATACAAAATGCCTTTGGCCACAATATTGGAGGTGAGGCATAAGACCAAACGAGGGAACTTGAGATATGTACACGTCAAAACACCTTTGTAGACAAAGTGATATTAAAAATTATATTAAAAGTTAAATATGAAACAAACTTGTGAAAAATGTGATATTTACATTATAAAACCTCTTTGTGCATACTATTTCGTCACCTGATTGCAAGAACTAGGTAACTCGATTCTTCAAGTTCTTGAAGATCTCACTTCCAGTCTACTTCTTCCTGTGGAAAAATATTCGTCGTTCTATTTGTCTAATTATTACACTAGCCAACAGATGGCATTAGGTTAGCTGCAAAGTGAGTTGTCTAGTTACTGCATTCAATTATTATGTAATTTAGCTATAAATAGCCAGATATCTCAAAAATAATTTTTTTGGAGTTATCTAGTTCTTGCATTCAGGTGACGATTTGACCGTGCGGTTTCGACTCACCCAGGGAAAGAACTTTAGAGCCAAAAGTCAAATTTTCACATTGATTTTCAAACAAACAATACAATGTGTCATTCTGAATTAACAATTAATCAGAAGCGGAGAACTTAATCTTTAAAATGATACCTCATTTATCGATTTTGGTTAAGTATGAAGGGAGAGAAATGGATCGTCACAAAAATCACCTTCTAGAAATAATATATATGGTTTTTACACGCAAAAAGAATAATGTACACCTACGTGGATGTTGCCAATCAATAAACCCATTAATGAAATCACAGAATGATAGTAAAAGCAAACGATTTTTAAATTTAAAAGTTCAGTGCGATTGATATTGGTAAAATAAAAAAAGCTAGCCATCTAGGGGAAGAAAAATTATTTATAATGTTTAAATTTTGATTTTTAAACAAATAATAAGATGCATAATTCCAAATTAACAATTTTCATGAAGGAGATCTTAATCTTTAAAATGTTACCTCATTTATCGATTTTGATTATGTATGAAGGGATTGAAAGGGATAAAAAATTTTTAGAAATAATATATAGAGATTATTATGAGTTTTGGATAAGTTTGCGATTAACGTAAAAAAAATTATCCCCCCCCCCATAATTGTATAGGTATTTATTAACAGAATTTTTTAAAATAATATTTTTAGTATTTTTATGCCCAAAACTTTGGAATTTTCTCCCCCGTCTCCTACACAATAATATCATCTATGGACTAAAAAATGCAAAGCCCAACTTTAAAAACAAAATAAAGTTTATAAAGGAATCAAAATAGTTCGTTGAAAAAAATTTTGTCATAAAAAATTTGTTTTTGGCAAGATGAGGAATTGTTTACAGGTACCTGTCGCTCAGAATCTTGTAGAAAACTTCATTAAATAGACTTCGTCAAACAGAAATTTGCTATACCTAACGAACCAGTCGACTTAAACAACGATTCTAACATTTAATTCATTACACAAAAGACTTTTCCTGTAACTCGTATACAGAAAAGGTTTTTCCAGTTTTCACTCGTTGGTATAAAATCACAAAAATCGAGACAAATGAAGAATTTAAAATCACCAAAATAAATATTGTAGAAATAGTATTGTGTTCTTAAATATTGTAGAATTTTTGAAAAAAGAGTAACATTTTTAAAATTTTTAAAAATCTGTGTGTTCAACGTATTTCCATTTTGTAGTACTTCGGGGATTCTGCCCACGTTTAAAATTTACTGCAATTAGTTCACAATGCATAAAATTCGATGAAACTACGCCTTTACTTGCTAGTGAATAAATTACTCCTATAAGTGGACTTTCTGAAGCTCAAAGGATTTGAACGAGGCAGCTTCACACACACACACAGATTGATTTAGAATGTTTATTTTCCCAGAACTATGATGGGTATCCAAATATTTTCCGACCGTTGCTACAGATACAAAACTTATTTGTGACGCTACGTTTGACGTAATATTAGTAAAACTTAAAAAGTTAGGTCATTCGCAGGGTTTCGATATTTACCACAGAGGAGTTCAACGGCTTATATATGCGTAGAAAAAAATTGATTGGAAGGCAAATTTAATTTTGGTTTAAAAAATATATTTTTAAAAGAATTGTCATAGAATAGGAAGGATTATTTTGTCTTGAGAATCTCTTGAGAATTTAAATCATGCGTTTTCACCTGAACTTCATCTATTAATAATGGGAAACTCTTGTCTAGTTTCGAAATCGATTCGTTTTGGAGTAAGAGTTCTGGAAAGTCGAAATAGATATCTGGCAATTAATTCATCTGTAAATGTCACAGTTCCCAAAATAATCGCAACTGGGTAAACAAAAACTTGATTGTAGTATTCTTATGCACATGAATCGACAATTATGGATTATATCAACAATATTTTTCGTTCGTCTTGAATTTGCAGTATTCGTATTTGTAGTATTTGTTGAATTTTGAAAATTAAAAAAATTAACATTGAGGAAGAAGAGTGTTTTTTTATTTTCAAATAAATTGGGAAATAAAACTTTAAAAATAAAATACGGTCGCATTACTTAACATACCATTGAATGAATTTTATTAAAGAGTCATGAATTCGCTCAAATATTTTGTGCCCAACAAAAGTAATTTATACAAATACGTAGGATAAAGTTTAAAATATATCATTACATTCATAAGATTTTTGGCATTGTATTTTGAGATTTTTAATACATTATTATTGGGATTTTCATCTGACAAATTATGCTGGGTTCACCTGGAAAAGTTATATGTACTTAACTTAAACATGTATATTAAATTTTGGTAGAATCTTTTCATTCACACACCCATATATATGTATATATATATATATATATATATATATATACATACACACACACACACACACACACACACACACACACACACATATATATATATATATATATATATATATATATATATATATATATATATATATATATATGTATATATAGGTGTGTGTGTGAGAGAGAGAGAGTATTGGGGAAGGTTGATCAGAATGTCAGTAGCTATCATGGAAAGAGTGTTTGCACCTTTCTCATTGGTCGAGAAAAATATTTTTCCCAGTATAATACTGTCATGTTGCGTGAATTTTTGTGGTATGGTAACGGCTATATATATATATTTCTTTTCCGCGGGGAAGCCACCTATAGACTGGAATAGGGACTTCTTATCAAACGTTCGTGCAGTTACCTTTAAACTCCTCTGCGGAGATTAGATTTTAACCTTCGGCAAACTAAACTGCATTGTTTGTGTACTGTCTTCATCATGTCAAAGAAATGTCAGTAGTGGGACTCTGTGTATGGTTATCGTCGTTAATCACTGCCAGCAAATGACACATCATTTTTCTAAACTGCAAAGCAATTTATTTCCAAAATGTATTAATAAATCATTTCCTGGATTTCTTTGATTTGGAGCGCTACGGTCAATTTTTGCTACACGGGAGCTAATTAGACCGGGACCTACTGCTTAAAGCCGATTCCGAACGGCTACAAACGTCCATGCCAAGTGTGGGATTCGAACCCACAAACTTCGGTACCGAATGCCAGCGCCCTAGCCATTCGGCCATCGTCCGGCCTGGATTTCTTTGAATATTTCCTGGGATTCTAGAGAAATTCTGAAATCTGATTCAGATGTACAGTTATTAATGAACCTACATCTCGAAAATCGACAGTTGACGGGCTCAAGTTGGCAAATAAACCTAGGTCGGTAATACTTGATGCTGTTGTTGTAACTAATGCCCCGTGAGCGGATTTCTCCGAACCAGTTCCAATTAAAGAAGCAGGACGAAGGGATCCGCTCAAAGCTATATTCAAAGCTTTAAGCGGCTCCTGTTTATAGCGGCTATTGAACAGCACAAGGGTTTCGGACACCGACTTTTAAGACCGGTGCAACCACAATTTTGACCTAGCAATCAGGTCTGACATCTGGTTGGCTCTTACCCCCCTACAAACTCTATAAACCACAAGGTAGAACTTTCTTAAGAACCTAGAGGCTTAACTTACCAATACCTGGCTTAGACACAAGAGCATTGAGTGACACTTATCGGTATTTGAGCAGAGCAATCTCAGTACTGAATTCCGACACTCTAACCTCTAGGATACCTCTGGTTCAATGCTAATACTTTCAGTCGGTTAGCTTAAAATCCATTGGCACACAATATAAAAAACAGGTTATTACTGGTGAAGAAGCCTTTTTTTTTTACATCCGCTGCTACAGAAATTCTTCGTTGTAGCGGAGCGCAAAACAGCAAGCTGCTGTTTCAACTGGTATATACTGGAACTCAAAGTTTACTGCATTAGCGTAGGCGCCGTGGCTTCCATACAGAAAAATTTCCACTGCTTTTGTATCCACTGCTTTTTGTACTTCTTTTAGATGCAACCATTACCTATTTCTAATGTTCATTTCGTTATAAATATAACTAAAATTAAATAATTCAACAAAGCAAGATAAATATTAGCAGGAAGAATGTAGACAAAATAAACAGAAAACACGCACTTAGGACTCAATGCACTGTAATGCAAGATTCTGTAGCAGTAACAGAACTAAATCGTATATCGCTTAGAGAATCTTGCATTATGGTGAGTCTTAAGTGCGTGATTTCTGTTTATTTTTGTCTACATTCTTCCTGCTAATATTTATCTTGCTTTGTTGAGTTATTTAATTTTAGTTATATTTGTCCATTTTCAGCATGAGGATTCGTTGCAACTGCGCAAGCTTTTATTGAAAAGTTAAAATTTTCAACGCTAGGGTAGGTTTTCTGTTAATTTGTTCGGCAGTCTATGTCCTCTTTATACGTTTTATTTCGTGTTGAATTATTTCGTTATTTGTTCTTTTCCTTATATTACCGAATAACAAACATGCAGTTCTTTATAAAAAGAAAACCCTTTCAGGAACAGTTTTATAAAACAAAAAATTCAGTCTAAAATCACCTTTGTATTTACTTGCAGTAATTAAAAACAGTTATACTTACTTTGGTATTAAAAATATTGTGATTTAATGCTACATTTTCTGTATTAGAGGGAAATTCTTCAATGAACAAGTAGTATTGGAAAGATTTCATTTTTATTAAAAGAAAAAAAAAGCTGTGTTTTCTCTAAGTATGATTTATTCCACATTTAAAGCTTTAATTATAAATCGGAAGCAAACAATATACTGACATGCACTCCCAGTGGCATATAAAATTACCAACAATATGGAAATCTTTGAACGTATAATTTAAAATAATGCTTCAAAAGGAAACGTACATATCCGTTGCTAGAATAATTTCATAAACTGCTTTGTAATCGACTCTTCGGCCGTGATAATGCAGACACCGTGAAAATATACTTTTGGACGTATTTATTATCCCGAATATGGTAATTTACCTTATTATTCAGCAGATGTAGAGCTTCACAAAGCATTCATTTTGGTGTTATGTGGTTGTAATGCCACCGCTGTCTTTATAGTCAGTCCATTAAGTTGATGAGCGTAACGCGTGTTGTACGGGTGATAAGCAATCATATACGCAAATGAGGGGAAAAACTGACGTTTGGAAACTCTGTTTGAATTTTTAAAGCTGTTGAATATGAACGCTTCCTTATCAGTATCAAATAAATCTGGATAAATTCCGAAAATGTACATTAGGATTTAGGAAAACTTCCACCTGAAAATATGGCTGACAAAAGATTAAACAGAACATAAAGAAAAATCTGTCTTGTTGAAATCGATGTATTCTTTTATAATTCTGCTGCCTATTGTTGTAGAATAGAGTACGGAATTCCTGTATTCAAACACTATTTCAGACTCTATTCAGAGAGATTTTCATACTTTGGAAAGTTAAACATCCGGAAAAAGAATAAGATGCGTAATAACTACACCTACATGTAATGTCTGATAAGTATGTGTGTGGTTTAATTTTCCTTTAAGTCACTGGTGTTCCAAAAGCAATCAAACTTAGTGGGTCTGTTTTGAAAGACATGGATCGCATTTATCTGATTTGCTGATTTTTTTTAAATGGAGCAACATGGATAGAAACAAAAAAAGTCATACAGGTAAGCTGAACCAAAGAGATGTAAATACTGTAGGTCTTTTACTAGGAGCTCTGGAGAAATGTTTCTGATAATTAAAAATAAAAAAAGTATATTTTCTTTAAAAGTAATTTTTAAATAGATCTGCCAATGTAAATATATTTCCTAAATTACCTTTTTAAAAAAATTCATGGGATTATTTTCTCGTTTCTTTATGGGTTCATAGTCCAACCTTCAAAACAATCTGGTTTAAAAAAAAGATCCCATCACTTGTGGAACCCCAACACTTGTGTTTTCTGATAGACCCTAAACTGTAGCCCGTGAATAACTGAGAGTCCAAGATACTAAGTAATCGATGAAGAGAAAATCAGAGTTGAGTTCACATTATCTGCCAAATAATAATAATGATAAAATTCCAAGTTGGCACATTTGGCGAGGTACGTAGACCACCAATATTCTTAAATTTCTAAAGTCAACAGTCATATGGCGATATTTATTACGGCCTTTCCTTATTTACATGTTTTTATTAACTCGCTTTCTTGCTTGTTTGTGTGTTTGTGTGTTTGTCCAGTTCAAATCGTGCAATCGATTTTTAACTAATTTCCCGACTAGCTAGACATTTGAAACTTTTAGAATAGCTCAGAACACGATGACAATGCATTATTTTAATACTTTTAGCCATCTTTAAGCTAAATTCATTGAAATAAAGTGTTTTGTTAAGTAAGCTCCCATTAGTGACAAAATTATGATTAAGCTGACCTTAAGTAATCAGATTCTGATAAAGTCATCTATCAGCCAAAGATTCAACTCGGATGTTTAGTGTAGTGGAACAGAGTTTTTTTTTCAGAAAAGCCGTAATTACGAGAGTTATTTTTTATCACGAACATCATTCATAAGTAGATAAAACACCGGCATCGCAATTTTCATATCCCCTAAAACAAAACGCCAAATTTCTAATCCGAATGACTGAGTTTTATTAATTTTTCCCTGACATTTGAGATTCGTAGCTTGTGCAACGTGAGTTAACTAGTTCACTTTTAACCTCGAAGGAAATGGTCAATTTATTATTTCTTCGAGTGTACTTCTGGAAAAATCGAATTATTAAGCTTAGCGAGGACGCCATTTTTAAGTTTGACGAAAATTTATAATCCCCAAAACTAAACGCCGATTCGGCCATGTAAACGATCCACTTTCTCTTTTTTCTGCAATTGCTGACAGTTGTACTCTAGTATGTCTGTGGTCTCGCTTCAGTTTCATCGTTGTCTCACTGGTTGGGCCCTCCTACACACTTCTTAGAGTAAATGTTCGGGGAACTTGAGTTATATAACACTAAATCGTCTTAAATTCTTTAAATTACAGTTGTTGTACAGATTTAACAACTCAGCTCTACCACATTTGACAGACAAACATATCTATACAAACAGTAACCAAAAAAGGAATGAAGCCCATCTTTACAGGATGACGTCAAAATTTTGTCTTGTCAACTATTTGGTGGAATTTATCTCTTGTTTGTTACATAAGATCCTAGAGTGAATATCAGCCACTAGCCATTCTGGCCCCACATTCATTTCAAGGACTTTGAACGCCTCATGTGCAGAAGGTATAGATATATGCCAATAAATTTGAAATGCCACTTATGTCCGCATGACTATCCATATCTGCAATTTGGGATGCCCCTTGTGATTGCATGACTGTCAAAGTTAACAACTAACAGGGCCAATTTGTCCACAAGGAAATACCAGTCGGCAACTAAGAATGCCACATCTGCCCGAATCCATATTAGCAACTTTGAATGTTATTCTTGCGCCAAACGTATCTCTATTTTTGCTTGTTACCTTTTTGTAACATCATCCCTCTTTTGTTGAATTGGAACTTTTTTCTTTATGTCTTAAATAAAGGAATCATGTTAATGGTTTTTACCATTTTTTCCGATAGCTTTAAAATCTATCAATTACACTTTAAATAAAAACTGTAAAATTTGATAAAACCTGAAAATAGACAGATGTATAAATGAAAAAAAATTAGTGATCCATTTTCAGCACCTAAAAAGGATTCGTAAACTTTCCATGAGATCTTTTGTCTATTAATCTAATAATTTGCTAATCGAAATGGTTAAAGGAGGCATGAAAAGCACTTATTTGTATTGATTAAAAAAACTATGACTGTTGGGAAGGAATGGAATTAGATCGAAGCGTGTATTTAAGCAGAATGTCATTCGTATAAACGTATAAATATACAAGGTGTTTCAAAAAGAATCATTCGATAAAAAAAAATCATAATGATTCATCTTTTAATTCGTTTTGATCGAATAATGTATAGCCAGGAAAAGGGAAATCTCGAGTTTCACGCAATTGCCTACAAGTAGCGCTGACGCTCTTCCTTCGCCAGCCACTTCAGTGTTTGTAAAGATGGCGACTGCACAACAAAATCATTTTGTGTTCTACGCTTTGCGAAATGTGAGTCCGTAACAACTGTTCAGCGTGATTTTCGTCGACAAAACCCTGGTAGATTGAAGTTCCTAACTCTTAGAGCATTAGGCGATGGTATAAGCAATTCCAAGACACGGGTTGTCTGTGTACGCATAATAGCCGGGGAAGCAGTATATGCAGACAAAAGTTTGGGACGAATTTGCCTACCATATAGATATATGTCGTGCATCCAAAGATAGGCATATTGAGCACCTTTAATTTAGTTTGTAATAAAACTTTATGATTAGCCATGAAATATAAAATTAATTTTAAGTTTTTATGTTCAATATTTTACATCAGGGGTGTCAAACTCGCGGCCCGTGACGAACATTTCTGCGGCCCGACCAATATATTGGCACAGAATAATATATATTAAAATACCGATGCAGAATTATAATAAGATAGGAAGAATTCGCTAAATGTTTTCTTAATTATACTCTTTTTTTGCTATTATTAAACAAAATGCGTATATTTATGTTGTATATACTGTAATTAGGTAAATAAACATACGTTTATATTAATATTGAATTTTTTTGCGGCCCACCTATTGTTAAACCTAGTTTGTTTGGCCCAAGTTAGCCTTTGAGTTTGACACCCCTGGTTTACATAATATACTCATTTCAAATCGGGTGATTCTATTTGAAACATCCTGTAAAATTTCGTTTAATTTCAGTATGCCAATGTAATTATGTTGTTGTTGTTATTGTTGCCAATGCCCCCTGGCTAGAGGTTCCATTCACCAGGTCCTAATAGTCTATTGGGCTGAAAGGGGCGGCTCCTGCTTTGAATTTGCACCACAAGGGTCGGAGTCCGACTTGGCTAAATGACCGGTCCCGTAATTTTGAACCGAGTCAAGTGACGAAACCGAAACACTTCACCCCGCACCTCCAGAGGCAAATTTGAGAACTTGGAAGACATTGCAGCTACACCCTATTTTACGTGCCCCAGCCACCATTAGTGAACACGGAGGTGGATTTGAAGCGGCGAGCATCGAACCAGGGACGTTCAGATAACTGGCCCGCTGCTCTTGCTAACTGGGCCACCGCACCCGCATGTAATTATGTAGATGCCAATAGTGCGGTCATTAGTAAGGAGGCATGGAAAGGATTATATTAGTTATCTTGGTTTAGTTATACAGACAAAGTGAGCTCTAAAATACTATATTAAGATATACTATATTGTTATATTAAGCTTCTACTATATTGCTGTAGAACTGCCATAAAATATATCTCAATGTCAACTAGTAAAATATCAAATGCATAAAATCTGTATAGCAAATTGCTTACGTTTTATGCGCTTTATTATGTGTCTTGATATGTGTTTACTTTCTCTAGATAATAATGGTCATTACTAATGTTTTGAATAAAAGATAAAACTGTTCAAAGTAATACACACTGCAGCTGGTTTTCTATTTTCAAATCTTTGAAGTGCTTGGTATTGGACTAGCCGTGACGATTACAGACAATTATAAAGTATGCTTTTTTACTCGCTGATATGACCTGAAAATAACATGTTTGTATGTTGTAAAAATATATAAAGATGTGCATGAACTGGAAGATGCATGTCGAAAACATGTTATTACCCTGGAAAAGCGGAGTTTATTCATACCTTATTCACAATTCTGTTTTGAAACAGCTTTACCGGTTGCCAAAGATACGTATGCACGGATGAACGCGGAATTTTGAAGCCGTTGCCAATTCTGTAAGAAAAATGAGAGACATAACATTTCAAGAAAAAAAGTGTTGGGCTTTCTCGTTAATTGGAGGTCAGTGAACTTGTGTGAAAAACATAGATTCGAGGCGCGCTGTTAATGTTAAACAATTTTAATTAGTTCCATTCTTAGATTTCGCTATTACTTTCGACGCGATATTAATGTAAAAAATAATTTTGCTTTATTTTGTCCTTATAATTGGCACTGTTTAGAAAGTGTAGTTCATACGAAAAAATCATTTTAGAATGTGTTGTTATTATTATGAGAATTTTATGCGTTATACATGGAAAAATAATTTCAGGTAGTCTCTTCTAACGAAACTACGGTTATTAACGGGTTATTAACGGGGGATTACTTATCGTTGCTTATCTCTTTTGTATGTATATATAGTCCAGTCAATGAATGCATTATAGAGTGCATGGAATATGCGAGAACTTTTGACTTCAGGACTTTGTTAGGAGTAGTTAGTAGGTAAACATACAAAAAGTGCCCGCCCCTGGGAGGTGAGTTAAAGGCAGGAAGGGGGTGGAAAGGTCCCCATTTTTGGTTTTTCGCTTATATCTCTGAAACGATGCACTGTAGAAAAAATGTTCCTATAAAAATGAAAGCTAATTAAATTTCCTATAAAATTGTCTCTATACATATTTGTTGAATTCCCAACGGTTTTCGAGATTACGTTATTGAAAATCGATAATTTTCGAAAAAATCATTTTTACCTCACTCTTTTTGTCAAACGTTTGTTTCTAGTGTCTCCCACGATCATTTCTGAAAAAATTGTCATACACGAAGTTGTAGAGCATTAAATTTCCTTCAATTTGATATACACTTATGCCACTTTATCTTAAACCAATCAAAAGTTGTAGTATTTCTAACATGTACGCTCAATTTCGATGTTCCTCTAGAAATAAGTATGTTGAGAGCCTATTGCGTTTTAACTGCTGTAACTTGCTATCATGATGAATAACAACACTTTAACAATGGAAAAAAAGGTAACTGCAATTGGAACACAACACTTCTTTATAATTATAGCTTTTATTATATAATTACGAATCATATAATGCAAGTATTTACATGGACTGATAGTAATTCTAAAATGAAAAAAGATGTGCATTCAAGGCGACATCTTAGTATTTTTTAGGCGAAAGTGTCGAGGCTCATTCATCTTCGTCAGCTGTGGAGACGTCGTCCAAAGAGATTGGTAGAGCATCAATGTCGTCGTCGTCACCTTCTTCCTGAACTAATATTGCGACTCCGTTATTGCAATTACCCTTGAAATTCAGGCATGTGACAGAGCAGTTTAATGATGCTTTTCTACAACTACATCTGCCACTGTCACATTCTTTCGTGCATCCGCAAAAATCATCTTAAAGATTTCGCCAGGGGCAGCATCCAACTCTGAGAGTTTCGGAACTAGTAGTTGGTCATTCCTCCTCTCCCAGCCCCAATTCTTTGCCCCACCATTAGGTTCCTCCCCTAACAACAGGTGTACTTGGTGGTACGTCCGGAATGCATGCTACTTAACAACTTCCTCAGTTGGAGGGAAAGTTGAGAGACCAGGCTTCATGTTTTCAGCTGCTTTGATAAATGATTTGCAGCGGATCTCGTTGAGTGATTTTTCTGTGGCTGTAGCACCATACCATCAGAGAGTACTCATGATCCCAGTTGTCTCAATGGAGTCAGGGGAAAAAGAACCGCTGGCTAATACTTAAGCTGTACGTTGTATGATTTTGGATTTCTGGTAGATTTTGACAAATCCCACTTTTCTCTTGCGATACGCTGCGCATGTTGTGTGACAGCCTGTGAATGCATGTAAACATAACAAATGGGCATTATCCTTCATTTTTAACTCCTGCTGCAGATGTTGCGAGGAATATACACTCTTCTTGACCTTTCCTCATCCAGGTTTTACCAGCAGAATGTCGCGATCAGTTGGGGTTTTGGCTACCAAGAGAACAGCTAAGTCGACGTCCCCTCCAATAATAGCAACCGAGGAATTTTGCGATTTGTTGATAGCTGTCTTCACAATATCAACGTCAGCACTTGAAGCTTGGAGCTTTTTTATCCCATTTTTCTGCAGCTGCATCATCAGCAGGTTTATCAGCTGACTCTTATTATGAAAGTTGGAAAGGAAATCCTCTTGTTTGACTTTAATTTCACTTTCCAAACTGACATTGATGTCCACACATCTCCTGAGTCGATATCTTCGACTCTGTTCAGCTGCTTTTGTAATCTATGATGTGTCAGTGTACCCATCAAAAACCACTGTACAACCTCTCCCATGATAATAGGTCTTCAGAAATCCAACATAACCATCACAAATGGTTTATACAGTTGTCTCTTTTTGCCAAACAACTTTGTGGACTAGGAATCCCCCATCAACAACAAATTCAAAGGTAGTTAAATCAACATTCTTATCAATTTACTTAAACAGTATGTATAGTGCTGACTTTCTGCACTTCCCCATTCCACTTTCATTGAAGAATACCAGGCAGTAAGGAGTCAGTTCATATTGCATATAATTCTTCAAATCCTCGTCCGATTTCTTGGTAATGGAGATGAGCTGAAAAAGCAAGAATGGATCCACGACAACTTTTTCATTGTTAATCTTGATTGTCGAATCCATTGAGGAAAGAAGTGCGTGATCTTTTTGTGACAGTTTGATATTTGTGAATGGCAAATTTTCCATTTTTGCCAATTGCTCGTTTGCCAATTGTAACTTCATCATGACATAAGCTTGTATGATCTCCCACGACTCCTGTCGCTATTGACATGATTTTCTCGGTCCTCAGAAAAGGAGGGCAATTATCAAACCATTGTGTAAGCTTGTCAATGTCACTTGCGTCTCGACTTTGGAGAGCTTCTCCAAAATCCTTGTGCTGCTTACTTGATGAAAACAAAATACCACAATATTCTTCGAGTGAAGCACATGTCTTGAATTGCAGTCATCCCAATTACTCATTTACTGAGAGCACTATCCGTCATACCTCTACTACGGGTCATGCCATCTCGGCTTCAGAATGACCGCATCAAGGTTGTCTCGATGGTCTTGTCTGACCCCATGCAGCATCAGAACAAGTCATTCCTTCTCATAGTGAAGCAGCCTTTGTTCACGAACTTCTCGTACTCTTCTGGTGTCAATAGAGTAGAGAGGCTTTCCATATCCTGTGCATATAAGTGGTAAGACTCGACATACGGGAAGTGTCCAGCACCGTGAAAATAGGGTATCATTCCCTTACAACAGATCAGGTGAGCAAGAAATCTCTAGACCTCTCTGCATGGATGTACTCCTTTATCAAATTCACTATTTTGAAGTACTGGATCCATAGCATTGCAGTGGGTCCATTGTTGCTGATCCTGTCCATCGCTTCTCCAAATTTGATAGCCACTGATTCGAGTAATTTGTTTCGGTTCAAAGATTCAACGAGGGAGGTTCGGAGAGGAAATCTGATGTAAGTGTGCTGATGCATGTCTGCTCTTCCGAGAGTTCGACTTCGTCTAATATCATGTTTGACAAAGCATTTTCAATAAGAAAATGACCCCGCACTGCTCTGGCAAAGGCGTGCTCATTCATTAATTTTCTATAGTTATATTTTTGATAATATTAAATTAAATTTTTATTAATTGTTTTTAAATAATAATTTTGATTCATTGAATTTCAAGAATTGTATTTTTTAAATTAATTTAAATGAATTAATTTTATATTGAAATGTTGTAAAAACGAAATAGTGAAAATAATTGTCAAGAAAATAATTGGAAATAAAAGGGTGGAAAGGTCGGGAATGGGCGGCTTGTGCCTTCAAAGAAGATAAGAACGTAACAGAAGAAAGGTGGAACATTCTAGCCTGTCGGCGCCCTTTTGATATCGAGGAGGAAGCCTGGAATATTCTCGAACTTTCTACCCCTATCACCATTAGTTGTTATTAATCAACTTCACCCGATAAAAAGTTAAAATAATAAAAGCTATAATTATAAAAAAACGTTGTGTTTCAATTGCACTTACCTTATTTCTATTGTTTAAGTGTTGTTATTCATCATGATAGCAAGTTACAGCAGTTAAAACGCAACAGACTCTCAACATACTCATTTCTAGAGCAACATCGAAATTGAGCGTACATGTTAGAAATACTATAACTTTTAATTGGTTGAAGATAAAGTGGCAAAAGTGTATATAAAATTGCAGGAAATTTAATTCTCTACAACTTCGTCTATGACAATTTTTCTGAGAAACGATCCTGGGAGGCACTAGAAGCAAATGATTGACAAAAAGAGTGAGGTAAAATGATTTTTTCGAAAATTATCGATTTTCAATAACGTATATCTCGAAAACCGTTGGGAATTCGACAAATATGTAAATAGATAATTTTATAGGAAATTTAATTAGTTTTCATTTTTATATAAACATTTTTTCTACAGTGCACCGTTTCCGAGATATAAGCTAAAAACATAAAAAAGGGACCTTTCCACCACCCTTCCGCCTTTAGGTCACCTCCCAGGGGCGGGGACTTTTAGTAAGTTTACCTACTAATTACTCCTTACACCACATTTATACAGTCGCGAAAGCGGAGAGTCTAATCGCGGGGAAGAGTGAAAGACGAATGTGTAAACGGTGCTCTCTGATAACCCAATCGTGGCGCTCGCTTCGGGAGCTGTTTTTCTGGTCCGAATCAAAGGGACAAATAGCGACGAGGAGGGGGTCAAAGGTTAAAGGGGTGAATGGCATCGGGAAGTTGCGACGGGAAGTCTTGTTGACAGCAAGAGGCGCGAATGTGAGAAAAGTCATTCGTGTCGATGCAGGAGCGTGACTAATGTCTCGCGAATGTCTTCCGGAGGATGAGGGGTGGCACGAGCGCGACTGTGTAAATGCGGCATAACAAAGTCCTGAAGTCGAAAATTCTCGCATATTCCATGCACTCTACATCCCTTTTTTAAGCACTTATTGACTGGACTAATATGTATGTATGTGTTATGTGTATATGTATCTATATATATGTACGTATGCATGTATATATATATATATATATATATATATATATATATATATATATATATATATATATATATATATATAAATAAATAAATAAATAAATAAATAAATATATATATATATATATATATATATATATATATATATATATATATATATATATATATATATATATATATATATATATATATATATATATATATACATTTGCATTACATAACATTAAAATGAGGAAATGATTGCAAAATTTACTGTTAATACTTAAAAAAAGGGGACTTAATACTTGTGAAAAAAGATTTTAATTATTGTAATATACTTCTATGATTGACTAGCTAAATACCCGTGCATCGCTATGAAGTACAATTTAGGATAATTACAATGAAAAAATAATGAAATTGCTTTTTAGAGGATTTCCTTATAAACAATTTTTTTTTGTCTCTTCATTGGGCGGAACTAATATTACCAGGCTCGTCCGCGAACTTACGCGTGAGCAAGCTACGTAAGATCTCGGTATACGTCGTCCCGCCAACAAAGGCATCCAACTGGCGTAGTACCTGATGATTCTATCGTCTTCGGGCGCGATATCATCCCACCGCGCACGGAGTGCGCAGGTACGAGTTTGTTTAGGACTTTACGGAGCTACAGGTGTAACGCCACATGGCGGAACTCCGGGCCCCTACGTCCATTGTCACTCTTAGCCCGAGCCATCGCCCGGTTTCCAGCCGAGACTACGTGGAAGTGGTGACAGCCGAAGCCTTGATGGTGCTACGGTGATTTGCTCAGAGGATCCCACTCCCCCAGGCGAATCAAAGTCGCGCTCTCCGTTACCAAGCACCGAGATCCTCACAACGGTTCCCGATGCCCTGGGAGCAAGCCACACCAACCCAACTCCGGCCCCCCGGCCGAGCAAGCTACGTAAAACTGATCGTGGGAGAAACAACTTTCTCTTACTTCTACACCAGCGTATTTTAAAGTTTGGCCTTGAGACTTATTTATCGACATGGCGAAGCAGGCTTTGAGGGGAAATTGCAGTTTTATATATAGGTTTAATTTAATATCCATGAGACATACTAATTTGAATTAAATTCTTAACTTCCATCTCAATTAGTCTAGTGGTTAAATTTTATCTTTTATCGTATTTTAATATTTTTTCTGTCAATTTATTTCGTTGTTATGCACGTAACGCAAAATTAATTTGAAGTATCATTGAAGTATCATAGATTTTATCATTGACTTCATAGAGAGAGGCTGATGAGAGCACTCAGAGTAAAACGTTACTTTTGCGCTCAGCAGAACTATGAACTGAATTAAGGAGCTGTATGTAAAATTTAATAGAGATAGATAGATTTAAATAATCAGACGAGATGTTCTAAGATCACATAGAATGTTTTGTAGTGTTTCATATTGAATGTTTTGCAATGTTTGCTTCCAAAAAAGGACCTCAACCAATGAGGCATGTATGGAAACTCTACTTCGTGAGCTATTTACGTCCTTTTTACGTTGTGGCATCATAATTAGGTAGGCTATTCTCTGAGGCTTTTTAAAATTTTTACTAAATTCGTGACCAAGAAAGACAGAGTTCTAATTTTAAATGATAAGGCTAACTTTAAAACAAAAACTCAACATTTAATAACAAAGAAAATTAACATTAAACAAGTACAGCATAATTAAATGAAGTTGAACTTAAGTGCAGATTTGTCCGCACGCCCTGAGACCCAGATAGTCTTAAAACAAGAGCTTAAAAAACACGTCCGCTTCGGCGGCCGTTACATGAGGGATCTCTCTAAAATTCTCCAACTCTCTGACTATATCGCCCGGTCTTTTCTTTGACAGCATGTCTTGAAATTCCCAGAGCGGAGGTCGGCATATTAGCGGGTGACAGTTCTTCTTAACGACGAAAATTTTATTACGCTCTAGTGTCAAAGTCGCATAGAGGTATTGCTAGAAAGTCAGTTTTACGATCAAATGGAAGACGCTTCTGTTTTTAAATCAGATTTTCCCACAGCTTGCTGGAGAAACCGATATGCCTGAGCTTAACTTTCAGGCTAAAAATTCTGGTTCATTTGCTGGTATCGTTTGTTAATCCACTCGGAATCCACACACGTGTTCGTTCGATGGAAACTGGGAAATGGTATTCCGAAGCGTGCAGCTGTGTGACGTGCACCCTGTGAGGTCTTGGGAAAAATAGCTCCATATTTTCATTACGGTACAGCATCAATTTTCCCAAGTTACTGCTATCGATAGTTATAGAATACAGCACTTTCACTGTAAATTTCTAAACATCGGTTTATCAACGGCATTTTCCCCCCACGTTATTATTAAAGACTTATGCTTATCAAAATAATCACCCTGAGAAATTTGATTTTAAATACCCCACGTTGACATTAGGTACCGTTCTTAAAGGCTTGTAGATAGTGTTAATCTCATGAGAAGCTAGTTATAGCACTTTGTAAAAATAGAGTGTTACTCCGAAGGGTTATATAACCCTTCTCAATGGAAAAACTATATCCAAAGAGTTTTCAAATTCTTTTCTGTTTCTGGCGTTAATTCTTATACTTGGGTTCAAGAATCAATAAAAGAAGTTCTAAAGTAGAATTGATACAATCAATATATATATACACACACACAGAGCATTAAATAAACAAATCATTACTGACTGAAAAAAAAACATCTAGAAGACACACTGCAAATCTCGGGTAACGCAGGTTTATGTGGCTTCATTCAAATAAAAGGACAATCATGCTTATCATTATGGCATGTAGATCTTATCTGTAAAGTAAGCTCCTTATCAACAATACATTTTTTTGGTACACACACAGAGCATTAAATAAACAAATCATTACTGACTGAAAAAAAAAACATGTAGAAGACATACTGCAAATCTCGGGTAACGCAGGTTTATGTCTCTTCATTCAAATAAAGGGAAAATCATGCTTATCATTATGGCATGTAGATCTTATCTGTAAAGTAAGTTCCTTATCAACAATACATTTTTTTTGGTACTAGAGTTTAACACAAGTACCGTATTTTTTCTGTCTCATAAAGTACGGAATATATTGAAACGGGACATGTTCCTTCAATTCATTAGACTGACGTGTTAACAGCATAAGTATCCGAATTTGTTGATATGCCCCTCGGTCCTGAAGGGTTGAAGATTTCTAGTTTAAAAGTAAATTGTGGCTGTATTTAATACCGAGAAATTGAATTTACGAAAGAACGAATAACTTTTTTGTTGTTCTCAATCGGCTTGTGTAGTGATAGCATATGAATCTAGTAAAATATTTCCAATGATGCTACTATAGAAAAAAGATGATTCTCTGTGAAGATTCATCTCTAAAACTTTTAATTAAAAGGAGATAAAAGTTCACTGAATATGCAATAATAAATATGAGCCGCTAGAGAAAAAATCTTCCTAAAAGCCTTATAATTACAGGAGTTGCTGGAAATGAAAGCTTGTTAAAAACAAAGGAGGGGTCATCGGTTGTTGCCTACAGCTCATTTGTGTATCACAAGCCCATTGGGCGTATAAAGTCCTAAAATCTTTGCATAAATACTCTATACATACATGTAATTCCGTAAGCCCTGAGTGCAATCAGATAACAAATTAAGTCTTTAACAACAAATGTACCACCTCAGTTAAAGTATTCACTCATGATCAATGAGATAGAATTTCCAGCAACTTAATGACGTGTAATTTCATCTTTAACCTGAACGAATACAACTGTGCTTGGATACATTTGCCCTGTAAAGCTAAAGTGATTGCGTATTCATATTTTAGAATGTTATTTCCAAACAATGCAAACCCGTTGCTACAGATACCATTTGCTCCGATGAAACATTCTGTGTCTGTTTTCAATAAAGGGGTGCATCTTTCGCAGCGAGTTGGGGAAGATTGACGCTATGTACTTTGCTTGATATTTCGATGTGGGATTGATTCCTCTGGGTGAGGATTTCTTGTGAAAGTGTGACTTGGTTGAAACAATACATTAAAAATATCAATCTTGTTAAAATAAATATTTGCTTTAACTGCCTTTAAAGAATAAATTGGCTTTAGAAGCCATTTGTCTACGACGTTCTATAAAAAGCATTTGGTAATGGTTTTTAAAAGTAAATATCATGTTTCTGATTGTCTTAAGAGGTGAAATGCTTTGACTTATGATGATCATTTAATGAATTCCAAGTGGTATCATGTTATCTGAAGGATTATTATAAAATGTCGTCGGAATGAATAACATTCTGTGGTGTTAAAAGCGTCATTTCAAGAGCCAAGGATTGCTTTGTGATGAGAATGCTTAAGCAGAAATATCCAAATGTGCTTCTCATATGAAATTCTGTAGGATTTAAATTTTTGGTTGCCCATGAATCAAAGCTTACGAGAGGTTTCTAGCCACGTGTAAACATTTTCGGTAAAGCGCAAAGGTTAGTTATTTTAATTTTTATATTATACTAGCTTTATATACCCGGCGTTGCACGGGTGAACCATTAATAAAGCTTACTTGTATGATATGTATATTTGTATTTTATGGCAATCTATACCCCTCTCCACTGGTCATCATCCCATCAGCATATTATAATAACCCCCCCCCCCATGCTAAAGTCAGCATTAAAATGTTTCTTTCAATTTTGATAATCCACTGGATCCCGGCCCTTCGAGGAATTTGAGGGCTTCCCCGTAAACCCTTGTGAAAATCGCCGGTTTCATAAACAAAGAATTACCTGACGTTGCCCAGGATAATAAAAATGGAGTTAACCTGAGCTCTAGATGTATACGTACTAACAACCGAAATATATACAATTCACACACACACACACCTTTCCACACTTCATTTAATTAAGGTTGATCTCTCTCTTTTCTCCTACCACCAATTTGGTGTTCAAAATGGTGATATATAGGAAATATAAATTATTGGATTGTTTCTAGCAATTTTTTCAAAATCTAAAGCGAATGTCGAAAAATCGTGACATTGATCGTGTTTCTTACATTTAATCGTGTTTCTTACATTTTAAATCAAGAATCTTATGGATATCTGTTTCCTTCTTTGAGATATGACGGAATATGTAAAAAACACGTAAAAACACGTTTAGCCCCCCTAACCCCCTTGGGGGCCGAATTTTGAAAAATCCTTAAATTGGTTTTTAGGTATTCATATTCCTTACATTTTAAAGCAAGAATCTTATGGATATCTGTTTCTTTCTTTGAGATATGAGGTAATATGTAAAAAATACGTTTTGCCCCCTCCCCCCCCGCCAATGGGGCCGAATTTTGAAAATCCTGAAATTGGTTTTAATGTATTCGTGTTCCTTACATTTTAAAGCAACAATCTTATGGATATCTGTTTCTTTGTTTGAGATATGAAGGAATACGTGAAAAACACGTTAAGCCCCCCTCCCCGTCCCATGGGGCCAAGTTTTAAAAATCCTGAAATTGGATTTAAGGTATTCGTGTTCCTTACATTTTAAAGGAAGAATCTTATGGATATCTGTTTCTTTCTTTGAGATATGAAGGAATACGTGAAAAACACGTTAAGCCCCCCTCCCCGTTCCTGGGGCCAAATTTTAAAAAATCCTGAAATTGGATTTAAGGTATTCGTGTTCCTTACATTTTAAAGTAAGAATCTTATGGACATCAATTTCCTTCTTTGAGATACGAAAGAATATGTAAAAAACACGTTTTGCCCCCCCTACCCCCCCTTGGGGCGATTTTTGAAAAATCGCTTCTTAAATGACGCCTTCAGCACAAAAGTAATAAGCTCTTAAAATTTGATATCTGTATCTCCAATAGTTTTTGCTGGGTGTTGATTCCTTTATATATATAGATAAAATACGTAAGAACACGTTTAGCCCCCCTCTCCCCCTTGGGAGACGAATTTTGAAAAATCCTGAAATTGATTTTTAGGTATTCATGTTTCTTACATTTTAAAGCAACAATCTTATGGATATCGATTTTCTTCTTTGAGATATAAAGGAATATGTAAAAAAACGTTTTGCCCCCCTCCCCCCCTTGGGGGGCGAATTTTGAAAAATCGCTTCTTAAATGACGCCTTCAGCACAAAAGTAATAAGCTCCTAAAATTTGATATCTGTATCTCCAATAGTTTTTGCTGGGCGTTGATACGTGTATGTATATATATATAAGTCAGGACTTCTTCCTTTATAGATATAGATTTCCAATAATATATCTGATGCTACAATGGTTGATATAATCTCAAATTCAATTTATTTTAGCTAGATTTGTAAAAAATTTCATGCGCAGATAGAAGAAATAGTAAAAGTTTCTTCGTTAAGTGTTTTAAACTTTATCGTAAATTTGTTAATGACATTTTAAGTTCAGTTATATATTACTTACCTATCTAAAACTGTACTGCAAATAACAATTTCACAATTATTTCTTTCATCTCCAAGAGGAAATCAGGGTTTCCATGGGTCCTGGGTATCCTGAATATGTTCTGGAATTTTATTTTCTTAGAAAATTTCTAAAATTTGAATACTTCCAGAAATTCATGAACTTTTCCCACATGATTCTTTAGTTTCGGCTATCTTTCTTTGCACGGATAGAAAGTGCTTTTGTATCTGCTAAATTTTAGTTAGAAATCTTTACGCCTGCTCTGTTTGAACTACTTTGAATCAAAATTGAAATTGCGGTCGTATGCCCCCTAGTTCATAATGTTGAAGCTAGAACATTAGTTACATAACTGTTCTTTTGATACTATGTTTTCATCTCCGATTTTATTGTATGTTTTTGGGAGGTAAATGACTAAAGTTTTAGTCAAAGTTCAATTTTAGTTTAATTTTGCGTTTGAAGTTCAAAGAGTTGCTTTTGATCTACAACTGTGATAGGAAGTTTTGCATGTAAAATAACGCAATATTTGAACACATAATCTAGATTGCGTATGAGTTTTAAGGTCTTAAAATCCCAGAAAATGCTGCGCAGAACTGTTGACTTATGACTAATAATAGAGAATTAAAATCTTTCTGTAAATATCATAAAAACAACAACAAAAAACAGCTGATAAATTGGCAGAAAATTAGAAATTTTAAAGTCAGAATTTGTTTTCTAAAGTAGCAATTTTAAGACAAGTTAGACTTTTGACTAAAGCTTCAATTTAGAGTTCTAAATTAAAAACTTCTTTTTCTAGAAATATAAATTAATTCTATTTAAAATATTTTTATGAACTTATACACCGAGTTTCTAGTAAAACACATAAATGTTTTGAGCAAGTAATATAAATTTTAGTCGATTTCAAGTTTTAACTCGAACAATTTAGTGTGAACCCTGGAAATATTTTCAGATGTTTGTTTCTGAAATAATAAATTTCCTGTATAAATCGCAGTTCGCTGTTCCATACCCCCAAACTACATAACCCTAACTTCAAATTATTTTAAGGATTCTAACTAGAATTATCTATGGATATCAAATCCCATGTCTAGAAACATATCGTTTATTTCAAGTCTAACCGTAGACTTAATATCTAATTAGAAGAAATTTCTAATTAAACTGGAGATTTCCAGAAGTCGTTATTTCTTCTTCGACATTGATTAGATATCTTGTGTTGTGTCATTTTGATGTGTTATCCTCGGATACATAGAGTAAATTAATAATACAAATTTTATCCCTAAGTGCCAGGAGCTTTATCTTATCACATCTCTAAGTTTGTTCATAGATAACGTCTCAGCTCAGGTCGAACACCATGCTTTCATTTGCATTTACAATTGGATACATAGTCGTTATACACTGCTGGCCACTGTAAATGCAACACCCTGAAGGAAACATGCAAATAACATGAAATTTACAACCTGCATTAGCGGAGGTGAGATATGCAAATGATTAGAATTTCAGCGCAGACGCACATCACGCGCGCCTGTGGCGCCACTTCAAAGCGCTATTTAAGGCTTGGAGATTTCGACGATTTCAAGTTCGGCAATTGTGTTTTTCTTGTGGTTTTTTCAAAAATAACGATCAATTATGCCTCGTCGAAAACAACGATCATCTTTTGATCAAGTATCCGAGTTCGACAGAGGAAGGATAGAGGCTTTGGCGAGATTTTGGATTATCTTTCAGGGAAATCGGTAGTCGTGTTGGACGAAACCAAACAACTGTAATGCGGATATGTGATCGTTGGATGCAGGAGGGTACGACGGACCGGCGTGTTCGATCGCATCCACCTCAGCGCACCACTTCACGTGATGACAGGCAAATTGTGCGCATGACAGTGACGGATCGCTCAGTCACATCACGAACCATAGCACAGCACATGCAGTCTGTAACGCATCATCCAGTGTCTGCGAGTACCATTCGACACCGTTTACAGCAGAGTGGTCTGTCCGCAAGACGTCCTTGCTTTGTCTACCCTTGACGCAGAACCACAGACGTCTCCGCCGCCAATGGTGCGATGACAGAAGGATGTGGACGGCAGAATGGAATGAAATTGTCTTTACTGACGAGTCACGCTTCTGTCTGCAACACCACGATGGTCGCATTCGAGTCTGGAGACACCGTGAAGAGAGGATGCTGAACAGCTGCGTTATGCACCGCCACACTGGTCCTGCACCGGGTATTATTGCATGGGGCGGTATTGGATATCACTCTCGCACTCCTCTAGTACGCATTGCCGGTACTTTAAACAGCCAGCGCTACATCTCCAAGGTGTTGGAGCCAGTTGTCCTTCCTTACCTTCAGGGCTTGCCTACAGCCATATTTCAACAGGATAATGCGCGACCACACGTGGCACGCATTGTCCAACGGTTCTTCGTCAATCGCCAGATTGAATTGCTTCCCTGGCCGCCTCGCTCTCCGGATCTTTCGCCGATAGAAAACATGTGGTCCATGGTTGCTCTACGATTGACCCAGATTCCATCCCCAGCTGCCACAGCAGATCAAATTTGGCAACGTGTGGAAGCTGCTTGGTCTGCTGTACCCCAAGAACTCATCCAAAGTCTCTTTGAATCAATGCCGAGGCGTGTGGCAGCGGTGATCTCCAACAATGGCGGCTACTCTGGCTACTGATTTTGGCAGGAACCACACTTCACAGAAGTTTATAAATTTAATCATTTGATACTTGGTCAACATGTTATCTAGAAAATAAATTTTGTTGTGATATCTCTTGTCTTTCTTGGTGTTGCAATTTGGGTGGCCAGCAGTGTATTTCAGCTATCTAAAAACGGACGAATGGGTCTGTGATCATAATCAATGAAAACAAGAAACCAATTACAATTCTCTCATAACGGGTTACTGTGTTTCGGCGGTGCGTATGCAATATAAAGTATCCAGTCATTCAAGTTTTGGGACTCACCAAACTTTCATATATTTAATAAAAAATTAATATTCTTCATGAACTAAAGATTTCTTTTATTACATCCAATATCCCAAGACTTAGTAAATCCTTAATGCTTAAAATGAGATAAAAATAATAAAAAAATTTCAGGTAGTCTCTTCTAACGAAACTACCGCGGGTTATTAACGTAGGATTACTTATCGTTCCTTATCTCTTTTGTATGTATATATGTATGTATGTGTTATGTATATATGCATCTATATATATATATATATATATATATATATATGTGTGTGTGTGTGTGTGTGTGTGTGTCAGTCAAAATTTTGACGCATTTGGGTACTTTTCTGTTGAACTGTTTACTGCTTGCCCAAGTGATACAGACTGGGTTTGACACGCTGCCAAAATTATAACTCGTGACGCAGGAATCGTTGGTGGTTTTCAGCCGTATAGGTGAACCAACACTACCCCGGGTGCCACCTCAATTTGATCGAGCAACCCCAGTGGCGACATCTGTGATGATCATACCTTCTCCCACCTTCTCTGACTTCATAGAAAGACTTTCAGGTGTACGTATTTAACGTGCCCATATTCGGCTTAAGCATGAAAGTATTTAATGACATTCGTCGGGATTCGAACTGAACATCCCCAGCTCCAAGCCCAACGCGCTACTACTAGGCTATCTCGGACCCCGTTTCTGTCATCTTTGCAGGGAAAAGGGACAAGTGAGTAGTGTAGGATCAAAACTAGCAATCTCCATCAGATGTTTTATCTTTTCGGTAATGGGAAAAGAACTATATCTTAAGCATTTTTGAAGGTTTAAATTCGAAATTACCATTAGAAATATTCCCACATTATTTTTTGTCAAATTTTAGTCCTGAATTGATTTACATACTGTAAGAAAGTATCCTTAGCTTAATTTTGAAATATAATGGAGATTCCTAGTTTTGATCCTTTAAACATAAACGTAGTACAGTAAAACCTCGTTTATCCGGACTAACTGGGACCATAGGCAATCCGGATAATACGGGTAATATGGGTAATAAGCAAAACGAAATCCTTAACTCAGCGGACTTACCGTTTATTACGATGAAAAACTATGTTTTGTAACAAAATTACATAGTATTGTTTACAAGACATTAAAAAATATAAAAATAACGCTTCTGAGTCAGCCCACGTCAACTTCCTGTGACACTCTAGTAAAGCTTTCTTAAACTCAACAAAAAGCATTCTATTACCATAATTTATTGTACAATATTAAATTTGGGAATATTAAATAATAAAGTCTACAAACCTGATCCTGATTAACGAGGGCCGGATAAACGAGGTTTTATTGTACTTAAAACATTGTAATCTACAAATATTTATGTATCTACTGAGAGACACACCCGCCGAAAGGTACAAACTGCAGAAAGTCTAGAGTTCATTCGTATTAAGACTATCTGGGATGACTTACTGTGTAACATTAATGAAATAAAAATTTCGTGTTAAAAAGAAAACTCATTCTGAACCCCAAAAACCATTTCATATATGTATATCTGTGGCATTATGGCAGATGTTAATATGCCATTTTTTCATGTTTTCGGTGAATTAAAAAAATTTTTTTTCTGTTAATTATAAAATCACTCAATTAAATTTTTCAATCCAAATATTCTTTGGTTAATACCTCAAGCATATAGCTGGTATTCAATGAAAATTTTCAATTAGGGACTAAAATATTCAACTAGGGACCAAGTATTACCTCTTTTATACATAACAGCATTTGCAAATGCGAATAACGTAGTATTAATTCATAATTCCACTATCAGCTTTTGTCACATTAAAGAACCAATTTTAAGTGTGACATATCAATTTAAAACATAAAATTAAATTTTTCGGACACATCAACATCTGCCATAACGCCACAGATATCATTTTATACTGTCCGTATCTTCGCTCAGCGCTTTTTAACTTCTAAGTCGGGTGCTTACTACACTGGTTATCAAAAATTAGGGAAAAATAGTCACAAAAATAGCGATTACTCAAAAAGTCACTCGTAGAATTTAATGAAACTTATAAACATTATACAGCACATAGGTAGGTATAAAATAGCATAAAAAGAAATCGCCAGACAATTATGGTGTTATAGAAAGTAGCATATGTATACAATGAACAAATCGGATGTGTCAGTTTGGTATAGGAAAAGTACATTTATTATGGCGTATGATCCCCCCGAGAAGCAATACAGCACATACAGCGATGTGTGATGTTGTCAATTATGCGGTCTTACCCCAGTCAAAATAGACCCGATTTTGACGAATGGCTAAAAAAAATATGAAAGTTTTGAAAATTGGTGGAGATGTTTGTTTAGGCATGCTAATGAACATACTAAAAGTCCCCACCGATCAGACTTGAGCTTTTGCCGCCATCTTGGAAAATGTGTAAACTTTTTTGGTTTTTTGGAAATATCTTTAAAAATATTGATTTTATAAAAAATAATTAAATACAAAAATTAAAGAGTATTAAATTATGAACAAAAATCATTCATAACATTTTTTATATGTCTAACAGAAACAAAGATAATTGACTTTGAAAAGAGCGCACTATCGCACCTGGGACGCGCAAGCGCGGTTCCCCATCGCGGTGGGGGGAAATACCCGCGCATGTGCATACCATAATCAGCCAAATTAGTTTTACACTAAATGGGAAGGTTTTTTGTATTTTTTCAAATAACTAGGGAAATATTAACTTTACGTAAAAAAAGTTTATTTCAAAAATTAAAAAACATTAAATTATGTGCAAAAACGATTTTATACATTTTTGTCGCAAACCTAATAGGAACGAAGATATTGACTATAAAATGCGAGTTGATAATGGAGGCAGCTTCTACACAAAACATATATTATATTTTTTTATAAGTCTAACACGAACAAAGATAATTGACTTTGGAAAGAGCGCACTATCACACCAGGGACGCGCATGCGTTGGTGCCCATCGCGATGGCTGGAAGACACGCGCATTTGCATACCGTAAGGCGCCAAATCGGTCTTACCCTAGTATTTTCCTAGCCAGTTAATAGTTAGTCTCCGTTCCGTGTGGGTCTGTGAACAATGGCTGATACGGAACTATGTTTTATATGCAAAAAATTAATGTCAAATGATGATTTCGTGAATTTAGGAGAAAAGGGGATCGACGTTAAAGAGAGCTAGTGTCCAAAGAAAAGACAATAAGCATGAACAGTTGGAACATTTAAAATCTGTTTCGGTTCATTCGTTGTGTCGGAGAAATTACACCAGACCAGGAAGTATAAAAGTTGATTTAAAAAGAAATGCAGAAATCGCGTCAACATCCCAAAGTGAAGAGCGCGCGATAAGTTTACGATCTTTGTTACCTCAGTTCGATTTTCGAACAAAATGTCTTTTTTGTAAGACAGTGATAGACGAAGAATTCAAAGCAAGACAAAAGAAAAAACCAACTGACAGGCGAAGAACTATATACGAAGTTAGGAGTCTCGAAATGAAAAACAAAGTTCTTGAAGCTGCAGAGAATAGACATGACCAGTGGAGAGAGGAAGTTCAGTGTCGTATAATGAACGTTGCTGATTTAGTTGCAGCTGATGCGATTTATCACCAAGATTGCTTCATGACTTTTTTTCTACACACTGCACCAATCAGAAAGAGAGGGCGGCCTGAGTCGGATTACGTCTCATCAGCTGTAGACGAAATATCCTTCTTCCTTGATAATAATGACGACTGTCAATTCTCACTACCCGAACTCAAATCTCAAATTACAGGGCTAGTTCCAGACGACATCACTTTGAGAAATAAGTTGAAACAAAAATACGGGGATGGGATTATTTTTGCTTCAAACTCCAAAAATGTTACTGTCATATGTTTACTTAATACTGGAATGAAAGTCTTATCATACTCTTTGTACGACAAAAGGATACGAAATGATCACGAGGAGCGTCTACGAATAGTACAAACTGCTGCAGCCATAATAAAAGGAGATATCCAGACACCAGTTTATGACAATCATTGCTACCCTCCAAGTGATAACTTTTTCAGAGATGTGAACAAGGGTATTCCAGAAAGCCTAAAATCTTTTTTGGGGCACTTGATTATTAAAAAAAAGACTGCTAGGGCGGGAAAAAAAGTCACTTCAATAGCTCACGTTATTATATCAGCGCTAAGGCCTCGATCATTTATGTCTCCTCTGCTCAATGGTCTTGCTTTATTTTTGTACAAAAAGTTCTGTTCCAAGAATTTAATAACAATGCTCTTGAATTTGGGATTTTGTTCTTCTTACTATGAAGCCCAAACACTTGAGATGTCAGCCATAAATAATCCGCAACCCCAAATGCGCGAGGGATCATTCTGCCAATTCGTATTTGACAATGCAGATTTCAATGTGTCGACAATCGATGGCCTGAATACGTTTCATAGCATGGGGGGGGGGGGGCATTGCTTGTTTTACTCCAGAGTCAGCAGTGGAACCCGGGACGAAGATAAAAAATATTAAACGAACTTACATCCTCATCGACAGTAGGCAAAATGGGAATCATTCCTCTGGAAACGTTTGAAAATTTTCGAGGGCCTGGGTTAAAAACAATTACTATCGAAGATTTGAATGTCTTAAATCTTTTAGCGGAGGATTTACCACTGCCTAAGCCATCTGATATCTCCTGGATGTGTGCTAAGTGGTTAGGTCTTCCACAGATACCTGAATTGAATTCCATTGTATAACCAGAAACCAGCCTTGTGAAAAGACCAAAGTAATACCCCTTCCTTTTATTAATTCACCATCAAGCAAGTATGGCACCATTTTCACTGTGCTGAAATATGCTGCCCAGCAGTGTGTTAAAATGCACCAAAAGTCTTGCATACTCACGTTTGACCAGCCACTGTATATTAAAGCTCGAGAGATAGTCGCAGCAGCATCCAACCCATTATTATCAAGTTGTATTGTGAGGCTTGGTGGATTCCATCTTTTAATGTCATTCTTAGGCTGCATTGGGTATATAATGGCTGGAAGTGGGTTAAAAGAAATACTCTCTTTCATTTATGCACCTACGTCAGTAGAAAAATATTGCCTGGCCATGCATACGCTAGGGCCGTCCGAGCTCATTTATTGACCCAAACAGCTTTAGCAAAAATAATTTTTGACGGCATGGACATATCGGATTTGGAATGTAAAAATCTCCGTGAGTTGTTTCGAGATTTTGCTACTGAATCACCATCGCAAGAAACCTTAAACACACGCAATCAAATACGAAACATCAAAATTAAAATGAGGAAGACTTTGGAGCACCTGAAAAAGAAACGCCCAACTGCCTGTGGGGCTGGAAGCGTCAAGAGAAAATTATTGTGCCCATTACAACTATGGATGCAGTAGCTCCCGATTCAGTTTTAAACATGGTGTTTTGCAACTGTAAGACTGACTGTGGAGTAAGATTCGGATGTCTGAAAGCAGGCATCAACTGCACAATGGCCTGCAATAATTGCAATGGGGTATGTCAGAATGGCATCAGCCCTGTTGATGATGACGATCGAATGAAAGAAGTTGATAAATGGGCCGATGCTAGCGGATCCATAGACGATCTATACATGCCTGACGAAGGGGAGAATCCCGTACCGAAAAGAACACGTAAATCCTGAAGTCGGTAAGCTTTAAGAATTATTCGCAATAGAAATCTGATAGTGAATACCCCCAAGTTTACTACATTCATGTAAAAAATTAATAATGATTAATTATCTACATAGCCAAAAACATTAAAGTCTATTTTCTTTTTTTTAAAGAATGCCGAAATGTGGGAGAGGTTAGAAATTCAAAGAAGAGCGCCTGCAACGAGACTTTAAAGCTACCTCCATTATCAACGCGCATTTTATAGTCAATATCTTCGTTCCTGTTAGGTTTACGACAAAAATGTATAAAATCGTTTTTGTACATAATTTAATGTTTTTTAATTTTTGAAATAAACTTTTTTTACGTAAAGTTAATATTTCCCTAGTTATTTGAAAAAATACAAAAAACCTTCCCATTTAGTGTAAAACTAATTTGGCTAATTATGGTATGCACATGCGCGGGTATTTCCCCCCACCGCGATGGGGAACCGCGCTTGCGCGTCCCAGGTGCGATAGTGCGCTCTTTTCAAAGTCAATTATCTTTGTTCCCGTTAGACATATAATAAAATGTTATGAATGATTTATGTTCACAATTTAATGCTCTTTAATTTTTGCATTTAATTATTTTTTATAAAATCAATATTTTTAAAGTTATTTCCAAAAAACCAAAAAAGTGTACACATTTTCCAAGATGGCAGCGAAAGCTCAAGTCTGATCGGTGGGGACTTTTAGTATGTTCATTAGCATGCCTAAACAAACATCTCCACCAATTTTCAAAACTTTCATATTTTTTTTAGCCATAAAACCTATTTTGACTGGGCTATCTATGAGTTCGGTAGGAAATGAAAGTCACTGCTCTTGCAAAGCAGTTGAAAGTGTGGCTAGGGTCCTAGGAGGAGGATTGAGAGCCACTATACGTGGCCTAAATCGTCCCAAAAATGCTCGATAGAATTCAGCTCCGGTGATCGAGCTGGTCACCCCATGCGCTGAATTGTTTCCTGCTCAAGATAAGCATCCACGATGCGAGCCCTGTGCGGTCTCGCGTTATCGTCCTGTAGCACGAAAGCATCACCTATTGCCCTGGCATAAGGGCACGCATAAGCATCAAGAATGTCATCGCTATAGGTGTGAGCATTCACATTTCCACGGGGAAAGACATGGAGGTCTGTTCGTCCACCCAAAGAGATACCACCCCAAACACAGACACTGCCTGGTCCGTATGTATCTTTTTCACGGATGTGTGATGGATGAAAATGTGTTCCGGGATCTCTCCAAATCAAAATACATACACTATCGCTTTTGAGGCTAAACCTGAACTCATCCGTAAAGAGAACAGCCCTCCATTGATCATACGTCCAGTGAGCATGTTGACGTGCCCACTGCAAACGTTCCCGCTATGGCGTGACGTGAGGGGGATGCAAATGGCTGGTCGCCTCGCAAAAAGACCACCTCCGTGAAGCCTTCTACGCACGGTTGACGTTGATACCAACCTTCCAGAGCTTGCAGCATAGGAGAATCTGCAGACGCAGCTTGCAGATATAGTATTCCTTCGTGCGCATAATGACAAATATCGGTCATCGGCACTCGTCGTAGCGTATGGCCGTCCTTGGCTGAACCTCCTAGATGCCAAATCCGTGGTTAGAAATTGTTGCCAAAGTCTATGAATCACAGATGGACTCACATTTAGCCATCTGGCCACTTCTGTCTGGCTTTGTCCTGCCTCTAGTCTCCCAATAGCTCGCCATCGCAGTTCATCGGTCAAATGATGCCTTGAGGTCATGGTTACAATTTAGCTATGCAATATGTCTAATCTCAGCCTCGCAGACACAATTGCCGCTTTGCTCTGAGACATGCACTTTTATGCTCCTCGCAAATGACTTATACCGACTGCAGCGCCACTATTTTGTATAATGTAGTATTGTTCACCACCTTTTACTTAACAACATATTCAAATTTTAAACAGATTGGCTTAATTTTCAACGTGTTATCTCCCTTTTTGTGATTTTTCCTTAATTTTTGATAACTAGTGTATATTGTTTACACGAGGCGATGGCTGAATGGCTCGGGTGCGAGCATTCGGTACCAGAGATTATGGGCTCGTGTCCTACTAGCAGGGAAGAACGGTCAACAAAAACACGATCGGGGCGCACGGAAGAAATTCGCATATGACAGAGGCAAAACACCAAATGACAACACAGATCGGACAAAAGAAAACTTTTATTTGGATTACACATTTTTCAAATACGTAGGTGCCATCACAGGCCGTCCGCAGAGTTTTTTTTGTGCTTGCATAACGCGTCCGTTTTTTGTGATACGCGTAACGTTCCAACGCTCTTTAGGGTTTTCGCATGCGCTAAGCATTTTGCGACGGGAAAAAGGTGGGCTTTGCCATTCGAAAATTTCGAGTTTCTGTACCTGTAACCGTAACCGTGAGCGCCACTTGGTTGCCGTTCACAGAATCCCGAGCTTATACCCCTGAATATCTATATCTGATATCTCATCTTGATCGGCTGAACGGAACGGCCGCTAGAGGTCCATATATTGGCAGAGTTTTTTTTATGAGCACCCAGTATGTACCATGTAGCGAAATGCCAGGCCACTGGAAAGGTATGGAAAAGTTAAAAAAAAAGGGAATAGGAGATTTAAGAGAAAAAGGAATGAAGATATTTTAACTTATAACACCCGCCTCTTCCCCCCCCCCCAAAAAAAAAAAAGTGCGTTGAAACAAAAAAAAAATATTAATGATTTTTATGTTTCTTTGCCAATATATTTGAAACTTTTCTCATATAGTCATTCAAGGGCAACATAATATCGTTTAATCATCTGAGAAATGAATTTTTAAAATTCTTTCTGTGTTCTTTCCACAGCATTTCCATTCAGTTCATAGCTATGAAATATTTATTTGGTATTACTCTCTGGACTTCTCGAAATAGAAAAAGACGAACAAAACTCGATTTGATATTTGAATGGATTTTCATGCTCTGGGGCAAATTAAAAAGGGTATATTTTGAAAGTTTTGTTTTTACATCTGCAAACTGAGTATTGTTTTCTTCCTACCCATCAATATTTTGATGCCTTGCAAGCTTTGATATGACAAGTTTGTTTTTGTGAAAAGAGATACTTTATGGTCGGTAGAACTAAATTGTCTTGGTTTAACCCTTCAGCGGGCGCGGCCCGTGTACAAAGGGCAATATTTTCATAATTTTTAATGGTTTGTATTTACAAGTAATATTTGAATGTTCTAAGCAGTTTCTATTTATAGCTGCACCCTTTCTAATACAGGTCTGATTTTCTCTGACCCTTGTATTCCTTTCCATTCATTGATAATTGTGATTTAACCGAGGTAAACCAGCGATTATACTGGATTACAATACGACAAAATTAGGAGTTGATGTAGTAGATCAAATGTGCAGCTATTACACGGTATCCCGCATATCACGAAGATTGACATCTTCGTGATATGTTTTTTAGGTTTTTGGACATAATAGGAATCGATTCGCAAGTTGTCCTTAGATGCATTTAACCAGACAGTTTTGAAATAATGCGATTGTATCTGCATTCTTTGGCCATTAATTATAAATATAACTCAATATTATCAACATTTTATATCTGGTCATAAAATTCAGAATTATTATTTTCAATTTGAAAAAAAAAAGTTTATTACAAATGGAATAATCAAGTTTGAAAGAAACGTTTCACTGTCTGCAACGCACGCCTGCTGGTGTTCCAAAAATTGGCGCGCCCGCTGAAGATTTAAAACTATCTTCCAGTGTTAAAGCAATCACTCTTCAAAAAATCGAGAAAGTACAAATTGTTACATGTGCATTCATATAAATGTAAACCTATAGTTGTCGATTTTTATGCTGGTTCCTATTTTCCCTTCCAAGCATTTTAATGCAGGAAATAGCCGTTCTGAAATAATCTAGCGAGTATCCCCAAAGGGGACAAAACCTTACGAAGCCAAAATTTTGAATGTGAAGTTTATAGACATTTCAGCTTTCAATCTCGGTGGTGATACCCTTGTTCTCCCGCGTGTACTCTATAAATAAGAAAAATTCAGTACGTGTATTGTCCCTTTTGAATGATTATGTGTTTTGGTGATAAAGGTGACTGTATGGGGATGAAATTGTTGGCGATTTCTATTTCTAGGCCTCGCTTATCAGAAGTTTTT
The DNA here is from genome assembly GCA_907164885.2 of Dolomedes plantarius. Lineage (NCBI taxonomy): Eukaryota > Metazoa > Arthropoda > Arachnida > Araneae > Dolomedidae > Dolomedes > Dolomedes plantarius. The sequence goes on from OU015500.1 coordinate 62,939,276, forward strand.
ATTATTACTTTTAAAAACTTTTACTCAAAAGTGCATTTCAATTAACCTTCAAACGGTACGGTGGGAATCGGGTCCGACCAAAGGGTGTGTCTTCACCCTCCCTTACTCGCCAGGTGATAGCGGAATGGCTAGGGCGCTGGCATTCGGTTCAGATCCTGTGGGTTCGAATCCCACTGTTGGCATGGATGTTTGTAGCCGTTCGGAATGGGCTTAAACTGTAGGTCCCGGTCTAATTAATCCTCATGTAGCAAAAAGTTGACCGTAGCGCTCCAACCCAAACACAAATCCTCCTTTACTCTCTCCTCTCATTGCAAGAGATCGAGTTGACAAGGAACCCTACCAGATAGACCTACTAGACCACCCTACTAGATATAGGAATAAGTAAATGCGAATGTCTTTGTTGAAAAACATTATTCATAATAACTAGTAATTAAAAAAAAAATTATTTTAGATTTTTTAATTTTTAATTTCGATTTTGAAGGTCAAAAAAGTCAGTATATATTAATTTTTACATTTTTCTTCTCGGAAAGTTGGTTTCACTAACTTCTAAATCTAGGTAGACTAAATTACACATTAGACCTAATATATACAACATTCTGTGTAAGTGCGAAAGAGATTTTCTTTGTTTAGAAAAATTATAATTCATTGGTTATGTTTTTTACAAAAAGGGTTTTATTTCATGTAAAATATTATCAATAAATGTTATTTTACAACAAAAATGCTTATTGTGTACTTATTTCTACCAAAAACCTCATCAAAAAAGAGATCCGACCCGACCGTACCCTCTATTTCATCTCAAACCACTGTACCGTTTGAGGGTTAATTGTCTGTGCCTTTTAAAAGATGGTGTACCGTAGTCAATAAAACGACAAGCCTATCGCTTCAATTACTTTATTACGATACGTTAAACATACTGCAACTACAACATTTAAAGCAAGTATGTACAGCGAGTTAGAATATATACAGTTAGACAGTCAGGATGGCTTCGGGTTCAACGACAGCTCGGGCCTATGAGGCATCTCTGACCAGGAGATCTCCGTCTCTCTGGCACTCAGAAACAGATATCTTCTCTCGTGGACTATTGGGGGTCTTCTTTTATGCTGTCGGTGAATTCAAAGGGATTTCTCTGGCGTTTGAAGGGCTGGTGAGTGTTCGAGGTTTATGGGATTCTAAATATCACTATAGTGTCAAAAATCTCAAAAGCCATCTAACCACTCCGGGATTTATGCGTTCTATAACATCAGAACCGCACATTACAAGAACTTTATGGCTTCTTATCCTAGAGTTTATGACACCGCCCAGATCAACAGTTTGCCGATAGATGACATGTTGAGGGGTAGGAATGGGGCATCACATACTTATATAAATACTAATTTCGTGTAGTAATTGAGACAGTGTCACAATGGCAATGCACTCTTTAATGCATTTATTAGGTAAAAATTCGCTAGTCTATGGTTTGCCAGAAAAGTGAGATATCTTGGCTGGAATACTTCTAACGAACACTTCAGCTGCCACATGATTGTAAAATAAGGCAATACTTTAGAGAAAGGATTTGCCAAAGAGAAGGAATGTTTATTCCTTCTCTTTGGCAAAGAATTCAGAAATAATTTTCTTAAAGAGTTCAGAAATACTTTAGTTTACCCTCTAGAAAAAATTGTAGCAGTCAAATATTAAATTGTGTTGTATTTAGATTAGGCAGTGGGGATATACTTTTTTTCAAAGACATGCTTTCTATGGCAGACCCTAACTGTCTAAGAATATATACTATACACAAACGACTGTTACCATGGCATTAATATCTTCTTTGATAGCAATCCTGTAACCTTTAACTTCATGGGTCTATTATTTTAATAATGAGGAATAAAAAATTATAAAACAAAAGGAGACATATTCTTCAGAAGTGTTAATCTTGATAAAACTGATTTATAGAACTTCAGAACTTCTTGTTTTAGTCCTTTCTGAATATTAAATAGTGAAATTTCTCTATTGTGAACATGTTTCTATGTGTCAGCGATTTATTTTAAGGAATCACGAGAACAATGAAATGTATTTTAGATTGAAAAATGTTTGGAATGTATTGGAGCTTAAAATAAGCTCCATGGAGCTTTGTAATTTTTTAATAAATATTCGTCAAATTTATGGTGTCGTAAAAATTAATGATTAGATTACGCGGAACATAAATTTAATGGTTTTGTTCTCAAATGAATCACGAATTGCTTGATCTTCTCTGAGTTTGTTAGGAATAAAATTTCCTGATCGACATTTTAAAGTTATTTTATCCTAAAATTCTTTTCCTTCAGTTTTTAACGGATATCAATGGCCCATTTTAAATTTAAAAATTGTACGTTGGAATTTATAGATAGATATCACTGAAACAAGTTATTAAAATAAAAATAGTTTTTACTTCGTAATTGTGTCTTGCGAAACCTGTGTGGTGTTGTGATACATAATTGTTGAGTTCTTCGTATTTTGAAAGTGTATACTCAGCTAGAAGTGCGACGGTTATTCCTTGCAATACGAGGGCTAAACTACCTGCAGCTTAAGGCTGCTATGTACTAACCCCATTGGATTTGCTCACCTCAATGTTAACCCATGGAGAAAATTTGTCCACGAATTGCCGACTTGGATTCAAAGATTTTTTAAAAAAAATTGTACTCCATCATAGAGAAAGAAATTTTACATTTGTGTACATTTTTCGTTTTTAAAAAAAAATGCAATTAATATTTTAAAATTTAAATTATTCGGGGAAAAATCTGGTATAGTGTGTTTTAAACACTAATAAATTCCTTCGGTGGGCGAAATTTACAAAATGAATCCTGTAGCGCTTTGCAGAAAAGTTCAGGCTATCTGACAATACCAATTTTATTTGATTATCAGCATTTATGTACCTCTAAATAGTTGATAAAAATATATTTTAAATAAAAAATTTGGGGGCAGCGCTTAACCCCCTATATAGAGAGAGCCATTACAATCCCTCAAAATGTCAATCCTAAGGGGGGTGGAATTCTCGAACTGTCAACTGGACTCCTCCCACAAGTCTGCAAGAAGAGGAAAAGGGAAATACGATTTTTTTTCTTAGTACATAGCAGTCTTAAAGCCGAACTGGTTGGTATCCGTCAAAACATAACGGCTGGATAGTAAATAAATATATTAATACACAAATTATACTCAACACATCATTTTCAAATGTTGAAAATCATAATATTAAGAATAGAGAAATACACTTTAAAAAATTACTATTGAACCCACCAAAAAGAAATATGGTTACTCAACAGCGTGAATAAACTATTTCTATCAGGTTTAATTCCATATCTCACAAACACAATTAAAAATAAAAATGGCCGAGAGAGAGCTAGAGAGATTCTTCAGATTAAACAAATTAACGTGTTTAGGCGGCCTCATGCTTAGTAAGTATTTAAAGCCAGATTTAAACAAGTCACTGAGCATGTGCAGAAACAAGTTAATGTGTTTATGCGGCCTCGTGCTAAGTGAGTATCTAAATCCAGATTTAAACATGTTACTGAGCATGTGCAGAAAGCAAATTTCAATTGTAAATTATCGCTTATTTATAGAATTTGCTGTTAGAAAAACAAATTTGACAAATCTACAGATTACAATCTGTTTTTAAGACCAAAATGAAGTAAATTGAGGCTGTAGTTTTCTCTCACGGACTGCCAAAAAAGTCACCTTAGCAACTTAAATATGTAGATATCAACGGTTACAAACATCCATGTCCACCATGAGATTCTAGCTCGCAGACTCTGGCACTGAAGGCTGTTTAGTACGTATATTTACAGTGCATAGTAACTGGGTTTTGAACTGTGAAAAGGGAATGTTTTGTGAACGTTTAGTGAATTACTTATGCGAAGCTTACTTCGTCGTTCTCATTCTACAGTAACGTATTTTAATAAACAACCTGTGCTGAAATAAAATGAAGTCATTCTATTAATTTCTTTGCAAGAAAATGAAGGATTTAATACTATGTGAGGTTCTTTTTTAACAGTCTGGCTTTTAAAAAGATGCCCCGAAATTTAATGCTAAAAATCCCAAGCATTTCATGTTTTTAACTTCATGAGTATCGATTGGTTTGATTGAAGAATATAGCAGATTGTTTTGGAAGAAATTATACATAATCTATTTGTTTATATATATATATTTTAAATGTCAAATCAATGGATTCCATGGAAGAAATCGATAAAGTTACTAAATATCAGTCACTGTTGTTTATACAAGTTTTTTACATTAGGTTCACCCTTTGAAAACTGCTTCTATTTTAGAACTAATTTGTTTGGATCATTTTAATAGATAAAAACAAGATTTCGTGCACATTTGATATTCATGAGGTCAAACGCAGGTAAATGGCAAATATGGTCTCTAAACATTTTGTTTTCTCATCAAATTTTGCTTGGAAACTACGCTTGAAGAGATATAAAATGCATAAATATTTGTAAAACTATCCATTGAATTTGAAACATGTTAATGACTCGTCTATAAATTGTAAACCCTTAAAAAGCTAATTCTACTAAAGAAAAATTGAAATTGTTGTTTGGATCTTTTCAGAATTCTTCAATCTTCAAGTGGTTGGTGGCCATCACATAAACAATGTCATTTATACTTTGGGATACTTTCGCAGCTAAAATTAAATTCTCTTACCCATATTATTTTTATTTTAGTATTAAACTCCTAATTTTTTCCACCATTTCCTAGAACCTCTCACCTCATTACGCATTATTCTCACCCTAAACAATTGCAATAGTGTCCCACTGTGGCTCTGTCAGTTCACTCACGCTCTCTGACCTTTAGTCCTAGGTTCAAAACTCGGCGAATCCTATATTATTTTATAATTTTTTTGAAATGACAGGACGTTGCGATAGGTACGTCAGTCAGACCTGGGTCGACGTGCTCCTTTAGGTTTGCTGAGGGTTTTATGCGCCATGTTTTCTGAGTATTTCAAATTTTTCAAAAACGACAGGAAAAAAAGACTTAAGTGCTGAAATTCTCGGTAAAATAGATCATATGAACTTTTCAAAAGTGGTAGTGGAATGGACCCTTACACATACGCTGGATTTGGTTTAGTCATGGGCATAAATAGTCGAAAAACCCAAAACCTTTGTAATATTAAAAAAAAAATCTGTGATTTAAAACTGACTTGATTTCTGGCTTTGGCATACAAATTTTTTTTTTCTTTAATAAGAAGAAAAAATCTTTGTACGAGCATTCTTTCTTTATGTAAACCTAAATACCAAATAAACTCGAGCGAAGAGGGAATAATTAATTACATTGAAGATGGAAGCTTTATGAAATTAACTTTCAAAAATTGATCGTTGTTGATATGAGAAAAAAGGCATCAGTAAGAGGAAATCAATATAAATCTACTACTGGGCTGCAATTTTGGTGGATTCTTAGAGGGTAATCAAGTCAATCAGTCCTCGTATGTGACTATGTGTTTGATTTGACCAAACGTTTTGCAGTTATAGATTCCTGTTCGTTTAAATTACTTGTGAAGTTGTTAATGAGTGTTATTAATTTATACACCCAAAATACTAAATTCTGCCTTTCAGTATGGTTAGCAAATCGTTCAATTCTTTCATAAATTTTTAGTAATAAGGTTTTTGATACTCCATGTGTATGTTACATTAATTATCTTGTAAAATGTTAAGAAGCCTTTAATAAGTTGGACATAAAACAAATAGATAATTCACGGTAAAAATAATCCATATTTCATACTGATAGTTTTATGAGTCTCCTTTTTATGATATGGACATTGCGTTTTAATTATGTTTTAATAACAATGGGGAAATCCTAGTATTCGGAACACTTCATAGCACGAGAATCTAATTTACGCTGGTCTAATTTACGGAATCAAATTTTTGATGCAACTCTTTAACAGTTAAACATTTTGACGCAGATTGCCTCCAAATTATAAGGTAAGTTGGGGTAACTGAACCATAAATTTTCAACTTTTTTATATATTATACTTTTAACACATTAAAATTATACTAACATGTATAATTTTCAAAAATATTTATATTACATGCATTTTAGTAAGTCTTAGGGAGTCTTTTTAATCTATGATATTGATTTTTATTATATATATATATTATATATAAATATTGTATATATTTTTAAATATAGGTGGTCTCACTTCCCCTGATAAATGGGGCAGGTGGACCACCCAGGTCTATTTCTCATAAGAAACAACAGAATCTGTGATTGGGTAACTAGGTTCAGTGCCTGTATATCTAGAAAAAGAAAAGAATTCTACCCCCATTTAAAAATAATTTTTAAAGCATTACCAATGTTGTAAGATAGGTTGTTGCGAATACTGAAAAAAAAAAACACACAGAGGAGCATTCCCACCTAATATTTAAAGGAAAAATCTGGGAGGGGATGGCCCAGTTACCCCATAGGCCCAGTTACACCAACTTACCTTAACGCAAATAAAAAGTAAATTTAAAAAGGGTTTTAACAGCCAAGTTTTATTCATGGATAGTTAATATATATAAGAACTCACTCAATGGTGTGAAATGTATTTTAGTAATTAGGAAATATTTCATTTAAAGCCACCTAACTGGAGAAAGTTTTGGGCTTCGGTGTTGTTTCGCATGTATTCAAATCTTACGAAAAATAATATTTTGTTTAGGTGAAATATTTTTCTCAGTGAAAGTGTTTAGAAAAATAGCTTTGACCAATATCGTATCGAATTAAAAAAAATAATCGTTTACTGGATTGAGTGCTTGTCAACAAAACTAGATTCTCACGATGATCTTTGAAAAAAGATTTGAATTCAAATGTGCTTTCAGTTAAGTCCCATCTCTAAGATGTAAACTTTTTTCCAAAATTTACCATCACAGTTTTGTAGACGTAGAGGAAAATATAAACAAAAGGAAAATCCCCCCCCCCAACCCTGTAACGACATCTACTCCAAGTTTATTACCATGAATTTGGTAAGATCTATCAAAGTTTCATAACATATCGCAGCTCTAAACCCAACACTGGACGAGCACAAAATTATTCTTTTCTATCGTAAATACTACGACCTTTAGTTAGTTAGTATCGTTATTACAGTGGAATTTTTTGATACCGCTGACTAAGGTCACTATTTTCTTAATGACCTGTTGGAAAACCTACGTGTCAAGTCGATCTGAAAATCAGCGTACCTCTTCCTACTTGGATGATGTAAGCAATTTAATTACTTGATCACTCATGTTCATTTTGAATACTTAATTGAATATATCCCTTCATAAACCCTCAAACACACTCAAAGATTTCCAATTAACCTACTTAATCCTTGGTCAACATCTGCTATAATGTAATGCTAAACGAAATCTTTTTTTATGGAGAGAAAAATACCGATACATTCTTATGTTCCTACTTTTAACAACCTGACATTTACCTCGATTTCCTTCCGCAATTACCCCGAAAAGTAGTCCAGCTTTAAATTTATGACTTCTGAACATTTTCTGATCTTCATCCATTTAAACGACCAGAAAACAGGAGAGGTTTATTGATTTTGCGAGCCTGACTAGTTAACTGAAAACGGAGTTGAATGTTCTCAAACGATAAAAGCAGCTCATGATTTGGGGAAATTTCCTTTAGTGCATGTTTAGAAAAAAAAAGAAACGTTAATAACCAAGATTTAGAATAAATGGTATTTATTTTTTTATCTGAAAAGATCTTGTTTTGGAATATTAAGAATTCTGAGTAAATTGAAATATAAAGATTTCTGACTAGCTATATTGTTTATTTTTCACTGACCAGCTGTATTGTTTTATTACTGACGTGTAGCTTTGTTTACATCTTTACTGGCTTTAAGTACTTGTTTGGTTTTCTTATAGTCGTATTGCCTAGTTTGTCTGACTATGGGCCGTGGCGGCCTTGTGGTACAGCGCGCTGGTTTTCGGTGCTGAGGGTGCTCAGATCGAATCCTGGCGAAGCGCCACTAAAATGCCTCCGTTTGTGTCGTCCCTTCATAGGGGGCAATGCTGGTATGCCTATATGGAGCCCCCATAATAAAATGGTCAGCAAAACTGTGGTGAATTATAGGCGAATGTCTTCGCGACAAGTGCCTCCACATTGGGAAAAAAAAAGTTTATCTGACTTGTTTGGTCTTATAAGTATGCTGCCTAGCTTTTCTAATTAACTGTATTATTTATTTTTTTTCAACTTAGTAATGTATTTCATTTTCTGCCAACTTATCCTTATGGTTGAGGTTTTTCTAGGTAACTCTATTGTTTAGTTTCAAATGCAAATTTTTATTGACCTTAGACTGGAGAGCCCTTAAATACACGTAAGTGAATGTAATTTTTCTAGATTATGTGAAAATTCTATACTCTGTTGCAATTTATTTAGTACTTCATATCAATTAATTACAATGTAGATTAAAATAAAAATGCCCTGGCATAAAAAGAAACTCAGCAACTGATTTTCATATAATTGAAAAATAAGGAAAATAACTACTATCAGCTATTAAAGTCGAAGTTTCACGATTTTCTAAACGGACTTAAATTTCACTAATTCAAAATGCTTTATCACACTTATATTCTCTATCCCAACTGTCGAAAATTTAGTATTTGCTGTACTATAGTGATTGATACTTGGTGGTGACTTTGACAAGAATTCAAATTCTCTTCACTTTTAAGAATATAAACCATTGCAAGAAAGAAAAATTTTGCTTCATATTTGTCTAAAACTTAATTCCAACTTACTTCTGTTGAGGGTTCCAATAAAATATACCCCAGTAAAGCCATTTCATCGAATCTGAAATATAGTAAAGTCCATTAACACATCCCAAAGAGCATGTCATTAGATCAACAGTTCTTGTAATTTTATTTGAAAAAATAATTTGAGTTGACATAACTGATGAATTCTCGCTGATGCTTAAAACTTTCCTTGTCATGTAAAATTCGCCAAAAACGCGAGGCTGAAAATTATCACGCAAGTCAAGTTTCTACTTTATAGTATAGTAAGAAACTAAAATTTTATTTTTTTATGGTTCGTAATTACTGTTTTATCTGTGTTCATAATTACAGATTATTGAAAGGTTTAGATAAAGTTTCTTGTGTTTGAACGCTTTTGATTAAATTTTATTAAAATGAAGCTACGGACTGTTGACATAAACATCTGGACTTGTGATAATTGTGTGACACTCCGTATACCTATAACCGATTGACAGTTTACGAGAATACATTTAAGCTTATAAGTTGTATAGGGCAATTTTTATCATTCTTAAATACTATAAATGTCCATGATTTATAGACATGGAAGATGGTATATGCACGCGGTGCGATTCTATTTTAGCATCACCGAAATTTGGTGTACTTTTGGTCTCGCATTTCACCAGAGGTACTTACAGGTACTCCTCGTCTTACGACCACTTGACTTACAACCAAAATTTTCATTTATTTTTTATTTATTTTTATCTTTTTCTCAGAAATATTGTTCCTTGAATGTACAGTACATAGCTGCTATATGTATAATATGACTATTAAAAACTACCTTGAATAACTTTGTTAAAAAATACTTTCAACATATCTTCCTTCGCAAATTCTCAACCATTGGGTTGTACTAACATAATAAGTAGTGATGACGAAGAATAATTCATGCCTTGTAGATAAAGTACAATGTACTTTCAGTTATTCATGTATGTATGAAAGTAAAAAAATATATGCATGAACATATACAAAAAAAATATTCTTTGAAACTAGACATACGACCAATGTCTCGGTCCCTATCTCGGTCGTAAGTCGAGGAATATCTGTATATCACGGTTTTTTTACTACTGGATTTTATACATTATGCTAGAAATAGAAGGCTAAATACTGAAATAACGTTATAAAAGTTTGTACCATTGACGAAAACAATGTAAATTCTACGATAATGTTCGAAACGCACACTTTTGAAGTCCGAGTAAAATAAGAAGAGAATTACTACATTTGCAGAGATAGGCTTCATTTTCAGAATGACCGTGAAATTTAACTGATAGGTAAGATTAAAAACACACGTGGTTGTAACTATGTTGTTATGCGAAAACTTACATGAAATAAATTTTAACTATTGTTATCGGATGAAAAAAAAAGTGTAAGCCACGTTTCATAGGCAGTGGCAATGAATGAATAGAAACAATATAGAATTCAAGCATCTCTAGCATTTTCAGTTGTAATCCACAGGCATCTCAGACTTAAGAAACAACCATATGTTATACGTTTTCAAGATTTTCTTTAAATTCATGAATGCTTGTAATTATGTGATCTCAATTGTAAAAATAAGGGATTTCAACGATTTCTGTTCATGTTCAACGTTTTCTGTAGTGATGACGAATAATAATTTATGTCTTCAGAATACAATGTATTTTAAATTTAGTATGAAAGCATAAAATATATGTATGTGCATATACAAAAAAAATTGTTTGAAACTCGACTTACGACCAACTCAATTTACTGCCAATGTCTCGGTCCCTATCTCGGTCGTAAGTCGAGGAATATCTGTATTATAAATCTAAAATTGAGAATAAAATTAACTTTTCTTTTCTAAAAGGAATAAAAGCCTTTCTTGGCGCAAGCAATTTTAGATTTGTAATACCAAAAAGTCATACCGAACGCAAATAGGACACAAGTGTGTTTGAAACCAACGGAAATTTTTTAAAAGGTAGTAATCAGATTTGCAACCACACTGTAATCTGAATTTTCCTCAAATAATTAAAGAGCAGTAGATTAGACACTGCGGACACAATACAGAATATACGAAGGTATATTCTCTGTTGTCATCCCAGTGTGTACTGAATTGCTCTTCTTCATTAAAATAAACACTGGAATTGCATAAATTTCATAAGAGTCTCATGGAAACGAGACCGCTGACAATCTTGCAAAGGATTGTGTTTCTAGTCCATCAACCTCAGGTGTCGACCTGACCTTTTTGGAAATATGCTTAAAAATAAAGATATCAAACCAGAAATTATGGTTGACTCCTCCGTCCCACTCCTGGTATTCTGGGAAATCTCCTGGTGGGGCCTTCACAATTAAAGGGGACAGAGCTGTCCAGGTCACCGTCGGGAGACTCATGAGTGGACATATCGGGAGCCTTACTTTTATCAATGGACAGAAAAGTTTTCGAAGTTGCACTAAATTTCCTGCAGCACCGGCATCACCTGCCCACCTATTGAATTGCGTGGGGCTGCTGCATTAAGGGGAGTTGCCACTTTTACGTACCTTTAAAAGTATCATTTTTAGACCTATGCTGGATTGTATGTGCTACTCATGATTTTTGCTTGATTTACAAGAAATTTTTTGAGTAACTGCCTATAATATATGCAATATTTCAAGGTAATTAATAAAAAAATAAAATGATTTTTTATGCATAAAAAGTGAATATTTTTGTTTTCCAATGCGGAGGCACTTGTATTCAAACATTGGCCCTTACTACGCCGCAGTTTTACTGTCCATTTTATTGTGGGGGCACCATATAGGCGGACAGCATTACCTCCTATGAAGAGACGACACGAACGGAGGCATTTTTCGTGGCGCAACGCTGGGACTCGATCTGAGCACCCTCAGCACCGAAAACCAGCGCGCTGTACCACTGGGCCGCCACAAGCCCTGAATATTTTTTTTTAAATCGAGCATTTTGCAGTCAACTACTGTGCGCATTCTATCAAAATAAATTATTAAGTTACATTAATAATTGCTTACTATATGTGATTACAACACTTTAGACAACAAAATCCACCAAAATTTTTTAACCTTAATATATTTTAATTTTTTAAAGAATTTTTTATAAGCTTTTACTCAGTCATTTTTGAAATTTCTAATTAAAAATTGCACGTACTAAAATGCTTTAATATAATTTTAGAATAATGTTGCTGAATATTGTTGCCTGAAGTATTGTAATCACATATAGTAAAAAAATATTAATGTACCTTAATAATTTATTTTGACAGAATGCGCACAGTAGTTGACTGCAAAATGCTCTATTTTTAAAAAAAATATTCACTTTTTATGCATAAAAAGTCATTTTTATTAATTACCTTGAAAAATTACATCTTTAATAAACAATATTATAGGCAGTTACTCAAAAAATTTCATATAAATCAAGCTTAAATCATGAGTAGTACATACAATCGAACATAGGTCTAAAAATGATACTTTTAAAGGTACGTAAAAGTGACCACTCCCCTTAAGACCTATTTATTGCGCCTCTTCTAGTGTATGACTTTTTAAGAGTCCACGACCTCTTGGACTTGGTCTAGCCTCCAGCCAGACCATGAGGAATAAGCCACAACAACAACAACAACACATAAGAGTCTTCTTCATTAATTGCTTGTCAGAAACACAGTAAATCTTACAGGCCCAGTTACCTTTTGTTCCAGATATTCATTTATTTTAGTGATGTAAATGAGTTGAAAAAGATAGCATAAGAAATGACACCGATCACCGTCCAGTGAATAGCAAATTAAGTATTCGTGAAACTGGAAAGTAAAAAGAAGCAATAGGTGATATAAATAATGTTCTTTGATGCATGGACAATGCGATAGAGAAAAGATAAGTGATGTTATGTGTCGCTAAGGTAACATTAACAGGTGCGTGTTTGAGCTATATCAATAACATTACCGAGAATTTGTGGTCCACGAAATATTCAGATAAGCACATCGAAATACAATACTTACAGTAGATTTTATTTGTGGTTCAAAAACAGATTGTGTTTTGTGATTTGATTTTTCGTAAAGATTGCAATAGCCTCTGACTGTATAATACAAAAGATTATCGAGGGAAATAATCACATATGCCGAAAAGATGATTTAAAAAAATTGATTATCTTAAAGTTGATGTCAGTATTTTAAAATCCTTTACTACATGAAGTGACAAATGTAAAATTATAAAAAGATTATTCACAATAGTTATATCCACTATATCCTCAAACTCTGAATTACATGGATTTTTTTTTCAAGCTGTCAATAAAATATTTATATCGTAAAAATTAATGTTCCAAAAATTTCGTTTTTCTTCAGTTCAAACGTTACAAATTACTTAAAAATGTCTGAAGAAATTACTTTGAGGCCTTTTTTTGTGATAAACACTAGTATTTCATAATTTACTGAAAGGATGTACACCTGTCCCTCGATTTGCAGGTTACTCGGTTTATACGGTTTTGCTTTTACATGGTTTCTGAATTTTATAAATTAAAAAAAATAGATGTATTATTTGATTATTTGAGTGTTTTACATTGAACGCATTCATCAATTATATTTGCACAGACGTCACAAGTGCATTGCGTCGCGTTTAACATTGGCGTTATTAAAGTAGATTTTGGTTAATTTCCATACTGTGATTCCTAGTTCGTAAGACATTAATTTTTGAAATACATATGTAAATAAACAATTTACCATTGCATATTACTTAAATTGCTTTGTCTTCACTTCGGCATAAACTCTTTGCATTTTTACACTGTTATCATAAGCATAACTACGGCTCGCACCTATCCCCATGTTTAAGATGAATGCTGTGTCTTGTTTTACACGGTTTCAATTTACACGATTTGTCGTGGAACGAATCTACCGTGTAAATCGAGGGGTAGGTGTATGTAGATCTAATGCAAAGCTAGGTATTGTATAGCGGGAAGCGGACTGCAGTGGTGCCGAGGGGATATTAAGCAACACCCTTCTCAAAAATGGGCTAGGAAGCAAACCGATGTCACAACATGCTTACTATATTGATCTCTTTTCTCAGATTAATCTGAGACGAATATTGCTATTAGTGTTGTTTGTCAATGCTGGGCACTACTCAATGAAGACATTCGCACTTTAACCGCGAGAATCGTTGGTTGCTTTCAGTGCGGGCACCACATAGGTGAACCAATTTGAATACCACCCCTTGGTGCGATCTCAGTTTTGACCGAGCACTCCCAGGGATTTGAGACGAATGTTAATTGCTTTCATAATTTTTGAAGGATAATTTTAGTTCTGCTGAGCAGTAGAAAAGCGTGTCATTAGCTGATGGTGAATGCACTACACGTTTTTACCTCGCGGTTTTAGAGAACATTCCATCAATCAGTTTAAGGTCAAGTGTATTCTAATTCTATGTAGTCCACTAAACATATTTTAATCACGTTTTGAAGGTTGTACTAGTAATTTAGAAGGTTGTAACTTATGAGTGAGGATATATTGTTTTCTATTTAACACGTTTAGGTTAAATTAGCGTGTATTTACCTTGGATAATAAAAGATCACAGGGAAAGTGAATAGAGAAAACCTTGTGAACAGTAAACGAAGGAGAAAATATTTTACACGATAAAAGAATTAAAAAAAACAATTTTCATGCATAATAGAATGGGAGTAGTAACAGTGAATTTAATTAACAAGATATATATGGAAATAAATGAATCTTAACAAATTATGAAATTATACAAAATTTGTTAAAGCCAATAGAAATAATTTATTTAAAAAAAATTCGTATACAGCAGACCTTTGCACAATTGTCCTTGGCCAAAATGGACAGCATAAGACACGAAAGACTAAAATTAAGAGGTATAGAAGAAAAATATTTTGATCTATATTATAATAATGTCTTTAGAAAAGGTTAAATGATTCTTAGAGAGTTTGCCTCTTAAAACCCCATTTTATGCTGAATCAAGCTATTATCGGGATTTAAGACTATCCTACAGTTACTACAATTGATAAAGTTAAAGGTTTGTTGTTTCATTGGACTTAATTTAAATAAAATTTGCTGTTTTATGGCACTCTAAATATGACATGACTTCTTAGTTATAAGATATTTTGCATATTCGAGGATAAAAATAAAACCATTAAAATTTTGTATGTGTCAGACCTTAGTCCATTTGTTATCTATGTATAATAATATATTATAATGTATTCTGCTATGTTATGTTCCTCACGATTCAAACTTTTGTGTATATTGAAATAAATGTATTCCATTCACTACAAGGACGTACATAGGGTTTTGTTTGTGGAGAAAGACAGAGACATACATATATAAATACTTGTATGCATATATTTATATATATATATATATATATATATATATATATATATATATATATATATGTGTGTGTGTGTGTGAGTGATAATAACGGCCCACCATTATATAGCTAATGCGTATTTAAAACTATCCTTGCTTTCTCTCAATAAAGTACAGTCCCTATCTTCTAATGGTGACCTAGAAATTGACCAACTAACCATCCATATTACCCCTTAGTGCACGCGCATTAAAGATATTTTTAAAAACATGAATCAACACCACGTGATTTTTTCGTCACGGTGCGACTTTCGGAACATCATGCGACCCTTATGTAATCAAGTCAGATACCCAATTCTAGCCAATTAAAAGATTTCCCCGCGGTTAGCGCCCCTACACTTTATAATCTTCTGCAAAGGTTTCCGACGTGCTCTTTACTGTCTGTCTGTCTTGTCCTGGTGGTGTCATCCTAGCTTCGCTTTCTGTTATCTCCGCGCGTCTTCGCTGACCGCCCATGTTCGTCCAAACAATGTAATGTCCAGCGATACTAAAGCCTAGGCAGATCCAGGCTAGTTTATTTGTATCTGTACTTTGCTGAATGCTTTCTGAATAATATCGTCGAGTTTTCGAATAAATCAATTTAATGGATACCGTTCATGCTTCGCATGTCTGTCGTGTTCGTCCCTCCAATGCCTCTCCTCGAAAGTTCCTCAGTGGTCCACGACTGCCAAAGTTCTTGAATCCCTGTGATGTGCCGTTCTTGCAGTGAGAATCATCTCCTCGATTACGTGATGTACAGAGCATTACACACACACACACACACACACATATATATAAATAAATAAATAAATAAATATATATATATGTGTGTGTGTGTGTGTGTGAAATATACCCATTCTATCACGTCCTTTACTTATAACCTGAAAGGGAAAACTAGCTCATATTTACATGGATGGATCTAGACTAAGGCTGAAAGGAATAAAAATTAGATTTAAATGCAGTCAGGCCAAACTTCTTAGTACCTCGTATATTAGAGCGAAAATACATCCATTCATTCTAGAAGAACGGCTCGGAATAATATCACCTTTCAACATTAAACGTGAGAGGGCGAAAAAAAAACATGTGGCTATTATTTGTAGGGTCAGCAGATTTTGGGGCTCGCGAAGCTAACCCACTCCGGAATTCAGACATATACACATGTAGAAATGCGATTTTAAAAGAGACGAATTAGTGGTATTTGGGATTAGATTTAGGAGAGGGAATTTAAATGATAGAATGGAGGACATAATATTTATTTAAGATATTACAAATATATACACACAAGTATTAAATATACGAGTATACTTGTATATAAAAATGTTATATATATATATATATATATATATATATATATATATATATATACACTGCTCAAAACAATTAGGGGAGCATATGGTTTTAACGAAATTACGCAAATACTTACGCCGATAAGTAACATAAAATTAATCATCCATAATTTAAAGTCTAGCAGGAAACAGAAGAAGAAAACTTCATATACAAATCAAAGTTCATGACGTCAAAAACCAGAAAAAGAACATAAGGGTGGAAATCGGGATGTTGCAAAAACGTCTGTTTCACTGCCTTAACTGTGAAATTCGATTGCTCAGTTACTCTTTTTGAGAAAAGGTGACTTGAAAATGTCTCAACAACGAGATTTACCGGAATCCATTGCATGGCGTATTATAGGCAGACTTGAATCCGGGCAAACACAAAGTAGTGTCGCGGACGCTGTTGGAGTCGCCAGAAGTGTCGTTGCAAGGCTGGGGAATCGATTCCAAGAAACAGGGAATGTTAGACGTCGACCAGGGCAAGGTCGGCCACGCGCCACTACAGCAACTGATGACCGGTATATACTGTTAACAGCTCGTCGAAACAGAACAGACAATGCTACTCAGCTGCAAAGACAGTTGCTCTTGGCAACAGGACGAAGGGTGTACAGCCAAACAGTACGTAATAGGCTTCATCAGGGAGGTCTCTATGCACGTAGGCCAATGGTCTGCATTCCGTTGACCTCACGCCACCATTCGGCCCGAAGAAGATGAGCTGCTGAACATCGAGATTGGGAGCAGCATTGGAGCCAAGTGCTGTTTACAGACGAGTCCCGATTCAGTCTGTAGTGTGACACCCGACGTGTTTTGGTATGGAGGGAAAGGGGCACTTGAAATAACCGCAAATTCGTTCGTGAAAGGTCACAATACAGACGAGCTAGTTTTATGGTATGGTGTGGAATCAGCATAGGTGGACGTACGGACCTGTATATCATTCGGAATGGTACTTTGACGGCCCGAAGGTATGACGAGATACCTCATGTCATACCTTACGCTGCAGCCATTGGAGATTCCTTTGTTTTCCAGCATGATAATGCCATACTGCATACAGCTCGTCTTGTGGAGAACATGCTTGAAGCTGAAACAATACAGCCTATGGAATGGCCAGAGTGCTCTCCTGACCTGAATCCATTCGAGCATGTTTGGGACATGCTCGGACGACGCATTGCTCAGATGCCAAGGCCTCCTTTTACTCTCCGAGACTTGGAGATTGCACTTCTTGAGGAGTGGAACAGCAAAGAATTAAGGCTTAATTACGATTTTTTTTACGTTTTTTTTCTGTATTGCGCATTGATACGCGTGTACTATCCATTTTATGACAATACGTGGCTGTCTCGGACGGTTTTCTTAACTTCTTTTCTTGCTCCCCTAATTTTTTTGAGCAGTGTATATATATAAAATACTCTTTAATAGGACTTACAGTAAGCATTTTACGAAAAAATTAGCTTATTAATTTAGAGTATGGATAAAAATTAATTTTTGATTTAATCAAATCCCTTTCTGGGGTTTAAGGTATTTCATTTTCATTTAACTTTTCCGTTTTCATTTATACACTGCTGGCCACCCAAATTGCAACACCAAGAAAGACAAGAGATATCACAACAAAATTTATTTTGTAGATAACATGTTGACCAAGTATCAAATGATTAAATTTATAGACTTCTGTGAAGTGTGGTTAATGCCAAAATCAGTAGCCAGAGTAGCCGCCATTGTTGGAGATCACCGCTGCCACACGCCGCGGCATTGATTCAAAGAGAGTTTGGATGAGTTCTTGGGGTACAGCAGACCAAGCAGCTTCCACACGTTGCCAAAGTTGATCTGCTGTGGCAGCTGGGGATGGAATCTGGGTCAATCGTAGAGCAACCATGGACCACATGTTTTCTATCGGCGAAAGATCCGGTGAGCGAGGCGGCCAGGGAAGCAATTCAATCTGGCGATTGACGAAGAACCGTTGGACAATGCGTGCCACGTGTGGTCGCGCATTATCCTGTTGAAATATGGCTGTGGGCAAGCCCTGAAGGTAAGGAAGGACAACTGGCTCCAACACCTCGGAGATGTAGCGCTGGCTGTTTAAAGTACCGGTAATGCGTACTAGAGGTATGCGAGAGTGATATCCAATACCGCCCCATACCATAATACCCGGTGCAGGACCAGTGTGGCGGTGCATAACGCAGCTGTTCAGCATCCTCTCTTCACGGTGTCTCCAGACTCGAATGCGACCATCGTGGTGTTGCAGACAGAAGCGTGACTCGTCAGTAAAGACAATTTCATTCCATTCTGCCGTCCACATCCTTCTGTCATCGCACCATTGGCGGCGGAGACGTTTGTGGTTCTGCGTCAAGGGTAGACAAAGCAATGGACGTCTTGCGGACAGACCACTCTGCTGTAAACGGCGTCGAATGGTACGCGCAGACACTGGATGATGCGTTACAAACTGCATGTGCTGTGCTATGGTTTGTGATGTGACTGAGCGATCCGTCACTGCCATGCGCACAATTTGCCTGTCATCACGTGAAGTGGTGCGCTGATGTGGATGCGATCGAACACGCCGGTCCGTCGTACCCTCCTGCATCCGACGATCACATATCCGCATTACAGTTGTTTGGTTTCGTCCAACACGACTACCGATTTCCCTGAAAGATTATCCACAATCTCGGTAGGCCACTATCCTTCCTCTGTCGAACTCGGATACTTGATCAAAAGATGATCGCTGTTTTCGAGGAGGCATAATTGATCGTTTTTTTTGGGAAAACCACAAGAAAAACACAATTGCCGAACTTGAAATCGTCGAAATCTCCAAGCCTTAAATAGCGCTTTGAAGTGGCGCCACAGGCGCGCGTGATGTGCGTCTGCGCTGAAATTCTAATCATTTGCATATCTCACCTCCGCTAATGCATGTTGTAAATTTCATGTTATTTGCATGTTTCCTTCAGGGTGTTGCATTTACAGTGGCCAGCAGTGTAGTTCAAAACGTTTGGGAGGGGGTATGGCTCCATCGGACGTCTCCTAAATACGCTCCTGATTCGCCAATATATTTATAAATGACAGCGATCAGGTTAGTTTCGATGTGCTTTATTTTGTTGTTGAAAAGAGTATGGTTGGCATGATAACTCTCAGACTCGGAACCAATAGACTCAGAAAGGAAAAATTTGGTTAAGTAATGTTAGAAACCGATATCGTTTTCGGGTAAACAGAACTGAGAGGCGGTTGTCCATACATTTCTAATTTATATTATACCAATATTGTGGACTAGTAAATATTTTTCAATAGACAAATATTTTAGCTCGATATTGATTTAGCAGCGTAAAATTCAGCACGTACTATTCAACTGTAGTTCTGATACTGTCATGTACTTGCCGAGATCCATCGATCGATTCGCTAGAATTGAAGCTTTGATTTTTTTGGATCAGGGACACGATTTGCCGTAATAATGGACTAAGGCAAGGGTAGTGAACTTTTGTCATAAGAATCTATAGAAATTCTCGGCCTTGGATAGAAAAAATTACTATAAAACATGCAAATTTCAACTCTGAATGGCTTTCTTTCCCACTCCGTGTGCCAGGCCTGATTGTCGGTCAGGTCCAATTGCCTACTTTTTCGCGACAGTTTTGGCAGACGTGTGCTTAGTAGAACCCTTTTGCACTTACTGTCGTGTGCTCCCAGTCTAATTCCACATCACCGGATAATAAAGCTTTTCAGTGCAATAGGTAAAAAATGCATAAATAAAAAGACTGTAGCAGTCGGTTTATTACATCTATCTTACTTCTAGCCTCGGGGGGGGGGGGGGGCATGGGACATGTTTTTGCAAAGGCTTTTCCATCTGAATTCTCTCTTTCTTTTGTGTGAGCTACTTGTTTTTCCACAATTGCTGTTCCTGAAAGACTGAGATACGAACACGATAGTCAAAGTATTAATTAGAAGTATAGATTATTTATTAATGTTATTGATTGATATTTGGGCATTACCAGACTGCTTTGCACTGCAAGAGATTAATTAGTCATTGTAGACTACACATTATTCTTTGCGTGACGCATTTCGTCCCTTGACGATTTTGATGGAAGAACGTGTACAAAACATGTTCCATGTTAATGGGTCTCCCTCGGGGAGGACAAGAGACCTCAAAGGGTTATGAAATAGTTAATATTTCACTCTTCTCTCGAATACAAATAAATTGTTGAATAGTTTGAGCTTAGTATTAGGTATATGACAATTTAAAAGTGTATTATGGGAGGAGGAAGTTGCTGCTTGGTTTTTTTTTCGACGACAGTTACTGGCAAGTCGGTGAAGATAAAGATGGATCGATTTGTAGAAGTTGAAAACAACTGCCTTATAGTTTTTCCATTCACAGAAAGTTTAATAACAGTAACTGTGTTAAGTAAAGTCATGCTTTGTGTGCGCGCGGAAAGATATAATACTCAAATGTGAGCCTAGACTGGAAAAAATAAAACTGCACTTTATGGTTGCATTATAATTTTGGTTTTTATTGAGTGAAATATTTTTTTTTTTGGCGGGAAGCTAATGTCCCTGGGGGATGACGACATTACACCCCAGTCCGGTGTACATATGAATACAAAGAAATAGGAAACAGACAAATTACACAGTCACAGAAGAATTTTATTAACAAACGATGACACCGGCGATGGACGATGGGTGGCAGCTCCTCCTTTTGCAGGCGGAAGACTAACCGGTTCCCCATGTAGCATATTAAAACGAAACGTGTTCAACTGGCGTGGTATCTGAGTGGTCTAAATTAGCAGGCCAGATGTAACGAAAAACTTAACTTTTATTGACACAAAACGTAACAAGAGAGATGTTGGTTCGAGCAGTTGACAGTATCACCAGACTGGTGTAAAAGATTTTAATAGCGGCAAACTCAGTCTTTACGGGGAGCAGAGGTCTGCACAGCCGCTCTGCGCCAGATGTTACAGGGGCTCCCTCCAAAAAACCCCCTATGCGTCTGGGAGTCTCGCATATATACCCAGTTTTGAAACTTTCGCCTCTGGCGACCAGTTCTTAGAAAATTGTGCGATTTCAGAGGTAGAAACCGAGTAATTCCGTGCTTGCAGGCAGTCTTGGATTCAGTGACATTTTTATGAGAACATATTGCTTCTATAACGTCAGAATACTCTGACTGACGCCCCCGGTGGACATTTTTATGAGGGAGAAAGGCAGCGGTCCCCCGATTTTGTCGGTGAGGATGAAACTGGGGCTTAACCCGCAGAAAACCAGGAACGTCAAACTCTGGCCGTGGAAACGTATTTTATAGCCTTTTAATCCCCACAGAATTTTAGAAAGTTGTGGAAACGCCTGGGAATGTTTTTATTCTTGCAGCTGTGGAAGGGCTTCTTCGCAGGACGTGAGAATCGCACATTACATGCGTGACGTCACACCCAGAATACAACCAAGTCTTATGCGGGAATCGAACCCGCGTCCCCGGCGTGGCAGGCTAATGCCTTAACCACTTAGCCACTGGGCGACGAGTGAAATGTGAGTTACCAGATTGTCTATAAAATTTAAAGTATTTTGGCGTGATGAATATTTACTTATAAATATGAGAATTTTCGCAGAAATCAATCTAAATTTTAATTCATATGTGTTTGTATAGTGTTCATTTTTAAATTTGATTTTGTGTATATTTATTCATTAGTCTTCCATTCATTCCAAATAAAGAGTATTTTTCTTTTTTTGAGATTTCACCAAATTCGATTTTAAAAGTTATTTTGCCTTCAAAAATCCTTTCATAATCTCGGACTAAAAAAGACCATTAAATAATGCTATAACTAATAAACTCTATAATTTATTGGTTTTATCAGTTACGGTGGGAGTGGATTTTGAAATCATAATTCCGAAGTAATGCTTAATAAAGAGAAGCTGCAATTTTTTTAATAAATAATTTAAAGCCTTCAATAAAGTCAATTTTTCTCCAAACACCATCATGTCGCCTGTTTTTTCCCGTTTCTACTGTCCTTAAATATAAACTAAATTCAATATTATCAGGTTGATAACAAAACTTGATGTATAAACAAGTTATCAAATGCCTAAATTATATAAATACAAAATAAATAAGTATTTTATGAAATGCATTTTAGTAGCAAAAATGCGTTTTTTTAAAGAAGATGGACATTAGAAATAGGCATTAGAAAAAAGACATAAGTAAACACTATCGTAAAAAAAAATCCCCACCACGGCAGGGGTTTATCTTGAGGGGGTTATCTTGATATTTGCCCTTATACACCACTAAACTTGTTTGCTGCTTCATTATGGGACCACCCGTTGTATGATCCCTTACTCCCTATGAATGGACAGTGCAGAAACACGCGTGCTTGGCCATAATTTTGCCATGTCCCCGCGGTGCCATGTTTCATCGCTAGCCACGTGACCTTTGAGGGTTGCATTTTCTCTACAGAGTATTCTAACAGCATTTTTCGCAGACCGTTTTTTCATTATACGATCTGAGCATGACGGTAAGGGCGACTCTTGTACCTTGTCTACCACTGAATTTCTAAAATCCATTATTCCGAATGTTCACTTGTCTGGATTCAAGAGAACATTCTGTAACGGTTGGGTTGGAATTCGAAATGAACGGAGAAGCTCAACGCTTTGGCTTGGTTGATTGGTTGCGAGCGCTAAGGTCAACTTCTACAATACGAAGGTTCATTAGACCGGGACCTAAAGTGTAAAAAGTGTAAAGCCGACCTTTTTGGTGTTGAGGAATAATGCATCACTTTTAAGCTGAGCGTTCGATTTGAAGGAGACATCTGTAATGCTATATGTAGAATATTTTTTCTTTGTGAATTTAACAGATCAGTGCTTTAGATAGAGCTGATTTTTATTTTAACTATGACGTAAATCAGTAATTTATGGTCATGCTACAAAACCGTAAAGGTTTTATTTTGCTAGTTAGTAAAATAAACTTGAAAATACTCAGCAGAATGAACATAATTAAAGCCGATATTTTGGAAATGACAAATTACGTAGTTTTCTACAGATTACTGTCGATATTAAATTAGCTTTCGCCGTTCTCTATTCGCTTTATCGGTCGACCGTTACCATTAAAAATGTCATTGGTCAAAAATACCTTGTTTTGGCTCTGTTCAATATAATTTGTATCATATTGAACTCTCCTTAATATTACTCGGATTTCATTCATAATTCAATAGTGTTTCTACTATGTTCAATATTGTTGTATTTATTTATCATCGTATTGAAATCGGTGGTCCTCTCAGTTCTCGAACAGGACTTGTTAAATGCTGAATAATACAAATATGGAACTCATTAATTCTCTCCGAGTCAATAAAGGCTTGATTACCTTATGGAGGAATAAAATTTCTCAAAAAAAAATTGGTAATTATTTATACGTAAGTAAACGTATCTATTTATCCTCTGCTACAGCAATCTGAAATGACATGAAACTGTTAACATTCTTTGATAATATATCTTTGATGTCAGTCTTGATTTCATTTAAGATTTAACGTTAACGCATGCTGCCCTAGAAATAGAACAACGCGGAAGTTCGTTGTCTTTCTTCATTGTATTTTTTACTAAAAAAAGGAATTTCATTTTTAGGTGTTTGGAGCCTATAAATTCGAGGAAATGAAATCGTCGATCATTCTATATATCGACATGTGACATTGCTGAGTCACGCTATCTCGATGTATCTCAAAGTGTTCTCAGAGATTTTCTTCTGTGTGCTTCAAGCAAAAAAAGCTGGATCAACCGTGAAAGGATTGTTCAAGGATTCATACGCGGGTTTTCGATGAATCACCGGATTAACAGGTAAGGCATTTGTTACACATATATATATATATATATATATATATATATATATATATATATATATATATATATATATATATATATATATATTAAACATTTATTAAGATTATATAATACATTATGACTTCCCTGTATAGTCGAAATTAATGAAAACAAATGGAATTTTACGTTTATAGGAAAGTATAAATAAAAACTGTACTCTTCAAACTATATGTGTACTAAAATAGCTCGACAATTCTCAATGAAGATAACAAATCCGTGACTTTTGTTCTGCTTTTTGACATAAGTAAAAAATTTACTCCACAAAAAATGGTTTTGTTAGTCTAATTGTTATTAATATTAGGGAAAAAAATTGTCGCAAGATATTCAACTTATTACAGTTTGAAAATTGATAGATGGTTGCATATAAATATACAAGGTGCGCCCATAAAGTAACCAGACAATTTTTCATAAATAAGAAAAATATTACTCACCTTCAAATAAATTTATCTCCCTCAAAATAATCTCAAAAGGAGTCTATACAATTTTTCCAACGTTTCTTCAAGTCATCGAAACACTGTTTATAGGCGTTGGAACTAACCGTTCGCAAAATACGCGTAACATTTGATTTAATATCCGAGACGTTTTCAAATCTCTGTCCTTTCATGGCCATCTTAAGCTTTGGGAAAATGAAAAAAATCAGCTGGCGATAAGTCGGGAGAATATGGTGGGTGATTTATCACTGTAATTGAATACTTAGCAAGATATTGTTGTACAGAAATTGCTGTATGGAGCCTAGCATAATCGTGTAAAAGAAACAAACCATTGCCCAGAATCAAACAGTTCCTTCCTAACTCGCCTTATCCTGTTTCTTAATCGAAAAAGCACCTCCTTGTAAAAATGCTGATTAATTGTTTGATTTTTCGGAACAAATTCGTGGTGAATAAGTCCTTTGTAATAAAAAAATGTAAAATCCATAGAAGGACAGAGATTTCAAAACGTCTCGGCTATTAATTCAAATGTTACGCGAATTTTGCGAACGGTTAGTTCCAACGCCTATAAACAGTGTTTCGATGATTTGAAGAAACGTTGGAAAAATTGTATAGACTCCTTTGGTGATTATTTTGAAGGAGGAAAATATATTTCAAGGTGAGTAATATTTATCTTATTTATAAAAAATTGTCCGGTTACTTTATCGGCGCACCTTGTACATGTAGATGATGTATGGAAATTTATGAGATGATAATGGCTTAAATTTACAATGTTCCATCCTTTAGCATTCTTTAAAAAGACAACAAGTATTAATAATTTGGCTTCAAGTTTAATAGTTTCTACTAATCCGAATAGATGAAACGAAAGATATAATTTTTGGCAAGAACAACATCTTTTAGGTTGTTTGATGCCATTTCAGGGCATTGTTTGCCGGTGTTACATTTATTAGGATATCAAGTGGGATTCTGCAGCCATTAATTTTCAGTTAGTAAATATGTGCCCAAATAAAATTTTAGGTAAGTCTATGAATAAGAGAGTTCACTTGAAAAAAACATTAACTTAAAGCTTTATGTCTTTATGCAGGATATTAAAATTTGTGTATTTTCAGAGAGTCAAAACTTAGGTACTTTTAAAAACTTCAGGGAGTTCCCCCTAGATTTTCTTCAATATATTTTTCCTAATTCATAAATTTTCTTTGCCGTAAGATTATATTATCTTTTCTGAACCAAATATATTTTTATTCTAGACTAGCTGAATACCCGTGTTTCGCTACGGAGTACATTCAAATTAAATACAACGGTCAATATATGCAATTAATTTTAAAAAAAAGAACCAAAAAATATATTTATAATATATACAACGGTCAATGTATGCAATTAATGCCAAAAAATAAAAAAAAATATGTTAATAAAAAAGTGGTAACGGATATTTTTATAGACAAAATAATGTAGAAGAAAATATTCAAATTAAATCCTATAGAACATACTAAAGAATACAGTACAGTTAATATAGTACAGTTTGAGGACCATTTCTTTTACTATATTTTAATATTTTTTTGGATAATGTCCAATGTTCTGCCGCATTAGAAAGAAAAAAATATTTTATTTTTATCAATTGATTTCGTTGTTATGCAAGTGACATAAAATTACTTTAAAGTATCACAAAAAGAAAAGAAACCACGTGATCAGCATTTAATAAATTATATTCTAAAAATTAATCTTTAAAAATTCACCAAAAATCAGAAAATGGAGGTAAAGATTCGAAAAATATTTCATTTTAAAGGAAGTTTTAGGATCTTTCTCGTGATATAAATTTTATAATCTTCAAATTATTATGTTAAATGCAAACTTAAAAAAAAGTTACTAAAACAGCTTAATTTAATTTTTAAAAATCTAAAAAGAATTTTTCAAAAATCTTTCTTAGTGCACCTCTACACTATAAGAAGAATCACCATGCAAAATTTCAGCCCTTTAGGTCCAGCGATTTGGTCTGTACGTTATCTGTCAGTCAGTCAGTTACGGAACTGTTTTATATATATAGAATTAAAAACAATTCGTAATTCTCATAGTTTTAAAATTGAATCAGAATTAATTACATAATCAAGGATAACAAGACAACCCCATTGTTAGTCATCGTTTCATCAAAACATAAAAATTTAGTGTTTTACATAAAGAGTGGCATTAATCTGAAATCTCAAAGGAATAGAAAGAGTTAGAACTCAGTATCATTTTTCCAAAAAGATATTTTTGGAGTTTTAAGAAATGGGGAAAATAGCATCTACTGGACAGAAACTCGAAGAAATGTCACGAAATCATCAGTTTTCATTATTCCTTCTATGGGGAGCAATTCATCTTTAAGCATGAAAAACATTTTATTCATTCTTTAGCGGGTATAATATTATCGTGTAATTGCTTCCGCATGGGAAAAATAAAACCGCAACAACGTTTAACGTGAATATGATTTTAAATACGTCTCGTGAGGAGAATAAAGTGTCGCATATTGTTAATCAGTATTCCTAATGCATTAAAAACGTCGTATTTTAAAAAGCAATAATTACATTGTGCTTGGACTGGTAACTGCATAGTAAAATAGAAAAATTTTCAAATTATGAGTTTTCCCTCCTCCTTCGTGATATAGTGATTTCAGACTAAAAAAACACATATATTAATGATAATTAAATACATATATTAATGATATAATTTTGATATAAAAAATGCTTTTACAGATTGTAATTTATATACTAGTGGCGAACACTCCCTGAAATAATTCCTAATACAAACAAAAACAGTTATTAAATAATTCATCTATATATATAAAAAAGTTCCGTAACTGACTGACTGACTGACTGACTGACATATAACGCACAGACCAAACCGCTGGACCTAAAAGAGCTGAAGTTTTGCATGGCGATTTTTCTTATAATATAGGGGTGCACTAAGAAAGATTTTTTAAAAATTCTTCTTAGATTTTTTTAAATTAAATTTTTAAGCTGTTTTTATAACTTTTTTAAAGTTTGCATTTAAATAATAATCTGAGGGTTATAAAATTTATATCACGAGAAAGATCATAAAAATTACTTTAAAATGAAATCATTTTCAAATCTTTACCTCCATTTTCTGATTTTTAGTGAATTTTCAAAGATTAATTTTTAGAATTTAATTTATTAAATGCTGATCACGTGGTTTCTTTTCTTTTTGTGATACTTTAAACTAATTTTGCGTCACGTGCATAACAATGAAATAGCCCCAAAAAATTTTCTTGCTAATGCGGCAGACGATTGAACATTATCCAAAAAAATATCAGAATGCAGTAAAAGATATGTTCCTCAAACTGTACTATATTAACTGTACAATATTCTTTAGTACGTTCTATTAGATTCAATTTGAATATTTTCTTCTACA
Source organism: Dolomedes plantarius (assembly GCA_907164885.2). NCBI lineage: Eukaryota > Metazoa > Arthropoda > Arachnida > Araneae > Dolomedidae > Dolomedes > Dolomedes plantarius. The sequence goes on from OU015500.1 coordinate 62,967,256, forward strand.
TTATTTTGTCTAGAAAAATATCCGTTACGACTTTACATATATATACATATTTTTTTACATCAATTGATCGTTGTATTTATTATATATATATATATATATATATAGGCATTAATTGCATACGTTGACCGTTGTATTTAATTTGAATGTACTCCGTAGCGAAGTACGGGTATTCAGCTAGTAATTACGTAATTTAAGTGATGTTGTAAGAAACTCACAGCATTATGATACCATAGAAACGATATTTAATAATTCATATTGCCTTGATTTTTTTTAACTGAATGTTGAAATAAATATACTTTGCGATAAAGAAGTTGGACGATGACTTTTGGCATCACTGTCTACGTGTTTGAGTCCCGTTGTTGGTATATTTAGCCCTCGTGTATTAAAAAAATATCCACTAGGGCAAAACAAACAAACAAACAAATAACCAAAGAACATGTAATTCTAGGGTGTTGGATACATTAAAATTAATGTATGTATATTAAGTTCTATAAAACTATATTTTGAGATTTTACAGATAAAGTCAACAATCAGTTATTTTTATACAGCCATTGACAGCAGTAACTTGTAAAATAGGGCCTAAAATTGAAAATATATGGGCTATATTTTATTTTAACCTTTTCTACCATGATAAGAGATTGTAAATGAAAATTAAATTATTAGACAATTTTTAAGAAGTATATTCCGAAAAGTTATTTCAGCTTAATCGTAAATCCTACCGTTAAAGAGAATTGACGTCGCAAAGCTCAATGGGACTAACTCTCAATTTTATACGCATTTTTAAAATCTGGGTTTAAAAATCTTAAAATCAACGAGTCCCCAGGATAGCACAGTCCTTGCTTATGTAGTGAACTTAAACTGATATATATACTGATCATTCGATCATATACAGAAGGAATATCCGTTTTGCGGATTACAGGGAAAGCTAAAAAGTTTAAAATTAAGCAAAACTTTCTGGAATGGAATATCAACAAAATAACATAATACATTTTATCTAACACCTCCAACATTAATTGTAATATTTTTTTCCTTTCTAAGGTTGAGGCACTTGTCGTAGGCATTCGCCTTTGGTTATTCACCGCGAAGTTTTTTTGGCTACTTTATTGCGGGAGCATCATTTACGTGAGCCAACATTGCTCCCTATGAGGGGACAACACGATAAGGATCAAGTCTTATTCGGGATTTGAACAATCATATAGCTATTTATAAGAGTTTAATTTTAATAAAGCCCTCTATAAATAGCTGTATGAAGTTCAGTTAATTCGTTTAATTCGTTTAAACTATATAAACAAAGTTTTATAACTGTCTGCTTGCCGATTTTACTGTACCTGTGCATTAATTTAGCATTACGATTTTTAGGAGTTAAGTGTAGAAAAATACTTTAGATAAAATTCAAAAAACAAACACCTGTATTCTTATGTGACTATTCATCAGTTGGGGAAAATATTTAGACAGCTAGAAGTAAAAGTTGACCTATAAACACGTTATTCATGAGTCCTGTTTATATCAATTTTGAATTGAAATCTAATGCAATGAAAATATGTTACTAGGAAGACAAAAACGCAAGATTAGACTATATGCTGTGTGATAAATAATAGCCAAGATTATTTTACGACTGGGGTTAAAGTTTTTATTTACCTCTTTGCAGCATTCAGTTTTTATTTAAAATGGTATTAAACTGCCGGAACTATCAACATAAAGTTCTATGCCATTAATTTCTAGAAGTAAATGCAGAGAATATAAAGTATATTACTTCTACTATGCAATTCTACTAAAACGTAAAGTATAAATGTTTCTAGAGGAACAATAAGCGTAGGTAAAAATAAACCTCCCTGTGTTTTTGGATTTTTGGTATTCATTTATCGGTTACTTGCAATACTGGCATTTGAGTTTACTTCGTCTGTTTTGAAAAAAGATGTGCAGCCTATCGTATTTCCTAATATTGTGACAACAGGTATTAGTAATTCTTCACGAATTAATTTAGCTAATTGTTTCATAATTTAGTACTTTAAGGTAAGATTTTTGCACCATGTTTTACTTTATAATATAAAAAATCAGATCTATCAACGAACTTCGTAACATATATTTCAATTGATAATATAAATGAATATATATATATATATATATATATATATATATATATATATATATATATATATATATATATATGTGTGTGTGTGTGTGTGTGTGTGTGTGTGTGTGTATTATAGAAAATATTTTCTTTCTAGTCAGAATAGTACTGAGAATTTAACCCCAAATTTTATTAGAAATATTATATTTTTTAAAAAATGACGTTGAGGGGAAATTTTGTTTAGATTTTCTTTACATCAAACGATACGAAAAACAGTTATTTAAAGGTTTTTATCATAAATCAATTTTTTCTTTATGAATCGTAGGCTAAACGTATCAAAGAAGAAACTTAATACTATTATCAGTGTACTGTTTATTCGCTGACTCATGTTCTTTTCATCTTTGATATGGATTTTCAACATCCTATTTCTTCAGAAATGTTTAATACTTCTGTAAAATTTTGTCAATAGTTTTCTTTATCCAGAATTTAACAAAATGTCCCTTTCGATTTCTGTTAGATCGAAAAAAATATACCTTCTTATTAACACACTGTTAACTTAGAACGGATTAGCTTTCATTTAATTTCTAAACACGTTTGCCATCATTACTGAAATCTGTTGCACTTTCAAGGAATGACACATCTTTGCTATATATTTTTCTTGGTAGGAAAAAAAAATCTACGTCCTGTATCTTTAAGTCGTAATTAATGCATCTTATCGAATAATTAAAACAAGCATGTAAAAATACTGATTGGAGAAAAAAGGTTATATCTAAATTCAAGAGGGTGATCTAGGTATTGCAATTTACTATTATAACCATTATTTATGTTTAGAAAAGAATTGAAAGGAGGGAAAATAGGTGCAAAGGTATTTCAAGGTTAGAAAGAGCAGCCTTATATTTATTCCTCCCTGTTTTTTAGAAGAGTCATTTAAAGTCTGGTCCCAATGTTTCAGTTGTTATTAAGGTTGTCAACCCATGCGAAATTACTTGAATTTACTTTTTAAAAATTTTCTCATTAATCGCGTGAATTACTTAATTTGAACATAAATATAATAAAATATTAAAAGGATTCCGATAAATTTATGGCTACCGTAGACTTATTTAGCTCAGTTTCATAACGTTCAAAATGTAATGAAATATTATTGCAAGAACTGTTACGTTACATAGAGTTTAATCTCCATTTTGTTTTCTTAACGTCAGAATAGTCTTTTTGCATGATATAAGGCAATTAAAGCAAATATTGTAAGTAAATGTTGTATTATAAATATTAAATATTAGAAGTAATTATTACAAGCTTATTGGTAATTATTACAAGCTAATTTACTTTTGACTTCAATATTTTTTGTTGTACATTATGTTTACTACACAATACCATGCGATACAATTAACTATAACACTATACATACAATTAAATACGATACCACTACAAATGCCATACAATATATATTACAATACAATAGACATACAATACAACACTGTGCAATACAATACATATTCAATACAACAAGTGCGATACAACACAATAAAATAATATCATGTACAATTCGCTGTTTCAACTATACAGTCTTCCTATAGTATTCATCTGCTTACACGTATTTATATTATCTACAATTTCATACGTACATATTACATTTTCTAAGTTTTACTTATTTACTCTCAATTATATTGAGTGAAGATAAATTTTATTTCATTTTATCTAATTATTGTTTAAAATTATATCTGTCTAGTTTAAAGGTTTTGAAAAAAACATCCATTTATTTACAAACTGCCCATTAAAATGGGAAATTTCTGGTTTTCAGGAACGAATTAATTGAATTTACATTACTCCTTATTGGGAAAATTCGCTCGGTATTCATCGTGCCCCCTGGATCCAATTTAAGACGAGTACCGATGTACCACTGTAAATGACTGAGTACAAAAACATGGTTATTGTCATAACACTCAGCTAAAGTAGCATAAAGGACATACCTTCATTTGTTATCTTTAAGTATAGTATTTGCCCCGAAAATTTATTAGATTTACCTCATTGATCTGACCATTCACCTTTCCTTGTTGTTGTCCATTAGCTATGCATGTGTTAACACAGCAGTCTATCTATTACACATATCAGCAGATTTTAGGCACTTTTCCAGAATTATCTCTTCTCCCTTACTTTGCTTAATATTCAGATCGATATGCGGCAAAACAAATCTCTCGGTATCAACGCCATCATTTTCTGTAACCCTAATAAACGCAATAACCTTTACTAAAAGATGTCAGCTGAAGGTTTTCCAGGAATTTAAATGCTAGTAATTGTTTTAACCTGATCGCTGATGACCTTGTCATGAATAATAGAAAAAAAAATCTGTATTAGTGAAGACAGTAATTGTTAAATGTGTATTAAAATTTTGTCAGATAGGGGAATTGTGTAACAAATTTATGAAAAGTGGCAAGGCTCTTTTATGCATTCGTATGTTTACCCATGAGGGAAAGTAATTTATTTTCTCTATAACTTAGAAGTAATTTTGAATTTTAAAAATATCCAACTGTCCAACTATTTGTTATTTTATAATTTTTTTCCATTAATGTATCATTTGGGAAACTTTTTATAGTAATATTATAAAGCTTCAAATTCAAAGAACCAGGGGATGGAAAGAAACATGTACTTGAGCTGCTGGGGAAATAACGACTTCAGTAAGGAAAGTTATTGTTAAGGCAAAATATTTTTAAGGAAAAGTCGTTGCATTAGGTTGCATCTTGGTTAAAATCGGTAAAAGTCATCAAGTAGTAGCAGTGATAGCTTTGAATTATTTTAATTATGCATGCTTGTAAAATATATTTTTACACGATTTTTCTAGCAATTTTAATGATTTTGTATACCATGTGAATTAGGATTTCTCTACTCATTTCTTTAAAAAAACTATCTACTCATGAAAGATTCGTCTTTTGTATATTTAGCAATTCTTTATTGGTTTGTGAAGTGTCATTAAACGTATATTTTAATGATCAAGTTATTAGATGCTATCATTTGTTTGTCATTCTTGTCACTGAATAAACCATGTCATCAGTTATAGACATATTATTTCTTCATTACTTCTCAGCTATACGGTTTCTTTTAAAAGTTTTTGCTCTCATAGATTAGACATGAATTAGACTTTCTTACTTTGAAAGTTCTTTTTGAAAATTATCTAGTTTTATCAGTAGCTGTGAGATTCATCACACATTACTGGTTTAAAAGTTTAAAAATGCATAATACTCGTGTGGGATTGTGTGTTTATACATCTTCATTTTGTTTTTAAACCAAATTTTTGGTTGAAATTTTGTACAACGATACATTATTGAGAAAGAAAAAATGTTTTTTAATTTACTGATAGAGATTTGGCAAGACATTAATTCAACTATACGTCAAAGCAAATGTTATCCAAATTGATGTCAAAGAACTTTTATTTACCTAAGAGATTTGATGTCTTTTGTTTTTAAAATTCCATGACATGAGCAAAATTGTATTACTCAACTATGTTTACTGATCAAAAAATTCAAATAATGGGAGTTAAATGACTACTCATTCGAAATAAGTCTGATCAGACTCCGATCAGTTTTTAAATCAGAACGTATCGAATAACGTAATACAATTCAGTGAGTGACAATGTGCATAAAGTCTGCTAAACGAGTGGTGCTCAAAGCAGAAGTATACATCTCAAGCGCACAGGTAGCCTTTTACCTAGGTTTTTACCCTTGCTATGGGCTCCTCAACAAGGCATAACCTACGAGCACACGGGTGGGAAAGGAATTCCTAATGCTAAATTTACCTAAATTTTTACTAGTGACTGACAGAATTTTAAGAGCAAGAAGTAAATCCAAGGTTATCTGTTCTCTGGAAATGTATATACAAGGTCTGACAATAAAGTTCGGTGAGTAGTCCTGTAACATTAACGTAGATGAAATATTAACGAATGTTACCTTACTGTCCCTCGAAATAGTCACCTCCCATAACTATGCACCCCTGACATCTGCTATACATGTTCTGGAAACTTTACAAGAAGTCTTCTTTTGGGATGGAGTTCAAAATCCTCGTCACGTTTCGTTGGATGTCAGGAATATCGTCAAATCTCTTTCCTTTCAAAGAGAGTTTGAGTTGTGGGAATAGGAAGAAGTCTGGAGGATTGAGATCTGGCGAGTATGGTGGATATTCAATTTGCACCACCCCCCTTTTTTGCCAGGAACTGTTTGACGATATTGGCTGTGTGAGGGCGAGCATAGTCGTGAACAAAAAACCATGAACCTTGTTGTGCGTACTAGGATCGTACCCTGAGTAGACGTTTCATGAAACGGTTCAAAATTTCAATGCACCCTTCAGCATTCATCGTCGTTCCCTCAGGTAGAAATTCCTTGTGGATAATGCCTTGACTATCAAAAAAGGTGATGACCATCCTTTTGATGCGTGATTTTTCTGCTCTGACCTTTTTCCGACGAGGTGATGCAGGAGAACGCTATTCCATGCTTTGCCGTTTCGTTTCAGGATCGTACCTGAGACACCAGGACTCATCCTTAGTGACAATACAGTTCAAGAAGTTTAGTGTCGCATCCGCCGTTTCAACAAAATCCTGTGAAGCCTCTAACCGTGCCTGCTTGTGATCGTCATCCAAGTGATGTGGCACAAGACGACAACACGTTTTTCTCATCCCTAAATTCTGGGTAACGATTTGTCGCACGGAACAAACGCACTAAACAAGCACTTTGTAAAGCAAGTCTTACACGGAACACAAACGACGCTCAACTGAACAACGGTGGGGGCAGATGGTCAACACCTACCGCTACGCAGGTGCAGCGCTTTGATTCGCCAGTGTTGTCAAATCGGCCGTTCTGACTTCATTCACCGAACTTTATTGTCAGAGGTTGTATTTGCTTTAAACACCTTCCATTAAGCAGGCCTTAGGCATTTTGTCATCGTCTTGCACTCTAAATTTTGTGCCACATTTTGTGATAGACGATGGTTCTTTCCGAAGTGGACTCGATGATTGCCTTTTGAAATTCATCAGTAAACATTTAGAGAAACTCCCTTGTCGTGTCTGCCGTGCCAACCCCTTTGTCTTGCCCCTGCTACTTTCCTCTCAAAGAGGCAGGAGGAGTAGGGCGATGACCCCGTCTCGATAAGGGATGCGAGAGAATGGGGGTTCTAAGACGATGCCCCGTGCAGAAGGCAGGGGAGGTGATATGCTGCTTGTTGCCCATGCGAGAAAGGCGTGCGGTGTTTTTAGGCAGGTGGTCGCTCGAGGGAGCGGTGCACACCAGTTAGCGTGCGTAGGAGTGTGACTCCGCAGACGCACTAGGTTTTTGTTTGATAGCAGTCATAGTGAGACGACTGAAGTAGTTAATTGTAAATATTAATGTTAATAAGTTATGTAGATAGTTGAGTGTAGTGCTTATGTGTTAGCGCAAATAAAATATTGTGAATATTTACTCGTGTGGTGCTAAATCTACTATCGTTAACGTCCTGAACAATCGAACCATAGAAGAAGAGGTCGACACTTCGCATTAAGAATTCCTCTTCCCACCATCGACTCATCGGTTATACCTTGCCGAGGAGCTCATAACAAGGACGAAACCTAAGTCCAAGGTTACTTATACGCTGGAGATGTACAGTTCGATGAAGCCTATCTTCTGCATGACCAGTCATGAAGCTAATGTCATCCGCCCTTCAGAACGAGAATTTTCCCCCATGATATCGCTCCCGCTATAAATCGTATTATTCTGCTGCGTATTTTATATGTTAGCCTTGGCGTAAGTTACTGCTAATGGATACGCTGAAATGAACCCTGTCACTGACGTCAACAACTCTTGGATTTATTACCATGAACTGGAAAGTAGTGAAGTTTATACCCAAATTCAACAAAGATGATCCGGTGGAAACACTTTGTGTTTGAAAAACTAATAATATACGAGGGTTATTCGGAAAGTAAGTTTCGTTACTGTATAAAAGAAGAAAGAGACAGTTGCGGACAAAGATATATATTTAATAACGATTTACAAACATTACATTACATTTCGACATAGTCACCCAGCACATTTAAGACATTTATCGTATCAAGATAGAATTTGTATGCCAGAATCATAGAAGGTAGCCGTCTATCAACTGAAGAACTCCATGAGTTCACAAGAGCGGGACTTTCTATTATCGAGATAGAAGATGTTTTTGCATTTTGTATGCCAGCATCATAGAAGGTGGCCTCCTGGGAAGTTAGCCAGGATGTTATGGCATCTTCCACTTCTTCATCGACATCATGGGTGCAACATTGGAAAAGCTGCGATGTGCCATTCAAAAAAAGAGACGCGGCTTGCTTAGTGATGATGTCATTTTGTTGCATGACAATGCCAGGCTACATGCCGCTCGTGTGATCTAGTCGAGTCCTTCGGTTGACAGGCGGTTACTTTTTATGATGCTGGTATACAAAACCTTGTATTTTAATACGATAAATGCCTTAACGTGCTGGGTGACAATGTCGAAAAATAATGTAATGTTTGTAAATCGTTATTAAATATATATTTTTTCTCAACATCTGTCTCCCTTTTCTTTTACACAATAACGGTTCTTACTTTCCGAATAACCCTCGTATCTCGAAAACAAATTCAAAAGACTAATACAGTAGTGACAAACGTCTTTCAGGTGCAAAATTTCAACTCTTGTTTACTATCATCGAGGTTGTATTCTACTGAATAAACTATTCCAGCTATAAGAGGAAGAGCTATTTTGACTTCACTCGCACAATATTTTAAAATTCTGGGGATCTTTTACTAAAAGAAGTAATTTGGCAGACTTCCTCTACATATTCAAATGTTAAATTGTAGTAACGACACGAAGCAAATTTACATCCTGAAAAAAACATTGGTTTCAAAACTTATGAATGAAAAAATTTATCTGTGATCATGCCACAAAATGGACAGTACACAGCGAAATACCAAAATAGTATATGCTACCCTGATATTATCAGAGATGAAAACATTTTTATGTTTAATACACTTTTCAAATTTTGAATTCGTAAAAACTGAACGATTTAAAAATCATTAAAAAAAACCACTCAAAGATTTTAAATGAACCACAAAATTCATTTAAATAGGATTTCATCAATAAAATTTCAGCTTGTTTTCATTTAGGAAAAAAAAAATATTTTATTTACGTCAACGCTGATATCCCACTGGAAAATTTATATTTTATTACTGACATTTTTCTAGTAGAATGCATGGATTATCTGCAAAAAGAATAAATGGAGCTATTTAGTTAAAAATTCTTGCCAATTTTTTTACAAGATGATTTAAGTTATTTGAATTAATACTTTAAAAAATACTAAAATATCATAAAATTCAACCTTGGAAACTAAGAAATATGAAGTTTTAGAATAATTGCGAGTGAACCTGTCTTATTTCTGAACGAATTGTTATAATTTAAATTGTCATAACTGTAATTATGTCAATTCAATCGAGAATGGAAAGTGATAAAATTTGAATTTAAATTTAAAACTTGAGAAAAACTCATTAGAATTATCTCATTTTTTATAGTAACAAAGTTCATTCCTTTAAGTAAAAAAAGTAAAATTTACCATTGGGTTTATTTTAAGGAATAATTAAATATTAGATTCAAATTATTGTTTTAAAATAATCCCAGTCTGGAAGTTTAGTCTGATGAGCGAAGAATGGGTGCACTTCCTGAAAAAAATCAATTGCTAGTCTATTTTAAACGTGAACGAATCAGAAATAGCTCTGCTGAAACCAACATATGAAATATGGAGCAAAGGAAAGACGTCACATATCATGCCGACTGTCAAGAACAAAGGTACAGCATGGATATATTACAGTTGGATTACAGTGCTTTGCAAGATTGATGGGCAAAGATTAATAAAAATTGGAGCGAGAGAGTTCTTAAAATTTCAACATATTGTCCAAGTCAGAAATATTAAGTTTATCGTTTAAGGGGATCATTAATCGATGTTCATGTTATAACTTCGATTAATACAATGCTAAACGCCTCTGATCCAACGTCTGCTGTTCAATTTTCAGGATGGGATAATCAGCTGGGATTTAAATGTCAAAAACAATTGATGGAAATTTGAGAAAATATAATCTTAACCCTCAAACAGTACAGTGGTACAGTGGGGATCGGATCCAACCCAAGGGTGTGTCTTCCCCCTCCCGTACTCTCCCCTCTCATTGCAAGAGATCGAGTTGACAAGGAACCCTACCAGATAGACCTACTAGACCACCCAAATAGATATAGAAAAAAGTAAATGCGAGTGTCTTTGTTAAAAACATTATTCATGATCACTAGTCATTTTTAAAAAAATTATTGTAGATTTTTTAATTTTTAATTTCGATTCTGAAGGCCAAAATTGTGAGTATATATTATTTTTTACATTTTTGTGCTCGGAAAGTTTGTTTCACTAACTCCTAAAGTTAGGTAGACTAAATTACATATTAGACCTATATAATGGGTGGTTATTGTTTTGGAGAATGTTCCGCAATAACTAAATTGTTTATCTTATTCATTAACTGATTACTATCGAGGTAGCTAAATTTGTGGTGTATAGCCAATATATATATATATATAAATAATTTACCATACTACCTGATTAATGTCGTCTTCTTTAATTGCGTTGTGTTTTTATGAATAAAATAATCTAATTACCTGATTGAAATTGCAAATGGATAGATTTATTGAAATTACTAACACACATAAATACATTATAATACATGATACAATTATTGTCTTAACAACCTTATTTTAAGTCTTCTAATTTTTATAATAACTGCAAGTGGACTTCTCTGAGGTATTAATTATCTATATACTGTATGAGTTCAAACTAGGCATACACAGATTTACAGGATCAATGAACAACTGTCACACGTACCTTTATTGACGCTGCATTCGTAGACCTGCGTCAGTAATCCTGATGAACTTCGCACAGTAACAGCATAGGTGGGGGTTATATCAGTAGCTGCTGGCGGACGTCCTTCGTTCAGTCCCCTGGGAGAGGGTATTCACTCCTTCGGCTGGCGGCCAGTTCTTGGGACTCTCTTTGTCATCCATCGGGTCAAGTCACTCTTCGCGTAGCAGGGCTCCCAATTCAGGTTCACGCACACGTTCGCTGGGTCACTCCGTCGGGCCTCTCTCTTTCGTTCGTCGGGGAATGGCTGTCTCTACGCACCTTCTGTCATCTTTTCTTGGCAAACCAAAATCTCTCTCTCTCTCTCTCTGCATGTAATCTTTATCACGCTTCTTTTACATCTGTCTCCTGTGCCTCTAACTCCTCCTATATTTTCTTGATTGGGCCCCTATATTTTTTCTGGGAGTTTCCTTCCCGCCTTGCTGGAGCGTTTCTTCCCATCTCATTATCGCACCTTTTCCGGGGGGTCGTATTTGATCTCCGCCGCTCTTCTCTCGATTCCGATTGGGCCCCTATTTTTTTTCTGGGAGTTTCCTTCCCGCCTTGCTGGAGCGTTTCTTCCCATCTCATTATCGCACCTTTTCCGGGGGGTCGTATTTGATCTCCGCCGCTCTTCTCTCGCTTCCGATCTCCTATTATTCGGCTAAGTCATTTTTTTACGCCTCTCACTCTTCTCTATCCATTTCCTCCCTTCTTACAGACCTATTCTTCTTCTTAACCGTTTCCCATAAGTCATCTCTTTTCATGCCATACTTGCTTCGTTTCGCCTTAATCATCTGGCGTTTCTTCGTGATATTTCTTTTCATACCGTAACGATCTTTTTTTTTATTTCTATAGGATCCCTCAATATTCTCCCTTCTATCCTCTTCTATGGATTATTATTTTCCCAGCTTGCTTCACCTTATGACCTATTCACGGACTCATTCATTATCCTTTTCTACTCTCTACAATGTCACTTTTACCCGTGACAACCTAATATATACAACATTCTATGTAAATGCCAAAGAGATTTTCTTTGCCTAACAAAATTATAATTCGTTGGTCATTTTTTCTACAAAAAGGGTTTTTTTAATGCAAAATATTATCAATAAATGTTATTATACAACAAAAATGTTTGTGTACTTATTTCTACCAAAAACCTCATCAAAAAAGAGATCGGGTCGGATCCGACCCGACCGTATCATCTAATTCGTCTCAAACCACTTCACCGTTTGAGGGATAAAGACGTTAAAGAAACTTGTATCGACTGGATATCTCGTCCTTCCCTTCTTCCCTGAAGCTGTCTAAGGAAAGAGATTGCAAATATCACGGGATGAGAATATGATATGGCTAAGGAATGTGATGGCCAACATATCTGATTGGAGAGCAGAAAATTCTACTTTTCATAGCAAGGCTAGACAGGTATACTTTCTCTCCTTCATGATCGTTGCGGAAAATGACACGTGTTTATAAGTTTTCGGAGTGTCATCCTGTGCCTAGGCAGCTTTAGTTATTCAATCTAACACACACACAAATAAAAACACTATAAAAAGGACTTTTGTAAAATTTTAAAGGTATTTTACTTATTACTGAAATTATATTATTCTCATTATCTGTCACGGTTGGATGATCGCCGAATCACTAGGGAGCTGGCATTCGGTATCAGAGTCCGTGGGTTCGAGTCCCACTGTTGGCATGGATGTTTGTAGCCGTTCAGAATCGGCTTTAAGGGGTCAGGTACCTTTTAAAAGCTAAGAGACTCGACAAAGATATCTCTATTTCAAATCATCAGTAGTTATGAAATTCTTTTATTCAGGAATATGAAAATTTTACTGTGAGTTAAACACACTTTCTTCTTTATAAATAGGGTTCTTAATTTTTTTCTAGCTTGAAGATAAATTTCTAATTTTTTAAAAATTTCAGCCATTGTTTTTTTCAATGTTATGTCATTGCCCGCAGACTTGCGTCCATATATTAATGAATATACATATTTTTTTAATTTTAAAATTAAGTTGCATACTATACCTTTAAAATGCCGAACGTTGAAATAAAAACTCTTAGTTCTTTATAGAAAAAAATTATTTTTAATTTTTTTTTTTTAATTTCAGAAATTTTGTTGATAAAATTTACTGTAATTCAAGTTTTTATTGTAGGAATGACATAATAGTTCTTCATCTTAATGATATATGTTTATATAGGACGGCATAAATTTTCATGGTATTCTCGCCAACTATTCTGGCGATATTATGTGCGCAATGACATAATAATGAAAAAACAATGGTTAAAATTTTAAATAATTTAAAAATTTCTCTTCAAGCTAAAGAGAATTGGGAGCAGTATTTATAAAGAAGAAAGAGTGTTTAACTCCCAATAAAACTTTTATATTTTTTTATTAAATTATTTTAGTAACTACTAATGATTTAAAATAGGGATATAATTGTCGAGTCTCTTGGTCTTTAAAAGGTACCTGACCCCTTAAGCCGTAGGTCCCGGTCTAATTAGCCCTCGTCTAGAAAAAGATGACTGTAGTGCTTGCTCTCAACCAAACCAAACTCATTATCTGTCAATAAGTAAAAATCCTAGTTATAAACTGTAAAGAGATATTCAGTGAAATAATCTTATCATAGAAAGCATTAATTATGGTTACATTTAATTCCCAAATTTTAAGAGGTAATATGAGTTAAAATGGGGTAGGTAAAATCAAAACTTGTTTCTTGTTCAAAATATTTCTCGATGCATTGTCCAGAGACATAGGTTTAACTTTCATATTTTTTCAGTTTTCGAGGAAACACACTCTTTCTTCGGATTTTTCTTCTTTGCTGTTTATGTACAATGCTAGATGGTGAGCGACAAATCTTACAGTGTTGCTTCCTCGATCTTGAGGGCTATTCTAACAAATTTGATTCCATATAATTTTCCAGTCTTGTATTAGATGAGATCGAAATTGCAACTACAGCATAACACCTTAATGTGCCTTACATAATATTTTGAATTATTTAGAGTATTGTCCAAAAAGGCCAAAAATAATTTTTCGATACCATTTTACAAGCTTTCGAGTTTTGCAAATATCCTTTGTTAATTTCTCTCATATTTCTATTATAATTAACGTCGAACTATGGTTTGATTTTATTCCCCAGACTTCTGCCAATTTTACTAGCTGGTATATACAAATTTCCACGTATTGTAGCTAACACATCGCAACTTATTTTTCCCTTAAATACGTTTTTTTTACCTTAGCAACCACTACAGAACTGAGCTGAATAGTATCGAACAAAATAAACAATCCCAGAAAATCTGATACGAAACACTCTCTACCATAAATATTCATAAATTCATTGCATTGCTCAACGGTAAACAAAGAAAAAGCGATGCAATAAATCACTTATAAAACAATGTAGACAAATTTAAAAAGACTAAACGCGTGGCGATTCCTCCCCGATAATCGAATCTGTATTGCTACGAATTTTGCAAATACATGTAACCCTCCTATAACACGGTAGATAGGTTCCTAGAAAATGCCGTGTTGTGTGAAACCGTGTTATATGAGACCCAGAGCCAGTACAAAATGGGGGGGGGGGGGGTTACGTTCCGAAAACTTATTAAAAGCAAAATTTTTTTTTTTAGTTCCATATAAACAACCTAATTTTTCTTAAAAATATAAATGTATGTATAACACAAAACGAAAAGAAACAAAAAATATTATTTTCATTTAATGCAACCTTAATTTAATAAATTTCTTCCTCGTCGCTGTCAGTACAATCAAACGAGAACGTTTTTTCGGTTGAACGATATCACCACTTTCAGAACCTTTTTCTCATTTAGATATTTTGCACCTTCTAACCTCTTTAAAAAAATCTGTAATTTTGGTTTGTTTGCTGGTTCTTAAAAGGGCGTTCGTCCACGTGGGGGTATTACGTCACACGTGTAAACTGTGCATGACGCTTTCCGCTATGACATCGGAATAGCGTTATAAATGAATAAATTATAATTTGTTTATACATTTTCATGTAAAGCCACTATAGTTAGTTATTCCTTCCCGTCATTATTTTAAGGAATTTTATTTTTTAAATGTGTTAAAAAAAATCATGTTATCTATTGCTGTAGAAGTACAGTGTTGTACAAAGGTATTCGCAATTTTTTTTTATCGTGTTAGAGCGAAACCATGTTACACGAGGTTTCCCGCAATTTATCCTATCGTGTTAGAGTGAAACCGTGTTGTAAGATGCCGTGCTGTAGGAGGGCTACCTGTATTGCATTTTCTTTCGGTAAAATGGTTTCTATGGAAGAGCTCCTGTAGCTATGTATTAACACTGGAGTCTATAGAAATCTCGCCAAATATGACAGTTGTCGCCAAATTGGCGAAGAATTTTGTGACAGGTCGCCAGATTTGGTGATATTTCGCCAACTTGCCGACTAAACCTTTCTGGAAGCTTATAGAAATATCCAGCTGTGATTAACCTATAGAGGGCGCTTTGGAAATCTATAAATACGTCTGACATTGGCATTGGAACTCAGTTCAATTTCCTAGTGAGAATTGAATGTGTTGTAACTGCGTTAATTGGCGTGTATTGTATTGAAAATTCTGGTTTCCTGACTTGTGTTTTTAGAATTATCTGCTGTATAGAAGACAGTTGTTACTTCTTTTATGTTTGAATTTGTGTATACGCCTGAACAATTTACAAAATAATAAATTTATTTTTTGTGAACTTTCTGAAGAGATTCTTATTCAGTTCTAATGAACCCAGAAAAAAGGAACAGTATGGAATCTCATAACATCCAGATCACCGCGTAAAATATCAGATCTGTATAAATTCCCCGTGGGTTACGTAGTCTAGCAAATTTTAAAACTCATATTAGAATCGATTTCATATAAAACATTCTTATCCGTCGAATCCACGTGGACTGTCAAATAAATGTCTGTCAATACCGTAACGCTATGGAGTGTACTTAAGTGGAAACGCTGCTGTATCGATTATAATACCCTGACAGCGAAAGGGTTAAGTAGAAAATGGAAAGTTATAAAACAAGTGTTCAGTGATAAACAAACAAAAAAATAAAAATACGTACTAAATTACAAACTAGTCACATAATCAACATTTGAATTTAAATGGCTGACATGGCCTTTCCTAATTCAAATAGAGATTATCTATATACATTGCTCAAAAAAATTAGGGGAGCAAGCAAAGAAGTTAAGAAAACCGTACGAGGCAGCCACGTATTGACATAAAATGGATAGTACACGCGTATCAATGCGCAATACAGAAAAAAAGACGTAAAAAAATTTGTAATTAAGCTTTAATTCTTTGAAAATATGGAAAAACATGAAAAGATGATTTAGGGCAACAATTTGGTTACATGTAACCGATAAAAAAAAGTATTGTTTCGAAATGATGCAAGATTTTTAATATGGCGCGTGGTCTCCTCGAACAGCTAAGACTGCTGCACACCTGTTTCCCTTGGATGCGATGATGTTATCTATAAGACTTTGGGAAATACTGTTCCACTCCTCAAGAAGTGCAATCTCCAAGTCTCGGAGAGTAAAAGGAGACCTTGGTCTCGTAGCAATGCGTTGTCCGAGCATGTCCCAAAACATGCTCGATTGGACTCAGGTCAGGAGAGCACGCTGGCCATTCCATACGCTGTATTTTTTCAGCTTCAAGCATGTTCTCCACAAGACGAGCTGTATGCGGTCAGGCATTATCATGCTGGAAAACAAAGGAATCTCCAATGGTTGCAGCGTAAGGTATGACATGAGGTCTAAGTATCTCGTCTGCATACCTTCGGGCCGTCAAAGTACCATTCCGAATGATATGCAGATCCGTACGTCCACGTATGCTGATTCCACCCCATACCATAAAACCAGCTCGTCTGTATTGTGACCTTTCATGAACGAATGTGGGGTTATTCCGAGTGCCCTTTCCCTCCATACCAAAACACGTCGGGTGTCACACTCCAGACTGAATCGGGACTCGTCTGTAAACAGCACTTGGCTCCAATCATGTTACACCCAATCTCGATGTTCAGCAGCCCATCTTTTTCGGGCCGCACGGTGGCGTGAGGGAAACGGAATGCAGACCATTGGCCTAAGTGCATAGAGAACTCCCTGATGAAGCCTATTACATACTGTTTGGCTGGACACCCTTCGTCCTGTTGCTAAGAGCAACTGTCTTTGCAGCTGAGTAGCATTGTCTGTTCTGTTTCGACGAGCTGTTAACAGTATATACCGGTCATCAGTTGCCGTAGTGGCGCGTGGCCGACCTTGCCCTGGTCGACGTCTAACTTTCCCTGTTTCTTGGAATCGATTCCACAGCCTTGCAACGACACTTCTGGCGACTCCAACAGCGTCCGCGTCACTACGTTGTGTTTGCCCGGATTCAAGCCTACCTATAATATGCCATGCCATGGATTCCGGTAAATCACGTTGTTGAGACATTTTCAAGTGACCTTTTCTCAAAAAGAATAACTGAGCATTCGAATTTCACAGTTAAGGCAGGGAAACAGACGTTTCTGCAACATCCCGATTTCCGCCCATATGTTCTTTTCTGGTTTTTGACATCATGAACTTTGATTTGCATATGAAGTTTTCTTCTTCTGTTTCCTGCTAGGCTTTAAATTATGGATGATTTATTTTATGTTACTTATCAGTGTAAGTATTTGCATAATTTCGTTAAAACCATGTGCTCCCCTGATTGTTTTGAGCAGTGTATATAAAACAGCTCCGTAACTGACTGACTGACTGACATACAAAGCACAGACCAAACCGCTGGATCTAAAGGGCTGAAATTTTGCATGGCGATTCTTCTTATAGTGTAGAGGTGCACTAAGAAAGATTTTTCAAAAATTCTTCTTACATTTTTAAAAATTAAATTTTTAGTCTGTTTTAGTAACTTTTTTTAAGTTTCCATTTAAAATAATAATTTGAGGGTTATTAAATTTATATCATGAGAAAGATCATAAAAATTGCTTTAAAATGAAATCTTTTTTCGAATCTTTACCTTCATTTTCTGATTTTTGGTGAATTTTTAAACATTAAATTTTAGAATTTAATTTATTAAATACTGATCACGTGATTTCTTTTACTGGTACTTTAAATAAATTTATCGTCACGTCCATAACAATGAAATAGACAAAAATATTTTTTCCCTTGCTAATGCGGCAGACGATTGGGCATTATCCAAAATAATATTAAAATACAGTAAAAGATATGTTCCTCAAACTGTACTATATTAACTGTACTATATTCTTTAGTATGTCCTATTAGATTTAATTTGAATGTTTTCTTCTACATCATTTTGTCTATAAAAATATCCTTACGATTTTTTTATAAATTTGTTTTTTTACATCAATTGTATACATTGATCGTCGTATTTATTATACATATATATATATATATATATATATATTGGCATTAATTGCATACATTTATCGTTGTATTTAATTTGAATGTACTCCGTAGCGAAGTGCTGGTTTTCAGGTAGTCTGACATAATCTTGTTTCTTTGCTGAATCTACTAGACTGTACTGTCGATTTTTGATTCCTTCAAGTTTAAAATGGCACACAGAATATCTCAACAACCAAGATGGAGCGATTTTAGTGAAATGTTTATGAGCATGTATTTAATTACAAAATACAGATATATGCAAAATATTTATATACCAGTAAATACATACATTATATTTTATATTTAAAGTGAAATAGAAGAATTATATTAAAAATTTAGTTTATTGTATTAATTTAATTATTTTCAAAAATTTGTTAAATGTTTGATACTGTCAGTCAGATAGAATTTTCTAAAAATCTATTGAATTTATCTCTTCCAAATTTGGTATGGTAACGTAAAATATATCAGTTGACAATAATAAATACAGCAATAAGTATTTTGATTCTAGGTGTGGTGACAATATAATGAAATTGAAAACAACAAAAAATATGAAATTAAAATTCCTTTTGAAGTTTTCTACTAACAAATTTTTAATTTAATATTTCTTCTAACCTATATTTCCTTTAAATGTAAAGTTATGAAATTTGTAATTTTGATTAAAATAAATCTGATTAATTATCCCTCAGAAATAAAGATTTATTATTTGTGAGGAAAGAAAAATTACGTATTTTACTTAGTAATCGGTTGAATTTTTTTTTTATATACATCTTCATTTCCTTAGCAACGAAATAATTCTCTTTAAGCAATTTCACAAGTCTGCAAGTATTCGCACGTAAATGTGAATTATTTAGCCAATTTTTTTCAGATCCTATTAGCATTCATACGGTAATACGAATAGTAACCCTCGAACAGAACGGAAAAAGATAATGGTACTCCATTCCAGTACTCTTTTCAGCCATAGAAACTATAAATTTTAGATGTTTTTTCTGCTTTTTTCGGTCTGTCATTGGCAGTTAGTTTCGCTGCGACTAACGCCTAAAAAGAGAAAGAATTCTGAAAAAGTTATAACTGACTCTCTGTCAAGTGCATTTATGGGTTACGGTTTCAAGGGCAGCTGACATTGACTTCGTGGGCGGTAAAGCATACGACTATGGGGAAATGTCAAGAGGTTTCAAGAGAATTTTTAGCTGAAAAAAATATCGTTGAATTAACATTGGGATATAAGGATTGTATATGTAAGTATGAAATCACCAAAGAAATAGACTTAAGTCAATTAAAAAGAGGAAATATATTTTGAAAATATTTCTTATTATTAATGAAAGTATAGAAATATAAACGCTTCTGTAAAAGGGAAGTTCGGTGCTTCTTAGGCATTCATTGAATAGTTTTAACCTTAAAGAGGTAAAACGCAAAGCAACCAATTTACCTTTTTTCTTTAATAAAAAATATTTCCTAATTTGGTTGAAAATCGAAATCTTATGACTAAGCACGCGTGTGTGGGTGTTAAGGAAAGAATAAACGAAAAGACTTAGTAAAAGTGTAAAATCCAGCTAATTTTCTCATACTAGTGAAAAAACCCAGATAATTGACTTTCTAAGAAAATGACTCCATCCTTCAAAAATTTGCTAATAAATAAATTGGATTCTGGCAGGAGGTAGCCTAGTAATAGCGCGTCGGCTTTGGGAGCTGAGGGTGATCAGATTGATTCCTGACAAGTGCCATCAAATACCACCGAGTGTAGGCCGGATATAATGGACACGTTAAATCCATAGACCGGAAAGTCCGTCTATGGTATCAAAGAGGGTGGGAGAAAGTACGATCCCCCCAAGCACCTGGCTAAATCAGACTTCGACAATTCTTGTTCCATTATAAACCGGAGCCGTCCCCCTTAGCCCGCTAGCCTATGTGGACCTGGTTTAGAATACTTCCGGCCAGGAGCCATTAGAAACAATAACAACATAAATTGGATTCGATATAAAATCTGTAAAGTAGCTTAAAATTGATAGCAGTTTGAATTTTTCCCAATCGCCTATTTATTTTATTTTTATAAAAGAACTCAAGTAATATCATTGCTATTCTTTACTTGCATACAGGGTAGAAAAGGCCTGTTAATATGCATTTAACGTTTATTCGTAATAATTTAGAACATTATCACACTTGGAATTAACAGGATAAAGCAAATTCTCCCTCATTTCCCCAGAGAAATGATAAATTATAGTCAGGTTACCATGCATTTTACAAAACATATGTTACACAACAATTATTTTATTGCTTGCATTTGACTTGCTTTTGAGGTATTACATTCAAATCATTTGGACGGTATACCTAAATTGTGATTTTTTAAAATACGATTTAGTTTAGTGAGGAATTTTCGAAAACTCCTGCTCATGGATTAACTCGGTGAATTAATTATATGTCAGGAAAAATAAGTAATTTTTAGTAAAAATGTTTATTAAGGTCAGTACTACTCTATTAATATTCAGATACATTGTTAATGATGTTGGTCACCAATGTCACAGATGTGGGGATGTTCCATTTTTTATCAATAGCCACTAGCATTCTCTGGAGGAATCAGTGTCAAGAATTTCTTTCCTTGCAAATGGGAGTGTTTTTAAGAGAATGAGTGGATAATGAACAGACAGTAGTGCGAATTTCACGGTACTGGATGTCAGGGCCATAACTAGCCATTTCTGTGCCCTGGGCAAGAATTTGCATTTGGGCTCCTTAATTAATTAGGTTTGGGAAAATAATAAAACAAATGCAGCATTTTGGGCCCCCCATCCAAGTGGGCCCTGGGCGGATGCCCCTGTCGCCCCTGCTTAGTTACGGCACTGCTGGATTTGACTGACAGTTACTGCAAACATTTATACAACTTGAAACATATTTTACGACATGTTCAGAAACGTCAAGTTCATGGATCTGGAATCTGCATGTTCGAGAACCGCGGTAGGCCTGAGTGTTCTTGGTTATTCGGAATCGACTTGACGTTGTAGGTCCCAGTCTGTTTATCCCTCGTGTTCCATATTAAGGTGACAAACCTACCAATCAAGTACATCTATGAATCTTATGACCTTAAAAAAATTTCCTCTGTTAAAAATGGAGGGAGATAAATCGTGATTCGGTCAAGAATATAGCTATCCTGAAGTCCTCCTTATTATTACTTTTAATGCAGGGTAATCACAAGAAATGAAGTTCGTAATTTTGTAGCAACCAAATTAACTCAGCGAAGCGCTACAAACACTGCTGTCGGGGGAACCTCCCCACCTGTCTCTTTTTGCGTTTCTGTCCTGTACTGGTTTTTTAAGCAGTCTGTGCTTCAGCCATTGATTTAACTGTTAAACTTTTATTGTTTTTACCTATTTATTTATATATTACTGTTCATGCCTTTGAACCTTTTTATCACCTTTTTAATCGTCGTTTTTAATCCACTTTATAATCATTGTTTTTATCAGCTTTATAATCATCGTTTTTATCACCTTTATAATCATAGCTTTTATCACCTTTAAAATCATAGTTTTCATCACTTTTATACATCGTTTTTGCAATCTATGTTGGTTTGAGTCACTTTTATATATGTTCTTTCTTAGGCTCTAGTCTTGGTGTTGGCGCTTTATGTCCTATTTTGGACCTTGCGCCATTAAACTCCAACTAACCAACCAACCAAACACTGCCGTCTTTCAGATAGTTCAGAATTTCAGTATAACGATTTCATACGCTCAGCTGAACATGCAAATTCCATTACTTTTACAACGTTGAAGTCAAATCACAGTAATTTCTAAAATACAAATTTTAAAACATGGCCTTTATTGAACTATCGTATTGTTCTTTAGACAAAATAAGAGTGCTGATGAAGTACTTCTTCATATTACCATCTTCAGTCCATTTTAACTCTTTATATAATTTAATAAAAATATATTGATAAGTTATGGGAATCATATCTCAGAAAAAAATGAATCCTTAAAATCAAATGTGTTTATTCAATACCACATATTGTCATTGTTATTAGAATTATCTTTATTTTAAATAATTATATTTCTTCGTATACCCTTATGCACAAAAACGATATCAACACCGTAAATAAGAAAGGTATAATGAATTTTTTTTGCTATTTTTCTGTATACATCTATGAATTTATTTCGTTTTTCATATTATACACGTAAATGACAAATAATTGCTTACCTGGGAAGCCCTTTTATGCGGTCATGACACGCAGGGTCTGAATAACACGAGTGCGTGACCCCAAGCAATAAAGTGAATTTGTGAAATAATGCATTTTTCATTTCTCCGTCAATAATCCTTGAAGGCACATAAGTGTTTCTAAACTAACGCCCATGAAATATGTTTGTTTATTTCATGAAATCTATCAAGTTAGAAGTGCTTTATTTATTTCCTGTCATCAGTAAAATGTTTCAAATTTTAACTGTATTTATTGATTACAGTGAAAGAATTAATTGTGGTACATACCCCAGTAATTGTTCAACCCTATTTTAAACAAAAGTAAAATTTTATAAAAATTGTTTTTCATTATATTCTCAACACAAATATTTAGTTAAAAATTTTAACTACGCGTTACTTTGTTGAGACTGATTTTCTTGATTTAACGCTAGTTTTAGTTATTGGATCAACGGATTTCGGACTGCGAAAGAGTTTTGTGTCAATATTTAGACCTTCTAAGTTCAAGGTTTATCAGATCCAGTCACTGTAATCGCGCCTATATTGTTTTGATATTTGTAAACACGTGTTTCTTTTTCATATTTCATTATACTGTTTCAATTGTAGTATCCCTTAAATTTGCAAACAACCTTTAACTTTTTGAGGGGCGCCATTTGCACAGTGCAAAATCCTAAATCTAGTCTTTTTTCACTTGCATTCAATGTATTCCAGTTAAATGAGCAGAAAAATGGTTAGTATTGCCATCTGTTATCAATATAAAGGAGCAAAAAGATTTTGCAACCTTTAATAGGGAAATTTTTCAAGATTCTTTAAGTTTAAAAATTTGGGAAAAAATCTGTCCCGTGCAAACTGTGTGGGTTGTTGCCCCTGAAAGGGTTTTAAAGAGTAAAAAGTAAAAGTCACACGTTGTTCATAATTTCGGGATAAATTTTTATAGGTTTCGTCTGAAATTTGATTCTAAAATTTATGCTCACTTCCAATATTTTCTGAAGGATTTATAACAACTTAAGGAATGAAAATGTAGTTCTTCCATGAAGCAGAGAGCAATTTCGCTCACTGTCAAACATGACTGCATGCATTTGAAGGGGGAAAATGTTTATTTGCTTAAATTTTGATTCTTCTGTGTGTTTGATCTTTACTGAATGCATACGTAGAGTTTTTCCCTTTTTTCAGTTCGTAGCCCTCGTGTAGCGTGTAGCAAAAAGTTGACCGTAGCTCTCCAAACCAAAACCAAACCAAACCAAATCTTTTTTCAGTTGCATCAATATTCTAAATTTTCAATTACGTCGTCCATTCAACCTAAAACTGACAACACAAGATGAAAATGACCCTGGACAACGGTATACTTGTAACTTTAGAATGTTCACAAAGCACTTGCCATTTCAGGGAAAACAGCAAATAATTTGAACTTTAGGGTCAATTTGACTGGAATTGAAAACAGAATAGTGTCAGGGACCTGAATATACCGGGTGTCCCAAAAATGACCGAAGATTTGAAAAATCAATTAAAGAAAAACGGAAGTCGATAGAAATGTACGGTTTACTGCATTCTGCTTAGGTAACCAGGGAATTTATTCTCACCAATTTTCAAAATTAGTTACAA
Organism: Dolomedes plantarius; assembly: GCA_907164885.2. Taxonomy (NCBI): domain Eukaryota; kingdom Metazoa; phylum Arthropoda; class Arachnida; order Araneae; family Dolomedidae; genus Dolomedes; species Dolomedes plantarius. The sequence goes on from OU015500.1 coordinate 62,991,376, forward strand.
AGTTCATCAATAGATGGCGCTGCTGACTGGGAAAACTATAAAACGATGTTTTCAAAATAACCACCGTTTGCAGCAACAACGGGGCGCAGTCTGAGGTCAAAATTCGCAGACGCCCGTGGAAACATTTCAGTTGGAATGTTCTGACAAGCAGCAGAGATGTACTGTTCCAGTTCATCTACAGTTTGTGGATTGTGACGATACACCTGTCTTTTAAGTATCCCCAAAGAAAAAAAATCGCATGATGTCAAATCTGGCGAATAAGGATGACAATCCATGTCATAATTTTTCCCAGTCTGTAGCGCCATCTTTTGACGAACTTTGTAACTAATTTTGAAAATTGGGGAGAATAAATTCCCTGGTTACCTAAGCAGAATGCAGCAAACCGTACATTTCTATCACCATCCGTTTTTCTTTAATTGATTTTTCAAATCGTCAGTTATTTTTGGGACACTCGGTAAGAGCTTTATTAACGTGACCAGTCACGCAACCGTATGTCATTCTAAAGTTGTCGTTCTATCGTCTTATAAAAAGGTTAATCCGATACAAGATGTCTCTCAAATCAAAATAAATAATTTCCATGTGTATAAAATAGTTTGAAGCAAATTATTTATTTCACATTCTAATGAATTTACCAGGAAAACTAGTTTCAATTCCGTAATGCTTAAGTTAACATCAGTATCAGTTGTTTTCACTCCAAACCCCGAAGACTTTCTATGGGCTACAATTTTTTTTCTTCGCAGTGATTTAGATCTTCACTGCTATGAAAGACATCGATAACGATAAATTAGAAAAGTTTTAATAAAAATTGGAAAGTTTCAATAAATTAGAAAAAAAGTTTCTTGCAACTCTGTGTCACTAGAATTCATGAAAACCTTGTCAAATTTTGTCTGTATTCTTTCATATAGCCCAGAATATTTTAAAGTAAATGAAACTGCGCAAAGAAACAGACGTTGCAATATAGTTCTGTGAGCCGCTTGATTAATCTGAGCTTTTCTTCGACCAGCAATTTTTCTTTTTGATAAGATAGTTATTTCTGAAAAAAGTAGAGTACTCACTAAGTGAACAAATAGATAACTTTAAATTTTATATGATGCTTGTAATTTCAGATATTACAAAGATGCGAGAACTTGAGATATTACTTTTAATTAAATATCAAAGTTTTATTTTTTGGCAAGTAATTAAAACTTTCTATTGGCTCATCCTAATCAAAGGTGACGTTCTTGAACAGGTTAGTACTGAATGTGATAGTATAGAAAAAAAAGATAAAATTTCAGGTAGTCTATTCTAACGAAACTACCGCGGGTTATTAACGTAGGATTACTTACCATTGCTTACCACTTTTGTATGTATTATGTATATATATGTGTTATGTATTATGTATATATATGTGTTATGTATATATATATATATATATATGTATGTGTTATGTATATATATATATATATATATATGTCAAAATTTTGATGCATTTTGGTACTTTTCTGTTTAACTGTTTACTGCTTGTCCAAGCGATACAGACTGGGTTGGGTGCGCTGCCAAAATTATAACTCGCGAGGTACGGACGGACGGTTTTAGCGTCTGAAATTTTCCTTTGCGGAGGACCGTTATGGAGGAACGTAATCCTACGTTAAAACTGATGAACATTTTTGCTACAAGATGAAACGATAGTCATAAAAGATCCAAAATAATGTGACAGATATTTATCAATAAGTGATGCGAGTACTTTATTTTTAGTAGCTCTTCAATTATCTTTTACATTGAGTTATTTCACAAATACAAAGGGTAAAAATAGTTTCTATATGCTCTAAACAGCATGCATTAAACTATCTAAATTTAAACAAAATTAATCTGAAGATTTTCGAAACTAAAAGATATCAAATCTAAAAGAGTATAACAGCTTTTACTATTGTTTATTGCAAATATATTTAATCTTCAAAGTAAAAACAAACTTACAGTTGTTGGAAAATAAATTATTTTATTAATTACTTTTAGTAATTATCCACAGAAGAAATTATGTATTGAGCTCACATATTTAAAAAAATCTCTTCAAATATCAAGTATTTTTGTGTTTATAGCATGTTTTGGAAACAATTCAATGCAGATAAACAAGTGAAATGAAACAGATGGGGAGTAATTACTTTTGTACGCGTATTTCTAAACACCCGTAACTACCCATGTGTTCATAAATTACTGAAATTCCTTTTCCCCGATGTTAAGGCCGGCATTTTATCCTCACGAATACATACATTTTTTTCCTTTGTTACAAACAATGCATGCATTTAAAACTACATATTCAAATTTCAATACTAATGCTATTATAAGCTTCACTTGAAATTCTTCAATAAATATTCTTTGATTTTATTATGGCAACATGATTTAAATTTATTGTGTATATGAGTTTGAATGCTTAAGTAGGGATTTTTCTAAACCTTTTTCTTAGATATTTCAATAATATCTGATGCCTCATATTTAGAAAAAATATAAATAAAACTTGGAAAAACTCTCATTATTGATACGCAGTAATAAAAACTTTTATAAGTTTCATGACCTTTGTAGTTTTTAATATAGTACATATGGGAAACTGATCATTCTATCAACTGTACGCTTGCATCTTGTAGCTCCATAGAAGTTTTAATATTGAATATATACTTTTTTGGTTTCCAATGAACGTATGAACAGTTTAGAGCCTAAGGCTTTTTATATTATGTTGAAAGACACTCTAATTGCCTAAAATATACTCGTTTACGAAACTCTATAGTACCATTCAAATCGCATCCGAAACGTTGCGTTGCGTTACGTTATGTTATTCCGTTGACTCCGAGGTGGTCAAGTGACGTGTGATTGGTTTGACGTATCACGTGATCAATGAACTGAGCTTTGGGATTGGTTAACATTCTACATGCTGACGCTATGAAACACTCGATTCAGTGTGAACAGGCCTAATAGGTTTAATTTTGGTCACCAAATTTTGTTTCGTAATTCGCGACAGCTCTTGAATAATTTGTATGTCACGTGGGCAAGTTTTTATGCTTCATTTCTTTTGACAACTTCTTCATGTTTAAATTAAACATAATTAAAAAAATAAAAATTTGTTTTATTTCGAATATGTGACTGCTGGGAAGGAATCTCAATTGGGACATTTCAATTCCTTCCAACAGGATGTGATTTCGACATCTTGATCCAAGCATGCATTTAAAGGTCGTAACGCGGCCATATTGGAGGTCCCTGTCGCCCACACCTGCACGAAGGGTAGGGCTAGTACCCCAACTTCTTCTGGGAAACGACGCACCCCCTTAATTTCTTAAGAGAAGAGGAGGGATGCACCCCGAAAATTCCACGAAAGGCAAGAGGGGCCTCCAAATTCTCGGAAATGAAATACCACGTGGGTCAACCGTGGGAAGATGTCCCATCAACCTCCCACGAAACAAATGCGAGAACCAGGAACAAATTTAGGGGCAGACTGACCTGGGAGAGGTGCCAGTAAAAAGAATAAAGCCCCGAGTTTTTTCGGGAGGAGGGAGAGAACGGGACGTTGAGAGGCGGTCAAGACGACTAGAGGAGCAGGAGCGGTGTGAGGATCCAGAGCTGCGGCCACAACCCCAGATTCCTCATCTAACTACATGATTCTGAGAGCTGCTGCAACCTCATTGGTCCCCAGGTTGGTCAAATCTCCCCTAAAAAATAATGCTCTATAAGGAGAACTGGTACATTTATAATTTGTAATTTAATTTTGCTTGGTCCGTAATAAAAATCCCACAGGGAGCGGAAAAAACATGGTCTTGTTTTTATATATAGAGAGCCAAGAATTCATTCGTTTGATGTTATTAATTAATTGTAAAGATAGTGTAAATAAATTTTTTTTTGTTTATTGCGTCGACTTGTTAGTCCCCTTGTTGGAGTTTATAACCCATTTTTTGCACACAACGTAATGGGGTATCTCTGATACCCCCCATAACACTGAACTTTATAATCAAATCATTGCGACTATATTTTGTGAGGAATTCCGTTTTAAGATATGCAAGCTATTTTAGGGTCTTTTAACATAATCCGTCAGCGTCAGCGTTAAAATTTTTAACCAGTCATATATCAATTATTGACCCATTTAACAAATCAGATTCAACGGAATCTTTAACGCGGACAGATTCTATGTGAACAAGCCCTATATCTCCACTACTGTACAAAAACACTTTTTCTCTCACCCTCAGTACATACGAGGACATGGATGCTACTTTTATTTTCAATTTTCTTAGTCTAGTCGTAATTAAACAGATTGTTATTTTAATTCTACTCGCTTTTCATGAAAAATATTTAAAATTATGTAAATTTGGACCAAGAACTGTCAAAGAAAATTGGAAATCAAATCCTAAACTCTGGAAGAAAAATCTAATAAAAATAATTGTTAGGATTAAATATGTACAATCAAAGGTTCGATTGCTCCAAAAGTGACTTATTTAAACACTACCACTGACAAAACTAATTTCCCATATTCCATTTTCAAGTTTAGGACTAAAAATATAATCGGGTAAATAAGATCTACATTTATTTTCCCGCCTTTTTAAAATGTATTTCCTTTCAATGGTGTAACGCCTTGCCAAAACTGTAAATGAAAAAAAAAATAAAATTCTTAATTTTCCACGTACTTGCATACAGTTATAAAAGTAATTTTCCAGGTATCACAAAGATTCAGACCACTTTTAAACATGTGTGAGAAGAACCAAAGATGGAAAATTTAGACTAATTAGAAATTTAGTCGTATCTTTAAATACGCTGCAGGTTGTCGGTAGCTTATTAAAGATAGCGTTCAAATGAGAGAAGTCAGTTGTTCAGAAGTCAGAACATCTTTAGATACTTTCTTCGAATCAGCTGTATCTGAACTAAGCAAAGCAATAAACTGAATCCACGTAATTCATTGGTAGTCATATTTAATTTTAGGACCTTTGGCGGTGAGATTTGGCTTTGTGGCAGTAAAACTTTGATTATGACTAGGCGTTTTAATTGGAATTTCGATGTATGCTCGTCCGAGTATGCGACTTGTGTTTACCGCCTTAGTTTAAATATATTAAAATCTGCAAAAGTTTAGTCTTTGATAGATGTTTACAGTTTAAATTTTGTTTATCACCTCTTCGCTGATCCCTGGCATCGCCTCCAAAAGTATCTTTCGGTGGTGATGTAAAAGGATAAACAATGCAATACTGCTCACAATTAGTTCTCGACTTTCTGCCCTTAGCAGTCTTTTGACCGATTTTTCCCTCTTTAACTGATATTTGTATCCAGATTGCTTTTTTCTTAAAATTTTATTTCCTTTATCTATGTGTATCAATAAAAGGACACAATCTGAGTAACCGATAGAACCCAAGAAAAAGGCCCCAACATTTTTATTTAATTTTAAAATTTCATCGGAGGTTCCCAATCCTTTCAAAAATTTGAAAAAAATTTCAAACAAAATCTTACATAACGGTGAATAACTGTACTTTCTTAGATATTTATAAGTTTTTACTTAATAAAGTAACAAATTACGTAAATTAATCGATATTAATTTACGTTTTTGTTTAAATACCTATTTATTATATATACATTCTTTGAAAAAATGCCCTTTACTCTGTGCTTAATTTTAAACCACCATAGTTTTCAGAGTAAATGTCTTCTTAAATATCATTCAGCCCTAATGTTTTTTGTTAAAGATCATAGTAGAGAGAGGGAGGGATCTCTTTCTATAGCCAGCACTGAACTAATTCACGGTAGAAAATGTTACAGCGCTTCAATCTGCATGTTGCTTAATTTGTTTGAAAACTTATTACCCTGTAATTTAATCCTCTCCATAGTAACAATATTGTCTTCATTTTTTTCCCGAGAAGGGAGAAGGCGAGAAAGGTCAAATGTCTCGTCAGTCTGTTATACGATTGTGTGCTAAAACCACGTCAATAAAGCTTTTTGAGCGCAAATTGGGGAGAGTGAAATGTATGTCAAGGCTCATAGAATTTCTTCACAGGTGTCGCCAATACAGATCTACTTAATAAAATTCTCTCTTCTGGAACAACCACCAAAAAGGTAGTAAACAGTCTTATAAATAAACAGCAAGCGACAAATGGGATTAAAAAAACTTTTCCTATACATAATATTTTTAAGTTATTACCTTGGACTTATTGTAAACTGACAACTTTTTGTATTACTTCGCATCATACACGGCCGCTGCTAGTTAATTCACAAGCGTATTGACCACTTCCTTCAATTTATCTTCTCCTGGGGGAAGCATATTCCTCTGATAAAACTGTTATTGTTCTATAAAAAAGTAAATAACTGAGTACCAGGTCTGACGACCGAATGGATGGTTCAAAACATTCAAGAGTGCCGTCTACACTGATGGCGGCTGGTGCACGGAAAATCTGTAGCTTTGCTGCAATGTTCTCCAAGTTCTCAAATTTACCTCTGGAGCTGCGAGATCCAGTGTTCCGGTCTCGTCACTTGACTATGTTCTAAATTACGGGACAGGCTTGTAGGGGGTGGTACTGACCACCTATACGGTGCCCCCTTAAATGAATGGCCAGCAGTCTCGTGGTGTACATACAGGCGAATGTCTAGCGTCAAGTGCCTCCACGTTCAAAAAAAAAAAATCTTTCAAGAGTTTATTTACATTTATAGACAATTTACATTTTTTTTAATTGCAAGTTAAAACAAATTCAGAGACCGTTCTTGTTAAATATAACTAAATGTTATCGAACAGTGGCGACTGATTCCCTAAATGTATTGGCGGGCTGTGTTCCGTTAAATATAAGAGCTAAAATTAACAGTATAATATATGGAATTTATGATGAAGGAAAAGAATATGATATAAACGGAGAAGTGTTCAATAGGGATAATTGTGAGACCAGAGTGACTAGAAAAGTTAGCATAAAAAATTTAAAGAGCCTGAACTGGTCAATGGATCGTCACCCTCAAACGAAGGTGAGTATTTATACAGCTGGATCCCAAAAAGATGGTAGAGTAGGACCAGGTGTGGTGATTCCCGATGAAGAAGGAAATAAAGAAATATTAAAAGAGAGAATTGCAGGTGGGAACTCTTATGTAGTGGAACTACGAGCGTTACAATTGGCAGTTCAAAGAATAAAAGAGAAAAAAATCACCGAGTTTGATATATTTACAGACTCAAAGAGTGGTTTGGAAGCGCTAAGAGCAATAGGCTACAGAGGCGATATAATACAAGAGATAAAGAATATGATTATACAGGAAAATATGACGGTATATCTACATTGGGTCAAGGCCCATGTGGTCATAGCAGAGAATGAGGAGCTAGAACAAGTAGCCAAAAATGCTACAGAAATGGAGGAAATAGGAGTCCAGTATAAACAAACTAGAAAATCAGTCAAAATGAAAATGAAAAAGTATGAAATTAAACTATGGCAAGAAGAATGGAACGAAAGTCTAAAAGGAAGAAGAGTCTATGAAATATTCAAGGAAGTAACAGAAGAAAGGCTAATGGGTGACTTTAAGATTAATCAATTTATAACGGGTCATGGATGTGTTGGGGAATATCAAAGCAGATTTCACCAAAAATCAGATATGTGTACCTGTGGAGATATCCAAACGCCAGACCACTGTTTATTTGACTGCCAGCAGTTCAGGGACCTAAGAAATAAATTGCCAGCGGATGTTAGAACATGGAAGAAACATAAGTTTTATTGCGACTTTTACTGTAGAGGTTTTATTAGGAAGGTGGTCTGTATTCTTATGGATACTTGTGTCCCCTTCTCTCATGCCACATTGCAGTATTCTTCTGTTGCAGGCTTGCAGATAACGTGCAAGTTTTTGGTGCAGGTTACACTGTATTGAAAGTAAATAAATGTATGTAAGAAGTAGAATGGTTAATAATATAAGTTTGTAAAAAAATCAATATATTGTATTAGTAAAGTTTTATTTAATCACTGTAGCTGCAAAAATGTTTATACATTTGGGAATGTTTTAGAAATTACACAAAAGTTAGTGTATAGGCAATAGTGTAAACAAATGTATAATTGTGTAAATAATTAGGTTAAATTGTATTGTTGTGCTTTAACAGAAAGTCAAGATTAAATATTTAAGTTTGTATCAATAGAAATTTGTATTATTGTACGTATGTGAATGTATTAGAGTAAATTGTTTTTATGTGGGTGTATTTGCGTAATTGTCAGGTTAAATTGTATTGTCATGTTGATATGTATCTATATAAATTTGATGTAATTATGAAAACATAATAATGTGAAATAGTAATAATTGTGTAATGATATTGTAAGCATTATAATGCAATCTGTAAAAGTAAGCAAAAAATAATAGGAAGAAGAAGGAAAAGAAAGGAAAAAAATAGGGAAAAGTGAACATAGGAATGATGGTTGCCACTAAACTGCTAAATTTTTAAAAACAATTTTGTTAATGAATTATTAGACGGTCTTCGGCTTAGGGGCTGGGGTTGAAGGCCCCGGTGTCCTTGAGCCAGTGTGTCCCAGTGAGCAGGATTGCGCTTGGGACGATTAGTTAACAGATTTCCCGTATACCTTAACGGTTGGACGGGAATTCAATTGATTACATTTATTGACATAGGCATTATTTTAGCAATAGACCTCACGATGAGACCACTGGTCCTTCCCTTTTCTCTATTCACCGGCGTTTATTGGGGCTTGGGGCGTGAAATGAACACGCAGTGGATTTGTTTGGCTCCAGAAAATGTTTTCATGGCTTTCGGATTATAAGGCCTGCTTCAACTTCTTTAGTTTAGATGGTAAAGGAGAGTGTTGCCGTAATACGATTCATTTTCTCTAATTCATTTTAGTGCTTATAAAAAACAAAAACTATGCTTTCCCGACGAAAATGGCGGTTTTTGACACAAAAATAGCTGCATTGACTGACTTATTTCAACCGGTGTTTTCTCTTAATCTCCCGAAAGATGACCAAAAGTTTACTTCAGTCCAAAGGACGCTCTGATACTCTACCAATTTCAAGAAAAACAATTGCTTTGATTACCATTAACTCCTTGAACGATAGTCATATCATGCCAAAAAAAAAGGCTAAAGTGTATAGATTTTCTCTTAAAGTTCTATGTTATTATTTTTCTCCAAGTATTTTAAATGGTAAATCGACTTATCTGAAAGTCTCCTATCCTAATATATAGTCTTTATATTCTTTTTTTTACTACCATCAGCATTAAAGGCCTCGAATGCACAAGCACTCATATTTCTTCTTCTAATAAATTCTGACCGATAAATCAATATCCGGATGTTACAATGTCATGGATAGATTCAATGTTATGAGAACAAAAGCTCTGTCACTCAAGCTGGTATGAAACAAACTAAAAGAAAAGGGGAGGGTTTAAGAGAACACGACAAAGAATCTACTCTAGCTGTCCATTAGGCTTCAGTATGTGTAAATAGGTTTTTATATCAATTTCTTTAAGTGTTATTTCGATATTTTTTTTTGTTGCGTGTTTGTCTACGTCTTGTTATGTATGCGGTTAGAAAGAAGGTAAAATATAATCTAACATTTTTATTTTTGCTTCAATTTTTTTCAGAGCACACGGAGAGCGCTTTAAGCTACCAAACATTGTGTCCCAAAATATAAATAGTTATGTTTTTAACATACAAAACGTTCAACAAATGCATTAAGTGCAACTTTCGCAGCTCTCTCTATTGTCGCCATAAGCGATTATGTTCAGGGCCGCAACTACGAATACTGTTCTATATCTAGTAATTACTAAATCGGTCGTTTTTTATAGAAAATCCTGCATAAAAATTTAAGTAAAAAAAAATATGTTGCTAAATGCTTTTTACTGTAGCTTTTTACTGTCTTACTTTAAAAAAAAACATTAAAAATCTAAGAGCATTAAAATTTTTATTTGTATGTTAGTTTCAAAAAGACATTTCATGTTATTGTGTTGTGCTGTTGTTACTGATGCCCCTTTACCGACATTATATTGTCAGTTCATTTCCATAACGGCTATTGGGCGAAGTGGTATGGCTCCGGTTTTTAATAACGCCACAAGGGTCGGAGTCCGACTTGGCTAAGGGACCAGTCCCGTAATTTTGAACCGAGTCAAGTGACAAGACCGGAACACTTGACCCCGCACCTCCAGAGGTAAATTTAAGAACTTGGAGGACATTGCAGCCACGACAGATTTTTCGTGCACCAGCCGCCATTAGTGTACACGGCGGTGGGTTTCGACAGCGACCGGCATCTAACCAGAGACGTTCAGATCACTGGCTCGCTGCCTTTGGCAACCGGGCCAGTGGGATTATTTCGGGAATTACAAACTTTAGAAAAGTAAAATTGAAGGATATTTTAAAGTGGATTTTCCCGCAACATTGTTCTCCTACAAGGAAAAGACCTCTAAATGATCTCACTTTTGTTAGCTGAATAATGTAAAAATTTTCTTGTTTAGTTCCAAACGTTGGCCAACTCTTTCCCACGATGAATCAAGGTTCTTTTAGTTACCCAACAAGTGTGTCTTTTTTATTTGTTCACTGCTTGTATCGACGAGCAGCATATTTGAGCTACATGTTTTAGGTACTGCAAATGCGAGAGGCTGGGCATAATTTTCGCTGCCCCCCCCGGCTCATTTCAAAATAGTTCAGGGTATCATGGTTTGCAGTTCTTGTAATCACAGTTCCGAAATTTAACTTCATGTCAGCCAGGATAAGTTTTCGTTTCATCATCAGTGTATTGTAGCCTCTCGACGTTGGTTTCTTTTGCTATAGTTTTGAAACACATGGGACCAAGGAAGGCGAAGGTGACACCAGGCCATATTATTTCTAACCCATTAAAGGGTTACGCCTTAATTTATTCTACTGGTCGCAGAATTCACTTTATCCTGCGTTGAATTAGATCCCTGGTTCCTTATCACCTCATCATTGACATTGTATGAATCGGACCAAGAGTCTTAACAAGGGGAGGGGTTGTTTGAATACCAGGAAACATAGGCCATGTAGTACGTCATTTAAAGAGTCTGAAATAAAAATAGCGACAGCATGTATCGCATTATAATGCACATTTATGTGGAAATTCCTGAATCACCCTCTGAAAAACGTTCAATTTTTGCTTAACGGCAAAAATTTCCTGAGCTAATCTAAAAATTCGATTTTTTGTCTCCAGCATCATATTCCGTGTTGTTATCTTTAGTTCTGAAATAAACGCATATTTATTTTATTTTCTATAATATTTGTGTTGGACGTTGACAATAAATACTTGTATATTATATACGCAAGTTTATTTTATTTTCTATAATATTTGTGTTGGACGTTGACAATAAATACTTGTATATTATATACGCAAGTTTTCTTGTTTGTTTACACAGAAAACAATTATTGATGACGTCACATAACTTTCAATGGCTGTCAGTAAGTCACGCAAAGAATTTATTTTGACTAGCGTGACCTGGAGAAAACTAACAAGTAAGACGTTTCTAAAACCATTATGTTAATTACAATTTTTATAAACAAGAATAAGAAAATAAAGAAATAAAAACCTTTTATGCTCGTTCATTAAAGAAAAAGTGATCTGAGTAAATTTTTGCGAAAAGAAAGAATACTTGACCAAACATTCATTCATAAATTCTTCCTTTTGTGCATTTACTACTGTTGCCTCTCAGAAGTATCAAGAAAATTGGTTCATGCAGTGTTAATTTCAACTGTGTTAAGTTTTTCTTGAGGTCTAGGAATTAATTTTGTTGAACGTTGTGTGCTTCGTGCAGTTTGTTCTGAGGCTCACAACTATTGACTATCTTTGTTTTTAAATTATTTAGTTTTCGGCGTAGAACCGAAATGGAGTGCTTAATAGCGTGATATTGTTTGTACGTTAGGACGAAAACAATTCGCGATTGAATTTCTTTGTTTGTTGTATTGATTAAATGTGAGAAATAATTCATCAGTATGGTACTAAACAAACACTCGTCAGCCTGCTTCGTTTGTTTTTAATTCTGTATTTCCTCAGCGATACAAATATTAAATGTATGCATGGATTCATGCGTTATATGAAAAGTTTAAATACAGGGTGTCATGGCTAAAGGTATCCAAAAGTCATGACTTATTTTTACAGAACTACCCATTAGAATTTTAAAAAAATTATTTAAATAGAAAGAACATCTCACCAAGTTTTAATATCAATCATAGACTTCGATCATAGTATTATAAATTTAGACATGTGCACCTTTCGTGGCACGACAAACGTCTAAATGGTAATCCAGTTCTCTCCAAGTGTTTCAGGAGTTATTACATGAATTGCTTGAATGATACGCTTCTTCAACTCATCCACAATTTCAATTTTTTGTTTATACATAACGGATTTAAGGAATCCCCATGAAAAAAAGTCTAATAACGCCTGCTATGCTACGAAACACTTGGAGAGAACTGGATTAACATTTAGACGTTATTCGTGCTACAAAAGGTGCACACATTGAAATCTATGATACGACTAGCTGAAAACCCGCGCTTCGCTACGGAGTACATTCAAATTAAATACAACGGTCAATGTATGCAATTAATACCAAAAAAATAAATACATATATTTATAATAATTGCGACGATCAATGTATACAATTGATGCAAAATATATATAAATATATATATATATATATATATATATATATATATATATATATTTATTTATTTATTTATTGATAAAAAAATCGTAGGGATATTTATTTTTTTGGATAATATACAATCGTCTGCTGCATTAGAAAGAAAAAAAATATTTTTTTTGGCTATTTAGTTGTTATGCACGTGACGATAAATTTATTTAAAGTACCAGAAAAAGAAATCCCGTGATCAGCCTTTAATAAATTAAATTCTAAAAATGAATCTTTAAAAATTCACCAAAAATCAGAAAATTGCTGTAAAGGTTCGAAAAAGATTTCATTTTAAAGGACATTTTATGATCTTTCTCGTGATATAAATTTTATAACCCTCAAATTATTATTTTAAATGCAAACTTAAAAAAAGTTACAAAAACAGCTTAAAAATTTAATTTTAAAAAATCTAAGAAGAATTTTTTTTAAATCTTTCTTAGTGCATCCCTACACCATAAGAAGAATCGCCTTGCAAAATTTAAGCCCTTTAGTCTGTGCATTGTATGTCAGTGAGTCAGTTACGGAACTGTTTTATATATATAGATGATAGAAATCTATGATTAATATTAAAATTTGGTGAAATGTTCTTTCTATTTAAATCATTTTTTTTAAAGTTCTAATGGGTAGTTCCGTAAAAATAATTCATGAATTTTGGATACCTTTAGCCCGGACACCCTGTATTATACGGTGAATGATAATTGTTTTCGAAATCATAAAATACAGCTGTGTTTGTACGATTAGTTACGGATTTATTAGTAGTACCAAGGAAGTGAATATCAGTCAAGTTTCTGCACAGATTAGTTCTGCACGGACTAACTATACGAGTTCTCACTGATTTAACTTACAGTAAAGAGACTCAAGCTCGGCATATTAAGCTTCTGTTACTCGCTGTTGGACCTACTTTTCTCATATATATATATATATATATATATATATATATATATATATATATATATATATATATATATATACTAGGTGAATACCTGTGCTTCGCTACGGAGTACATTAAAATTAAATACAACGGTCAATGTATGCAATTAATGCCAAAAAAATAAATAAATAAATAAATATATATATTTATAATAAATACGACGATCAATGTATACAATTGATGTAAAAAAAACAAAAAAATATATTTATAAAAAAAATCGTAAGGGATATTTTTATAGACAAAATAATGTAGAAGAAGATATTCAAATTAAATCTAATATAAAGAATACTAAAGAATATAGTACAGTTAATATAGTACAGTTTGAGGAACATAATATCTTTTATTGTATTTTAATATTTTTTTGGATAATGTTCAATCGTCTGCCGCACTAGCAAGAAAAAAAATATTTTTTTGTCTATTTAGTTGTTATGCATGTGACGATAAATTTATTTAAAGTACCAGAAAAAGAAATCACGTGATCGGCATTTAATAAATTGAATTGTAAAAATTAATCTTTAAAAATTCACCAAAAATTAGAAAATGGAGGTAAAAATTCGATAAAGATCTCATTTTAAAGGAATTTTTATCATCTTTCTCATGATATAAATTTCATAACCCTCAAATTATTATTTTAAATGCAAACTTTAAAAAAGTTACTAAAACAGCTTAAAAATTTAATTTTAAAAAATCTAAGAAGAATTTTTCAAAAATCTTTCTTAGTGCACCCCTGCGCTATAAGAAGAATCGCCATGCAAAATTTCAGCGGTTTGGTCTGTGCGTTGTGTGTCAGTGAGTCAGTCAGATACGAAACTGCTTTATATATATATATATATATATATGTATGTGTGTGTGTGTGTGTGTGTGTGTGTGTGTGTGTGCGTGTGTGTGTTCTTGCGTGCGTACATACCTTCTGCTGTATTTTCTTCCAACGTAAGTTGAATTAGCTCTTCATATTCAAAAGTTTTATGGACACAGGTCCTCCGCAGTAGGAAAAAATTCTTTAGTCTACCCAGGCTTTTCAGTCTTAAGATTTATTATTACCCTTTACCATATTTCACGCACTCAAAGTTAAACAATATCTTTTACCACAACAATGTTTTACATATTTGCATTATCAAAAATACATTACATTATCAACAGTGTAAGCTAAAACACACTCATACCGACAGTGGGAGAGGAAGCCGTACCGATTATGTGTAGTGTATATGTACAGTATTAAGAACACAGAGACGCAGAAAACCAATAAACCTAAGAAAGAAAGCGAAAAATAACAAATGTAATGAAGGAAAGATAGAATTAATGGACAATCTGGAAATATATTAATATGAAATAAAAATAAATACATTAAAGTAAAGTAAATAGATCCAAAAAAAGGAAATGCAGAATATATTTCAAATTGTTTGAAAAAATAGGTTAAAAGATTATAGTCATTGAAGAGAAAACAAATTTATTACGGATTTCAAATGCTTAAAAATTTGGAAAACTAATTTTTTGCTTTTTTGTAGGAATAGAAGTGGCATAGTCCTCTCTGCACTCCGCGTAGTTTTTTAAATATACCAGCAGTTCCTTTATTTTCCTAACAATAAAGATTTTTTAAATCTTCGATAATGGAATAAAAAATCGTTTTAATTATAATAAACTTTAAATTTATTTTGGATTTGCTTTTTTTTTGGGGGGGGGGGGGATCGATGCTAATTATAGGCGGGATAGAAGTTTAATAGTTAGATACTGGAAAACATTTTAAAATAACATTGAAAATACTGCACAAATAAAGCTAATTCTCGTTTCCCGTATGTGAAGCTGTACCACAGTTGTTCATTTCATAACTTCAACAATGTAGAGTTCCACTATATTTTCCCTATTAATTTAATATGCGAAAACATTTTCCGATGTACACATATTTTTAAAACTGATCTTCCATTCAGACCTAATACAGGATCTATTCGGATATACCTTCAAAATTTGAGAGTTTTCTTTTTATATTATTCCACGAATTTTGAGGGCATTGATCTCATGCTAATGCCGCAGAAATGCCGATAAACCTTTGGGCTCCTTCCAACAGGACGAGACTGAAATATAAACGCTATCGAACAATTTACCGAGATATTTTGACACTATTAAGTTAATGAATGGAAAACAAAAGAGTGTAATATATACTATATATATAAACTGAGTTTATCCATGCATACTGTATATCTTGCTTTTGACGGAACAATATTAAAAATGTTAACACAGGTATTCAGAATACATTTCCCATAATGATTCCTATTTATTCTATTAATATTGAGTTGATTAGCAATTATATATATATATATATATATATATAATCCGCTATTTTGTAAAAATTGCTTCAAACACTTCAGTATTGTTTTCGAGTTTTACATAGTGAAATTTTTTTTTAAATTACAATATTAGTGAATCATTCAACAATACATACCTTTAATAATACACATATGGAATTCTTTATCAAATGTGAAATAGTAAAAAGCAATTTAATTTGTGAAAAACAATGCGGCTATTATGACTGTTATTTCAAAGGCAAATATTTCAACCTTGAACTTTGAATTAACTGCATACCGTGTTGCATTATACATACACAGAATACTGAAAAAAGTTTTTAAATTAATTTCAATAAATTTTGTACCATGCTTGAGATATCCTCATGTTGGTGCCAAGCACGTAGACTAAAATTCTAGATCCATTAAGAAACTTTTGCATACATTTTCTCGCTTCTTAATGTTTCCTTAATGTTTTATTTATTAAGGCTCTCCCATACGTTTTTCTAAAAAGATGAAATCAAAAGAGATCTGCATTAATGTAACCATGACAATTATATTAAGAAATAAATTTCGTTAATATTTATAGCAAATTTATATTGTTTTAAGTGCACAGAAAGCATTCCTTTCATAGTTTTGAACATGCAATTTAGGAACATAAAATTTTTATTTTAAAACAATCTCAATAAATGGAGAAAATAAAGTAAGTAAAACTTTATTTTATTTTCTCCATATATTGAGATATTTTCATTTTTTCCCAAGCACGTTGTAGAGTCACGACAAGGCTAAACTCTCTGAGGCATTTTTAAAAAATGTCACAACTATTGGATCCATAGCAAAGAAAGACAGAGTCCTAAATAAAATGCGGAGCCAATTTTTAAAACTGAAACTTAACGAGGAATTTTATTTACAAACAACAAAAAAATTAACATTTAAGGTTACAACATATTCCATTTAACTCTGTGCATATCTACAAAGCACGCTCCCGGACCTATCAGTCCCTTCACAGGAGCTTAAAAAACACGTCTACACAGGGCGCATTCTAACCAGCGTCTCTCCCTCAGAGAGGGGGTGGCAATCGTTGGTGACAGTTTCTTCTTAAAGCCGAAACTTTATTGCATTCCAGAATCGTTAGGAAGACAGCTTTACTGGCTACATCTGTGAGAAAACGTTTTTTAATCCCCCACGTGTTCAAAACCGGTGTAAACTGGCAAAACTTTCCTTGATAAACCCACAGCTGTGTTTCAAGCACTCTGTGGGGTCTTGGAAAAAATAAGACCATACTTCCAGTACGCTACAACGTTAACATATTATGATTCAGTCTTTATTTAAATACGGCTTGAAATGCTCTCGCTACTGTACTTGTATCACGTATTTATTTAAGAAATAGCAAAAAACCGAGTGGGTGATAGTTTTGTATCTAATTTTGATACGTTGATATAATACAGAGCATCGTACCAATATCTGACTATGATATAAATCTTGATGTAGTAAATAGTTGATGCACTCTACCTGCCTACAACATTAAGGGGCATAAGTTTAAAATATAACTATTATATTACAAAAAATAACTATCTGCCGAGATTCACCCCGGGTTTACTGATAAGATTACACTTAAAGTAATTTGAGGAATACAAATTGCGTTATTGGGACAAATATCTACAAGTCTTAATTTAACTCATCAAATTCTTGCCCGCTACTTGTTGGTTCACTATAACTTGTTTGTCACACTAAGTCTTGGTCATTTTGGTGAGATCTTGGCGCTAGTCATAGCTTCGGTGAAATGTGGGAAGATTTGCCTATTTCCTTAATTTCAGTGACCTTACCAAGATTCAGGCAGGATGTATAATGGTTATTAGTAACAAATTAACATTAGTTTTACTGCAGCTTACAACTAAAATGGGAAGACAAACCATAGCAGTGAACCTGGGTCATTGCTATGGTCAATGAACCTGGGTCACAAATTATGCTTACTAATCAGAAATCACACCATATCACCAAGCCTTACTTTTCAAATCTATTATCTAGCGTTTTTACTGTAACATAAAGAACGGGAATTAATTTGTCAAGCCATGGAATTAACTGGTCTTGTTCCTCGATGGCTTGTAGTTTTGCTTCCGTGGTCCTTAAGACACTTAAAAATCATTAAAAAGAACTTAATTATGTTCCTGAATAAGTGCTTAACCTTTGACAAAATATAGTGTTAAAAAATTAGATTTCTAGAGCCCCACGTTAAGCATTTTCTAAGCTTTTTATTCTGTGTTGATTAAAAATAAACAAAAGCCATGTATATATTTTCGTTGCAGTTCTTATTAGTCCTGGGATCATGAAAGCGTTTTAATATAGAGCTTATTATAACATCTTGAGGAATCCTTTGTTTTAACTATGTAATAACATCAGCAGCCTGTAATTAATGACGAGCAATTAAGTTTTGGTTCAATCACACTGCTAAGAGCGTAAAGGGGGTATGTTAAGAGTTAAAGGAAAAAAGCAGATTTTAGCGTTTGTCACAAGTTGTCGGTAGTAATCATTCTGTTACGTCATATTTCAGTGTCATCCTGCTGGATGGGGCCCAAAGGTTTATCGGCATTTCTGCAGCATTAGCATGAGATCAATGTCCTCAAAATTCGTGGAACAATATAAAAGGAAAACTCTCAAATTTGGAGAATAGATCCGAACAGTTCATGGATTATGTTTAAAAGGATGGACAGTTTTAAAAACGTGTATTTACAAAATCAGTTTTGATTGGGCAATATAAATTTTTTAAATTGGAAAGCTGTCAAGTATCTTTAAGAGATTCACACATGGTGATTCATTTTCTCTAGCTTTTGCTAAAATACATGTTTCTCTGTGGTTTTTTATTATTACGTCACATTAAAGTAATTTAATTATAGCTGACTGATACATATTATTTTGTTTGATTTGTTTTCCTTTATTAATGATTTTTTTCAAAATAAGCTATAGTAGAAGTGTGACAGGTAAATCCATTATAAGGAAATACTAATTAAAAATCAAATTTATGATCAAATTAACGGAAATTGCTTTTTGGCGAAAGATAGACAAAAAACAGTTCCTTGAAATTTTTATAATACCTCAAAAATAAAGTAATTTTGTAGTAAAAAAAATATTAACCTAGAATTCGGTAATTGTGAAGGTCGTCCATTCTAACAATATATGATGTGTTTTCCTCACGCTCCAAGAGAAGTGTACAAGGTTACTGAAGGACTGATGCCTTTAGAATAGTGAGACGTGACAAGAACTGCATAGTAGGACTGGAAAATGAAGGTACGATTGTTCTCTGGTGTTTCTAAATTTCTTTTGTACGCACCTTGCATTCCCCCATAGTCGTTACTAATGTGCTTAAGACTATTCACATTCATCAGTTCTTCTAGTAAATAGAGAAGTTTGAAGCTTTGCGATGGGTTTTCAAGCTGAGTTACGAAAAGCAACAAAACGTAAACAAAAGATAGTAAGTAAAAAATTATTAAGGCAGTATGTCAAATTCTGTTTCTTCTACTGGCAACTGTTGAAAATTCGTTACCTTAACCTTTGATTTTCAAAATGCTCTCTCCGGATAACGTGTTAACTTATGCACAAACTAGAAGAATTTTTAATTAACCCTTTTAAATAACGCTTAATTCAGCCTTTTTTTTAATACAAAGCACGTCTTTTAAATGTGGTTTTCATTTAAGCTCCTTATGATCTCATTACCAGTTTGACAAAAACCATATTTCTTTACATCTATTCAAGACGTCTGCACATTTTTTAAAGGTCTTGAAATGCATTTTTAATGGCTTTAGACGATTTTAGCCTCTCGTGACCATCAAGAATTATAAAACGTGAAGGTTGTATTAATGAGATTGATCCGGTAATAATGAGTCTATTCGACAAAAAAAAGGCCTCAACAACTTGGGTTGTAGTTGTTTTGGGATATCTCGAAAAAAGGTAGGTAGGTAAAGGGCGAATATTACCATCTTGTCTATGCCTCGCCAAATTTTAATAATGAGGAACCCTCACGCATCGGTACTTTCGTTTAGGATTCGCTTATGGTTATCGATCAACTTACAGATTATGTATCGGGAGATAATAAATTTGAAGGTTAGGGGGACATTTAGGTTACGAATGTGACAAGGTAGGATGAAATGGGGTCTTTTTGGGGGGTTTATTATATTGAGTAGCTTTTGTAAATTGGTTGAAGATTTTACATTATTTGATTTATTTAATGCAGTGGGTTAGGTGTTATGACTTTTGAAAATTCCTTCATTTAATAAAATATTAAACACATAAACACAAGTGGAAACACATTGAAAATATACTATTTTTAAGTGAGTTTGTAGAAGTGTCACTAGTGACACTTCTATTTTAAATGCTATAGCATTTAAAATAGATGTTTTTAACTTTTGGAGACCGAGGGCTGCATGAACAAATTTGTAAGCTTTCACGCGTTGCATGTCAGTCTATGAGTTACCGGAAGCCGGTTTAGTACAGATATACTTGTTACATAATGAATCATAAAAAATACATTTCTTATGCGAGTTATGAAAACTCTATTTTGGCTGATTATGGTTCTCTTAACAGGAACATTGTTCATGTTTTACCTATATTAACTATTTCTTCTGATGTAAAAGTTGTTTGAAAGATAAACTATTCAGATTAACTGTGAAACTTGTACTATCGATTGTCTGTTGTTACACTGCATTGTAAAGTTTTGCTTGAAAAATGTCTGCGGGAGATTATTATAAAAGGTGCATAAATTTTTTTCACACACTGGCTTTTTTTAATTCAGACAATTTGTCCTTTAACCCTTCAGCAGGAGCGCCAATTTTTGGAACACCAGCAGGCGCGCGTGGCACAAAGTGCAACGTCTCTTTCAACCTTGATTATTTCTTTTGTAATAAATTTTTTTTTCAAATTGAAAATAATAATTCTGCGTTTTATGACCAGATATAAAATTATGATAATATTAAAATATATTTATAATTAAAGGCCAAAGAAAACAGATACAATCACCATATTTCAAAATGTCTGGTTTAATGTATCTAAGGACAACTTGCGAATCGATTCCTATTATGTCCAAAAACCTAAAAGACATATCACGAAGATGACAATCTTCGTGATATGTGAGATACCGTGTAATAGCTGCACATTTGATCTACTTCATCAACTCCTAATTTTGTCATATTGTAATCGAGTATAATCGCTGGTTTACCACGGTTAAATCAGGACTAACAATGAATGGAAAGGAATACAAGGGTCAGAAAATCAGACCTGCATTAGAAAGGGTGTAGCTATAATTTGAAACTGCTTAGAACATTAAAACCTTACATGTAAAAACAAACCATTCAAAATTATGAAAATGTTGCACTTTGTACAAAGGCACGCCCACTGAAGCTTTAAAAATTACGTGCTTAGAGAAACCTTGAAGCTTATAATTTAATGTTTAGTCGGTACCATTCTATATAAAATGAGCCCTGCTAAACAGTGTATCATTTTCCTTTTCTCCAATATCGTTAAATTATATGGACTTCTAGTTTATTAATATTTCCTGTTTTAAAATATTTCACTGAAGCACGAATCTGAAGCACTTATTGATTTATACTTGTAGCTTTAAATAAAATTAAAAAATACTTTAAACACTTAAGTATTCATGTGAAAATTCCAAGCCAATTTTCCCTTTTCATACGTTAACATTTATCACTTGACCTTCCATTTGACTAGTACTGATTAAATTCTCTATTACCTGTGACATTTAAGCTTTATATCTGAAAAGAATCTGTCATAAATTAGGCCGTGAAAAGTATAAATAATCATTCATAGCTTATATTTATTAAAAACCTTACCTTGGGAAATTCGTGTGCATAATTAGGGTGAAATATGCATTTTGTGAAACTACGTGACAGTTTTAGCGAAAGAAGATAGAAATTTGTGATACTTTTCATTCTAATTTTCTGAGTTATATCTCTTATAAGATAAAAGGTGTTTATACTAAGTTTCCCCTTTCAGCTTTTTTTCAATATAAATTTATGGAAAGTAAACTTCATTTATAAAAGTAAACGACAATTTTCGTCACCAAAGTTATTTAAAATTTTTTTTGGACTGAATTTCTTTTGCATTGTGTTATCAGTCTATAATCCCACATCTATATAGTATATAAAACAGTTCCGTGACTGACTGACTGACAGATAACGCACAGACCAAACCGCTGGACCTAAAGGAATAAAATTTTGCATGGCGATTCTTCTTATAGTATAGGGATGTACTAAGAAAGATTTAAAAAAAATTCTTCTTAGATTTTTTTAAATTGAATTTTAAGCTGTTTTTGTAACATTTTTTTAAAGTTTGCATTTAAAATAATAACCTGAGGGCTATAAAATTTATATCAGGAGAAAGATCATAAAAATTCCTGTAAAATGAAATCTTTTTCGAATCTTTACCTCCATTTTCTGATTTTTAGTGAATTTTTAAAGATTAATTTTTTGAATTTAATTTATTAAATGCTGATCACAAAATTTCTTTTCTTTTTTTGTGATACTTTAAATAAATTTTTCGTCACGTGCATAACAACGAAATAAATTGACAAAAAAAATTTCAGGTAGTCTCTTCTAACAAAACTACCGCGGGTTACTAAGTAGGATTACTTATCGTTGCTTACCTCTCTTTTTTTAACGCATTTTGGTCATTTTCTGTTTAACTGTTTACTTCTATTGGGTTTGACGCGCTACCAAAATTATTACTCGCGACGAACTCTGATTTTTTTTTCTTTCTGGAGGACCGTTATTGAGGAACGTAATCCTACGTTAAAAAATACAGTAAATGATAAAAATTAAGCATTAGACTAATTGAGATAGAAGTAACTTAATAAGAGTTCTTAATCTTAGTTCTTAAGATTAAGAACTTAATTCAAATTAATTAAGCATTTAATTCTCTAAAAAACAATTTCATAATTTTTTCATTGTAATTATCCTAAAATGTACTCCGTAGCGAAGCAAGGGTATTCAGCTAATTTTTACATACTATTGCACCCATGCTATTTCTACATTATTTTTATTTTTCCTTTTTCATTTGCTTCTTCTAATTTTGATATATTAAGGAGACCATGAAAACAACAAATGAAAAATATATCACTGCGAATCGAAAGGTTAAAATAATGTGGTATTATTACTACCACCCCACGGATGAATGACGTTATATCCCTAGAGTTGAAGTGATACCCTATTATTTCACTACACGAGGGAAAAATACCGTATCACTGCCACCACAAAGATGGAATAGCGTGCTATCAGTCACCATTCTGTTGAATACCGATGTATCACTGCCACCACACGATGAAATAATATGCTGTCACTAAAGAAAGGACTATTTTAAGAAAAATTATTTGAATAGGATCATGACATTTATTTTGAAACGGGTTGAGTTTAGCGAAAATTATAATGAAAAGAAAAGAATTCAGAATCTTTTAAAATCGAAAAAAAACCGCTAAATCTTCCGAAATACTTTGAGCAACTAGTACAAGGTGCTTTAAAAACCCACTCATTTTTACTCGGATGATTTCTTAAGGTCGAGAGCCATAAAATTGTTTGAAGGAGATGTTTGAAATTCAGTCCTTTCTTTAGTGATTAGTAGTTAGTTCTTAATGTGGTATTATTACTACCACTACACAGTTGAATGACGTTATATCCTTAGAGTTGGATTCATGGAATTCAATTATCATGGAAAGAAAAAAAATTCAGAATCCTGAAAATCGAAAAAAAACCTTCTAAATCTTCCGAAATACTTTGTGCAACTAGTACCAGGTGCCTTAAAAATCCGCTCATATATACTCGGATGATTTCCGAAGGCCGAGAGCCATAAAACTGTTTGGAGGAGATGTTTGAAATCCAGTGTCTTGTGCAATAATCAATGCGTTCTCTGGATTCATTTCCAAAGATCCTTAATTTATAGGTTGCCAAATATGATAATGCTATGTATAAGAAGTGTTGTGAAGCTATGTACAACAAGATAACGCTATGTATAAGAAGTGTGTTCAAAACTGTAGGGGCGCGGTGGCCCAGTTGGCAAGAGCAGGAGGCCAGTTATCTGAACTCCCCCGGTTCGATGCTCGTCGCTGCAAATCCACCCCCATGTTCACTAATGGTGGCCGGGGCACGTAAAATAGGTCGTATCTGCCATGTCCTCCAAGTTTTCAAATTTGCCTCTGGACGTGCGGGGTCAAGTATTCCCGTCTCGTCACTTGACTCGCTTCAAAATTACAGGACCAGTCATTTAGCCAAGTCGGATTCCGACCCTCGTGGTGCTAATTCAAAACAGGAGCCACCCCTTTCAGCCCAATAGCCTATTACGACCTGATGAATGGAACCTCCAAATAGGGGGCATTAGCAACAACAACAGAAGTATTGTTTTCATTTTCGGATGCGAGATATTTGGAGAGGTATTTTAATATCTCTCTCTCTCTATATATATATATATATATATATATATATATATATATATATATATATATATATATATATATATATATATATATATATATATATATATATATAAAACAGTTCCGTAACTGACTGACATATAACTCATAGACCAAACCGCTGGCCCTAAAGGGTTGAAATTTTGCATGGCGATTCTTCTTATAGTGCAGGGGTGCAATAAGAAAGATTTTTGAAAAATTCTTCTTAGATTTTTTTAATTAAATTTTTAATCTGTTTTTGTAATATTCTTTTAAGTTTGCATTTAAAATAATAATTTGAGGGTTATAAAATTTATATCACGAGAAAGATCATAAAAATTTCTTTAAAATGAAATCTTTTTCGAATTTTTACCTCCCATTTTCTGATTTTTGGTGAATTTTTAAAGATTAAATCTTAGAATTAAATTTATTAAATGCTGATCAAATGATTTCTGTTTCTGGTACTTTAAATAAATTTATCGTCACGCGCATAACAACGAAATAAATTGACAAAAAATATTTTTTTTCTTGCTGATGCGGAAGACGATTGGACATTATCCAAAAAAATATTAAAATACAGTAAAAGAAATGTTCTTCAAACTGTACTATATTAACTGTACTATATTCTTTAGTATGTTCTATTAGATTTAATTTGAATATTTTCTTCTACATTATTTTGTCTATAAAAATAGCCATTACGATTTTTTATAAATATATTTTTTTTGTTTTTTTACATCAATTGCATACATTGATCGCTGTATTATATATATATATTTATTTATTTATTTATTTATTTTGGCATTAATTGCATACATTGACCATTGTAGTTAATTTGAATGTACTCCGTGGCGAAGTGCGGGTTTTCAGCTAGTATAGTATAAACTGAAAAGAGCTTAATAATTTTATCTTTTTTCAATCATTGTTTACAGTTTATGACTCTAGAGTGAAGGGGGGGGGGGCAAGACAGATACGCGAACTGTTACCAGATAAATTCAAAACTGACGATAAAATCCTGAGGAGGAAAAAAAAATAGAGTAGTAACAAGAATGAAACAACTTTTTCACCATTGCAGAATTTCCCCTTAAATGCTTTTTTTTTTTACTTAATTGAAAGTAGGAAAACTTAGTTGTAAAAAATCTTACTATCAATTCACATATGCTAATTGTTATTGGTCGCTTAGTTGTCATTAACAACATCGCTAATTGTTATTGGTAAATTTGAAAAAAATCTTTTTTTTTCCAATGAGATAGGCACGTGTCTGGAGACATTCGTCATACACCGTGAATTTGTTGGCTTCTTCATTATGGGAACACCATTTAGATGAGTCAACATTGCTCCCTATGTGGGTGCTACCACAGTTTAGACCGAAAATCCCCAGGGGCGGCATTTGTTTAAAAGAAATATAGAAGTGAGGAAATGACTTAAAATATAACTTCAGAACGTTTACATAGATATCTTTGCAATATATGTCAGTTACTAAATGTCTTCTATTTCTATGTGATTTCTTTTCTTACAAAACTTAATTTTAGATGGCTTCTACTGGTAATTTTGAGGTGAATAACTTCTGCGTCACAGCTGTTACTTAAATAAACAAGCAAAAAAATAACAGCTTCTCGGATACGCGTCATATCTCTGGAGCAGTGGTCAGGGCCTTTTTATCGCATGGGCAAATCGGGACTTTGCCCAGGGCCCCCTGATGCCAGGGGGCCCCAAAACCCCCTTGGTGCATTCACCTAGTACTTCTAATAGTATGTATAGCCCATGGATAGTTATTATTTTTATAAATGTTCGTAAGTGGGGGGCACCCAAATAGCATCTGCCCAGGGGCCCCCAGCATTCATAATCGGGCCCTGGCAGTGGTTCTTAACCGGGGTGTGTGAGCATCCCTGGGGTTGCGAGAGAGCATTTATAGGGGTGCGAGAGAAGGTTCTAAATTTTTAATAAAAATCAGAAATTGAGTGAATCATTTGACGAACACTTTTCCATGGGAAATATAAGTAAAATTAATAGGGGGATACTCAATCCATTTTTGTTTGACCTAATTTCAATGGACGACAACGTTTTATTAAAAGACGATTATGGTATAGGGTCGGTATATAGGCCGGAGAATAAAGATATAACAAAAATGATCGTACAAAAAAACGTCGAATTATACTAACCCTGATACCAACAATAACCCAAGGCAGTTCGTCATCTAGCTAGAAGGAAAAAGGGCGAGAAAACCTGGGACTTCATTCCCATAATAAGTGACACTACAAGTGAATGAGATGGTTAAAAAAAGGAGAGTTTATTATGCGTTAATTAGGGCTATGGAATGGACACGTGGTCGATTCAAAGAAGTTAAAAAAGCTAAAGGAACAACGTTAAACATGGGGAATTAAATTAAGAAGTTAAACCAGGAGACATATTAATTTAGTTAGAGGAGAGAGAGACGGAATACGAATGGACTAGAAGAAATCTTGTCGACTTGTAGCTTGACATGCAGCGCCTAAACCAGGTGCTGACGACGGGTCACCACCATACTGGACGTAGCGGGTAGAAGTGCCGTATTTCGCTTCAGAACTCAACATGTCAGGCTGGGCTGCGCAGAGCCTCGTAAACACGTTCGCCGCGCAGGCTCTCTCCTTACTCCAGTTACGGTCAGCGCGACAACGAAATCACCGCTGTTACTACGCACGTGTGACCAGGGAGCGTTCAGAGTAGAATAAGGTGCTTGCTGAAGTTGACTTAATGCGTTCTTGCAAATCTCACACCGGGCGCGAGCATAATTCGCACATCCCATATCACATCTCTCTCGTGGGACAGAAAAAAAAAGAGAAAAAAAAATTCACTACGTTACGGGGAGTCTTTGAATTGACCACTTACCATAAATACATGGGGGAACAAAAATCAGGTTCACCAATACCTGTGCAAATCAAAAATTATTTACTCAACACACATTAACAGTAGCCGCAATACATCACTCTAACTCTTGAACAGAATTCAATATTGACACTATACAATTTTGCAAAAACAATCTTGCAATGGACCATTCTCTCAAAAAAAAGTTTTTTTAGTTACATACATTGTTTTGTGCTTATCCATCATCTAATGAATCAGAAAGTCGAGCAACTTACAACACATTCCCATTAAACAGTCGAAATGGAGCAGTTGTCATATTAGACTGACAATCAGACCTTACATATCAAAAGTTCCTACCTAATCAGGTAAGTCTGCAAACCTACATTCTGGATTCATTAGATTTATCTTCATTCAATAACATTGCATAATGTCTGACAATTATGCACCAGCATAATTCTTATTAACACATCAATTCATATCTCATTCCAACGAATCATGACTTACACAACTTCTTAATAACAAAAGCACAATTCAAATTATTTACACGCATTTTCAAAAACAAAGGCTTACTTAAAACCACAGACATATTCAAATCAAAAAAGCCTATTCAAAACAAAGAAATGCATATTCAAAACTAAAGGTGTATTCAACACACAATGTATATACAAAACAAAAAGGTCAATTCAACACAAAAGGTATATTCAACACAAAGGATCCTTTTTAAATTTCACCTTTTGTCACATCACTTCATCTTATATTAGGTCAGCTGACTCAAATTTCAAAAAAAAAAACTTCATATCTTCCACTCAATATTTTACACAAAAAAATTAAATCAAGTCAAATCACGTCAATTTTTCTTTTTATGGTATACCAACATTTGTCATAATTAAGTGCGCGCATGAGACTAGTTAATTGCATACTCAAGCCACTAGCTAATTGTTTACTTGTTAATTGTTCACTTGTTAACAGTTTACATATTAATTGTCTACTTAGGATACTAGTTAATTATACCCTTGTTAACTGTCCACTTATGACACTAGTTAATTGTACACTTGGCCAAGATTTAAAAGTTACTATTACATTTATGCAAGAACAAGAACCAAAAAAAAAATAGTGACACAATAATGAGTACACATGACTCTAGTTCAAATTGACATATTCGGGATACAAGCATACACACAACCAAGAGGTAAGGCTCAATAGTAGAGATTTAAAATTTATGAACTTCATACCAAGTTTTACTCTTGCAACCAAAAATTATTTAAGTTAAATTCAATGTAACTACTATTATTTACCACTTATATTACTGATTATTACTGTAGGAGAAATATAGCTTATCTAATTACAAAGCAAGGGATAATTTGGAATAATGAGCATCTTAAGGTGTAACATAACATATCCATCAAGTTACATGTAAATAAACTCAATACCCTAGGAATATCAAGATTTACAATGCACACACAAAGAGAGTTGATCAGGCTATCTCTGTTGATGTTTACATTATATACACAATGTAGAAAAACAAATCATCATATTAATCTTTTAACAAAAACACTGCATACTCTAGGTACGACTTCTCAAGTTATACCTAGGAGCAACAGGTGAAGCGGGCAAATTTTGATTAGGCAGGTTTAAGTAAGATGCTCTGGGCGGAAGCAAAAGCAACCTATTTACATGGACTATGAACTCTTTTGCAGACGCATTTTCCGCAAGACGAATGAGATAGTCTACACCAGAGACACATTTTACTACAACAAAGGGACCGTCATACTTAGGCTTATATTTCTCCTTGCCTTTCAAATAGACTAAATCACCAGTTTTAAATTTTCTAAGTTTTGATTTCTCTAACTGCCTCGCCTTTTGTGTTACCTGGTGTGTTTGGAGCTTGTCATACACAAAGTCATACATTTTAGTAACACTTTTAAACATGTCCTCAATGTATGAAGACTTATCTAGTTGATTCAAAGTTACATCAGCATGGAACGTATCAAACAGTAAAGATAGAGCTCTCCCAAATTGTATTGCATTAGGTGACAAATTAGTTGTACTGTGCACAGAAGCATTGTACACAGCCTTATGAAGAAGAACAGCATATTTAAATTCAATGCCACTCTCAGTTAAAGATTTTATAGAAGTTTTAATTGATAAATTTACTCTTTCTGACACAGAATTAGCTTCAGGATGTCCCGAGCTAGTATGAATTAATTTTATACCTAAAAGTTCATTAAATTTCTCAAAACATTCTGCAGTAAACTGGGTGCCTAAATCTGTCAAGATCAACGAAGGACGCCCATAGGTTGTGATGTACCATAAGAGGTTGTCAACCACCCCTTTAGACATGAGATTCTGTAAAATACTCATCTCTAAGTGCCTAGAGAAGTGATCAACAAAAGTAAGAATGTGCACACCATTGCTAAAAGGACCAACAATATCCATCGATATAAATTGGCCAGGAGCATAAGGAATTACAGTTGATTGGAAAGGAGCAGGTTTAACTGAATGAGGCTTATTTTTAAAACATTGTGCATGAATTAATGAAATTTATGGTGTCGGTATACATTCCAGACCAATAATACTTATTGCATAAAAAATTATAGGTTTTACATATTCCTAAATGAGAAAAATGTGCAATACTTAAAATTTTAGCTTTTAAATTTTGGGGAACAATAATTTTCGCATCATTCATATATTCACTATTGTCCTTCAAAAACATTAATAATTTAGTTTCAGGATGAATAAAATATTTAGTATTATCATCAATAGAAATTGGATTTTCAGTAATACCGTTATAGATTTTACCAATTTTCTTATCATTTAACTGTTCTTTTAGTAGAGTTGCAGTAGAAACTTCATTTACACCATCATTGTCATTAACATTTACACTCATATTATTGCAGTTATAATTTATATGCATATCAGCATCATTACTATTACTTATATTAACATCACTGTTCAAAATATTATCATTATTTACACAATTTTCACTACTATTGCATGCATACCTGTCATCAATTATTATATCACTTAAATCAGTATTAGTATATGAGTCAGTGTTATTATCATCATGCACAGACAGATCATAGTTACCTCCACTGTTGTTATAATTATCACCTTGAGCCATCACATGCTGACAGAACTCCTCATCATCGTTGTTAATGATTTCAGTGGGCAATACAGCATTTTCTTCCACAAGTAAAGGATTTTTGTCGAGTGACTCGCTATTCCTGTTGAAGTTCTCCCTAGATAGATAGTCAGCCAGGACATTTTCTTTCCCAGGAATATGCTGAAACACAAAACTGTACTCGCTCAGCTCATTGAGCCATCGAGTTGTTATATCTGCTGGTGACTTTGTGCGTTTATAAAATTCTAACGGCTTGCTGTCTGACAGAATTACAAATTCCCTGTTATAAAGATAGAATTTAAATGCTAAAATACCTTTTACAATTGCCATGAGTTCTAATTTCAGGGCTGAATACCTTTGTTCGGTTTTAGATAGAGCCTTACTGAAATAAGCCACAGGATACCTTTCTCCATTATGCACCTGCATAAGAGTTGCAGCAATTGCTACCTTGGAGGCATCAGTGTTTAGAACAAAAGGCAGTTCGAAATTTGGCTGCTTAACAAAAGGTTTCGAAAAGAAGGTGTCTTGCAATTTTTTAAATGCAGACTGCTGATTTTGTGTCCATATGAATGCAGTTCTAGGTGACGTTAATTTTAGGAGGGGATTAATTAGGTTGGCAAAGTCATTAATTAAATGCCTATAAAAGGAGCATAAACCAATAAATCTTTTAAGCTGCTTAGGATTAGAGGGAGTTGGAAAAGAAGTAATTTTATAAACATTAGAAGTTATAGGCTGGACCGTATTCTCAGAAATTTTGAAACCAAGATAATTGATGGTAGAGGTATGGAATAAACATTTTGAAGCCGAAAGAGTAAGATTGTATTTTTTAAATACATTAAAGATACTATTGAGTTTATCTACCATCTCATTAAATGAATTAGCACCAACTATCATATCATCCTGATAAGCAAAACATCCAGAAACACCAATTTCCTCTATTAAAGTATCCATTAAGGATTGAAAAGTGGATGCAGCAGTTTTTAAACCAAACACTAAGCGCTTATAACAGTAAGTACCCCAGGGAGTTGTAAAAGATAACTTATCCTGCAGTTCTTTTGGTAGATGTATCTGGTGATACGCATTAGACAAATCGAGTGTAGAAAAAAATTTGTACTTTGCTACATTAGCAATAATTGTCTGAATCTTAGGTAAAGGATACGAGGAAGGTAATATCAACTGATTCAGTAATCTTAAATCCAAGGCAAGCCGAAATTTTTGTTTTCCTGAACCATCATCCTTCTTTTTGACTAAAATCATGGGACAGGCCCAAGCAGAAATATTGCGTTTTATTATATTCGCTTCTTGTAATTGAGCAAGCTGTTCTTGAGCTTCATTCTGAAGACTCTGAGGAACAGGGAATGGCAAAGTTTTAACTGGGAAATTAGATTGAAAATTAATTTGCGGTTCTACTAGATCAGTATGACCTAATGTAGATAGTGACTTTGAAAAAATTATATCATGATTGGCCAAAAGTTTCTGTAATTTAAGTTTTTCCTCAACACGTAGATGTTTTAAATTAAAGTCATTTAAACAAAATTCAGCTTTCCTTTTACTTAAAGTTTCCTTAGAGGCTTGAATTAAATTTACTTGTTCACTATTATCACAACTATTACATGGGGATTGGGAACTACACTCACTCTGCATATCAGAAATCTCAGACAAAGTACCAATTAACATATCTTTGTTTAAATGAACCACATGATTTGAATTATTTACTATTGGAATGAAAAATTTACTATTGCATTTATTATGTTTAATGTCACTATTGAAAACAGACTCACTTATGTGAATATCAGCTTTAGTAACCTTTGGTTCAAATAGAAAACATGTGTCATCAGGACACTCACCACAAGTTACGCTTGCATAACAAGATGCTTTAGGAGGAATCTTACATTTTTGTAACAAATATACAGAATACTCATTACAGGAATTTTTATCATCTCTGCTATTGCTATTAGAATCATTTACCACAGTTACATTAACACTTTCAGGTCTATTACTAACATTAATTTTCTTTTTCCTTTTCTTACGTTTACTCTTATTCTTATTTACTTCAACATGACTATTGTGATTGCTAGATTCATTACCGTTAAGAGGAAGCACATATTTATCATACTTAAGACAGTTACCTGAAATATCTAAAATTAAATTATACTTCTTAATGAAGTCATACCCAATGATCCCTTCGAAAGAGGAAGTTTCATCCAGACTTATGGTGTAAAACACATGATTAAAAAAATGTTTATTAATCTTGAAGGTAAATTTTATACAATTAAAGAATTTTACAGTTGAATTCACTGTTGTGATGGTTACATTATTTGCAATGTTCTTATAAGTTATATGTTCTTTAATTTCTCTAAACTTATCATCCGAGATAAGGGAAATTGACGATCCTGTGTCTACCAGACATGTTACAGTTTCTTTTCCACACTGTATGTTCAAATGTGGAAGAGAGGACTTTACTTTTAACACGTTGCATATAACCTGATAATCAATATCACAAGTCTGAGTGCTATTATCTATACAGTTACTATTGTCACAATTTACATTATTAGGTATGTAGTTATAAAAATCACCTTCACAATTATATACATTATTTTCTGGACACAAAGACAGTTGTTGATTAGCAGTACCTACATCACTGCCACATGCAGTACTGGACATTAGTTTCCCGACACATTGTTATATCTTGGAGTGAAGGTAGCAGCATTCCGATTCAGATTACTATCCATTCCACGGTGATAATTACCACCTCTGCTACGACGTGAATTCTGCTGACTACCCCTATTCATGCGATTCCGCTTAAGAAAACACCTCGCCTCGACATGCCCTACCTTGCGGCAGAAAAAGCATCTTACTCGGCTAGGTCTACTCCGAAAAGTGCGGCGCTCAGAATTTCTAGGGTTATCTGCAGGAGTGCGTGAACGCTCGTCGCTTAAGGCAAGATTCGTATCACGTTCAGTGAAATTAATAGATTCTACTCTCTCGCTTTGCAGATTTTCTAATTTCAACTCCAATTTATTCAATTTCTCTAGAATTGCATTGTCAGACATATTGTTCGTACTACCTACTGCAAATTTTGAAGAGCTAGCCAATGTGTAACAATTATTTAACTTCTCGGCACATTTTAGATTTTCATCAAAACAGTTACTCTTCAGCTCATACAGTTTAACCTTAATTTCGTATGGCATAGCATCAATGAATTTTACTATCTTAATCTGCTCTAGGGCAGTTTCGTCTTTTACATTTGAGTACATTTTCCTCGTGGCTACATCAAGTCTGTGAGCAAATGACACAATTGACTCATCAGCTTCGAGTTTTAGCGAATTATAGTCATAACTTAAATTTCTACAATTTTTAGTGAAAAAGGAGCAAAATTTCTTCTTAATTACACTGAATTCAGGGTTCTTTTTTAATTCCGGTGACTGAATATACAACCGTAATGCAGCACCCGACAATTTAGATTTTAAGAATAACACCGCCTGATCGTTTGACCAGCGATTGACGGAGATTAAGTCCTCTATTTGTTCAAAAAAGAACTCGACCAGCTCTGAGTCTCCATCGAAATTTGGAACATGAATATTTAGAATATTATTTGATGCTTGTGCGGACATTTGCGTCGAATGCACAGCATTTGAACTTACAGATCTTCTACTCATATTACTACACAATTTATAAACACAATTTCACTAAATTTACAGCAATACACTATGACATACACTCAAGTAATTAAAAAAAATATACCAAAACAATATCACTCACCCATTTGATGAACACATGAAACAAAATAGTCAAAATCATAAATTAAGCAACAGAAAAAACGAAAGAAAAAAATAACACGTGCTGATTGCAAATATTAAAATAAAAAAACCAAGTCTCTCGCTCCTTAAAGCTAGAAGGCAGTTCAAAATCAACTTATGGTCGCGGTACCAAGTTATGGTATAGGGTCGGTATATAGGCCGGAGAATAAAGATATAACAAAAATGATCGTACAAAAAAACGTCGAATTATACTAACCCTGATACCAACAATAACCCAAGGCAGTTCGTCATCTAGCTAGAAGGAAAAAGGGCGAGAAAACCTGGGACTTCATTCCCATAATAAGTGACACTACAAGTGAATGAGATGGTTAAAAAAAGGAGAGTTTATTATGCGTTAATTAGGGCTATGGAATGGACACGTGGTCGATTCAAAGAAGTTAAAAAAGCTAAAGGAACAACGTTAAACATGGGGAATTAAATTAAGAAGTTAAACCAGGAGACATATTAATTTAGTTAGAGGAGAGAGAGACGGAATACGAATGGACTAGAAGAAATCTTGTCGACTTGTAGCTTGACATGCAGCGCCTAAACCAGGTGCTGACGACGGGTCACCACCATACTGGACGTAGCGGGTAGAAGTGCCGTATTTCGCTTCAGAACTCAACATGTCAGGCTGGGCTGCGCAGAGCCTCGTAAACACGTTCGCCGCGCAGGCTCTCTCCTTACTCCAGTTACGGTCAGCGCGACAACGAAATCACCGCTGTTACTACGCACGTGTGACCAGGGAGCGTTCAGAGTAGAATAAGGTGCTTGCTGAAGTTGACTTAATGCGTTCTTGCAAATCTCACACCGGGCGCGAGCATAATTCGCACATCCCATATCACAACGATCTTATCGCAATACGAGCTAATGTACGTATTGAAATGGAATTGGAAAAACTGGACTTAGAACAGTTCTGGTGTACGCGGTTAGAACTTTATCCAGAATTTGCAAAAGCACCATTAGAGACACTTTTGCCATTTGCCGCCACCTATCTTTGTGAAATGAGTTTTTCATCACTTTTACAAATCAAAACAAAAGCCAGAAATCGCTTAAATGCATCTGAAGACTGAAGTGTGGCTCTTTCAAAAAAGAGCCTCGTTTTAAAAGAATAATTATGAACAAACAACAACAACGTAGCCATTAAAAATGTAGATATTGTTTTATATGTAATAATATAGTATATTTTAAATGTATTAATTTTTTTATGCAACAAATAAATAAATCTTGCAATAAATGTCTTTTCCTAAATAAAAAATAGAAACATTTTTCAGTGGGATGCGAGAGCTTATTTTCAGATTCAAGGGGGTGTTGACTATTTAAAAGGTTAAGAACCACTGCTCTAGACTTACCATAAATCATAATAAATGCCTACTATATCTTCGTATAGAACCACAACACAATAATTATAAAATTAACGAATTACTTATAGTACAGGATTCTTATTCAAATGAAATTAAAGTGTATTTCTTAGAGAATAAGAAATGTGAAAACAAACAGCCTCCATTTTGTTATTTTGATCATTTATAAGACCTTTTCTGCCAACATATACCGTAAACATTTTAATTAACTACAAACACTAAAATGTTTCACTTTACGCCCGCCTTACTACAAATTGTTTTCTTAAAGAAAAAACTTAAACGTTTTATCGTGAATGCTTATTTTACATCTAATATTCGAAATATTGAATGGGATATTTGCGTGATTGACTGAAGACCATTTTGATTCTGGGCGGTAATGGTCAAAGAAATCTAAAGCCTTCGATTTAACATAAAATCATTGTAGGAAAAGAACTTATATATTATGAATGGCAGTCTTTGTTTCCGTTGTACTACAGGTAAATTGCATGACTGTTTTTGACCTCATCTACAAACAAAATTCAACACTAAACTGCTTGTCTCTCAGTATTATTCATCACCATGCTAGCAAAGTTATTTTGGTTCTTTTTTACCTCAAATCATCCAAAATTAGAGCCGAGAGGGTAAACCATTTTTTTATTATATAGATAGATAGATATATATTTATAATTTTTTGGATGCATGTGTACCAACAATTTTAAAAACAATATCTCTTGATGTGCTAACGTGCTTGCAAGCTAAATTAGTTTGGTTTGGAGCGCTACGGTCAGCTTTTTGCTACACGAGGGCAAATTAGACCGACACCTACAGTTTAAAGCCGATTCCGAACGGCTACAAACATCCAAGACAACAGTGGGACTCGAACCCACCGGATCGGAACCGAATGTCAGCGCCCTAGCCATTCGGCCATCACCTGGCGCTAATTAAATTAATAAGGGAAGAGAGAAAACTTTTAAGATTAGTATTATTTATATCAAATTTTTAGTGACATTAACAAACGAATATTAACAGAGACATCTATTTGGCATAAAATACGCAATATGAAATGAATATCAGTTATTCATTGATGGGATTTTTGTTGTTGAATACTTCACACAATACTTCATATGAGTTCACATTAAGTCCTTTTAACCCTCAAACCGGTACAGTGGAGGTGGGATCCGAAACAAGGGTGTGTCTTCTCTCTCCTATGCGCTCCCCTCTCATTGCAAGAGATTGAGTTGACAAGGAACCCTACCAGATGGACTTACTAGACCAACCTAATAGATATAAATGCGAGTGTCTTTGTTGAAAAACATTATTCATGATCACTAGACATTTTTTATATTTTTTTATTTTCGATTTTTAAAATTTTTTATTTCGATTTTTAAGGCCAAAAATGTCAGTATATATTATTTTTTCCATTTTTGTGCTGAGAAAGTTCTAAAACTAGGTTGACTAAATTGCATATTAGATCTAATATATGTCAAACCACTGTACCGTTTGAGGGTTAAGTTACATGTTAAACTGGATTCATATGTCAGACGAAGGCAGGCCCTGATTTTCCATTAGACCCGGTAGGCCCGTGTCTAGGGGCCCCCGAATGTTGGGGGGGGGGGGGGCAAAAATAATTTTTATTTTAAAATAAAGGAAAAAATTCCAAATTCAATTTTTTTTAATTTTACCTTTTTTAATAGCAATTTTTTTATATGTCCTTTCAAATTTGATTGATTGATTGATTCTTCATATGTATAGTTATAGGTATAGTTCATCATATCTATGTTATAGTGTATATAAGGGAATAATAAGTTTTTCTCGTTGCATTGTATTGGTGTTTTAATGAAGTTAATATGTTGTATTGCTTTTTGTTATTTGATAATGTTCTAGGCTTTTGCGCTTCAAATAGCCAATTCTTCGTAAAATGGTACTTTCACAATGATTCATGATTATTTTTTTGTGTGTCAATTTTGGAAATTTTACGCCCACATCAGTGTTAGGGAGCCCCCATCCCGAGTTGTGCCTATAATCCAGAATTTTCTAAATCGGGCCCTGGACGAAGGTCCCCCAGCGGCAACAATATCACTGCTATAAACAAGGTACGTACGTACTGAATAACACGTACGTACAGAATAAATATTTAACGACCGTATTTCTTGACATACATTTGTCCATATTTTTTTTGTCGTATTGAAAGTGAACCGAGGTTGGGATAAGGCTTATATCCACCGTCTTTGCATTTCGGGCCTCCACACACATCTGAACTAATATATGCAATACCATTGATTTCCGAGTTATTCATTCACGTCATTGATAAGATGTAAAATCTTAAGGCATATAAAAGTTATCACAATTTTAAAAATTTGACCTTCAGTAGCACATTAATTTTAAACATTTTTTATTTTGAAAGTCTGTCCTTTTCTATTAACGGTTTAATTATCGGCAATACAGTTTTATTTTTTTTCTTCTACTATTCTGCCATACTGATAAAAGCAAATTTCATCAGCACGGGAAATTGTATCAAAAGTTCCAAACTCATACCTCCATCAGTCTAGGAATATGAAAAAAATATAATATATGGGTTGAAAGTACTAATCATGAAGGATTATCCACCACGAGACACAAGGAAAGAAAAAAAAGAGAGTGCGAATGAGTAATAGTTACAACGTTGATATGGCGGCAATAAATGATTGTCTAGCAAATTTCGAGGACACGAAGATATGTCAGTGTTAAAAGAAGTAAAGTCTGTTAGAATTTCTTAGTCAAATAATCTTAATGGGAAGAAATTATGCTCCTTCCTTCATGCTTTATGCGCATACACATCTACATTCGATTTGGCTTGAGGAATAAGGATTAACATTTGCTATAAAATAATTCTGAATTTGGGTATTTTGAATATTTTCACCCTTTTCAACCTGTAGTTTCTTGCATAGGGCCCTGATTACAGAAAACCATAAGACTTTTTAATGTTCAGAATACTTATTTTATGGGAACTCCCTATTCAGAATGGTAAGTTGGGGTAACTGGGCCATAGATTTTTAACTTTTTTATATACTACACTTTTAACACATTAAAATTATATTAACATGTATAATTTTCAAAAATCTTTACATGCATTTTAGTAAGTCTTAGGGAGTCTGTTTAAGCTATGCTATTGATTTTTATTATATATATATTATATATAAATATTGTATATATTTTTAAATACAGGTGGTCCCAGTTCTCCTGATAAATGGGGTAAATGGACCCCCAGGTATATTTATCATAAGAAACAACAGAATCTGTGACTGGGTAACTGGGTCCAATGCTTGTATATCTAGAAAAAAAAATTCTACCCCCATTTAAAAATTATTTTTCAAAGCAATTACCAGTGTTTTAAGATAGATTGTTCCGAACATCGGAAAAAAAATAATAACACACAGACTGGAATTTCCACCGAATATATAAAGGAAATATCTGGGAGGGGATGGCCCAGTTACCTCATGGGCCCAGTTACACCAACTTACATTACATTTTAATCACCTTTTTAACAGAAATTTTTAAAAAATATCATATACAGACGCACTCTGGTGTTCAACACTTTATGTTCAGTCATATTTTCAGCAGTTTCTCACAGGAACACTCTGGATGGATATCAAAAAAGCCTACTAACAGAACCCCGTAAAGTACCGAGAAGGAAAAACTTCCTTTACATCGATTCAAGAAACTTGATCCAGAAAACAACTACACTGAAGTAAAATGCCCAAGGGGGAAAAAAGGAGGTTTCGTTTTCAAGAAGGATAGGACACCATAAACAGCGAAATATGCTTTGCCGGGGCTGTCCGTATATACAGAAGGTCGTTCGCACTTTATGGAAACGATTTTGATAGTTAAGTTTTATGTATAAATGTCGTATTTTTTGTGACAATTTGCTTCTGTAGGATAGCCATGGTTCTTGACAGTAGCCCTAGCTCGAATTTTCCATGAAAGTTAACTTTTTGTTAGTACTGTCATGTTCATAACACCCCATTCTTCTTGGACCGTTTTCCAAAGTCCGTTCAGGTGTTCTTGGATGCCGTTTTCCTAAAGCTCGTTTTAATAAACCGAAAGCGCAAAAGTCCATTGGTGAAGCGTCAGGTGATTTTACAGTTATTTCATTAAATGGGATACACTTTATTCCTGTTTCTGATTCTTTCTTTGTTAAATAAGCGGCAGTTGATTTAGACGTGTGACTAGAGGTTTTGTCCATATAAAGCTCAACTTTATCTATGTCCGTTCCATATAAGGCTGGAATTTCTTCTTCAAAAATTGGCTCTAAGATATTCTGCTGATAGTAGAGTGAATTAACTTTGGCTTTACTTGAGACTTTTTTTATCTTTAATTTGCCGTTGTAACAAAATCCTGCAACTATCATGAATCCCTTTGGGAACTTTCCTGTACACTGATTAAGCCATTTCATACGGTGATTCCCGTCAGTTGAGCAATAGAAAATTGATATTTTTTATTACAGCCTGTTAAATACACCCATGCCTTCAAGTGTTACCACAAATTTCCATTTTTCAGCAGCTATGTGTTTTTCATATAATTTTCTACAATTTTTTTTTCTTACAGCAATATGCTTTGGCAAAAGCTGATGAAATTTTGGTTTAAACATCTTTTTTAACTTCAAATCTTTATGAATTATTTTACTGTGCCATAAGACATTCCTAGTTTCGATGCAATGGATCTTTGAGTCGGCGAATTTTCTTTAAGGATCGGAGACTTCCCTTTCTTGATATTTACCTGCGTTCGAACAATCTTAGGATGAGGTTTTGAAGTCACGTTTTCATTTTTACTTTCAGTTAGACTTTTTACTTTCATATTTAATATATTATAAATACATTTTTTTAAATGCCATAACCGCGACTTTTACACCGCTTTATAATTTGATGATACGAATATTTCTCCTCGGAAAACGCAGTTACTTAACCTTCGAGCCATCTATCAATTTTAGCATCCATTTTCAAAATAAATCTTTTATTTTACATTCCTGTCAAGACAAAACAGTACTAGGCGATTATTCTGAAGTTTCCAAGTTTTTATCTCAAAATGCAAACTTCAAAAATAAACTACAAAATTGTTTCCATAAAGTGCGAACGACCTTGTGTAGTATGAGGTTCTCAATAAGTTCATCAAAATAATATCACTGTCTTCTCTGACAATACGTTCCTTAGCTAATTAATCCTTTCTAGAAATATACGAAAATGTTTGATGTCCGGAGACAAGGTTGTCTGCCTGGCTTAGCCAGGTGTTACGTACTTTGAAGTTCTATTCTCCTAAAGGCAATTTCAAAATGCCTAACACCTGACTCCATCAGGCAGACAGCCTCTCTCTCTGAACTTCAAACATTTTCTTGAGGGATTATAAACGTGGCACAAGAGGTTTCTTTTTCTGATAGGAATGAGATTGGGGTAAGATGCTGGACAGTTCTCCCGAAGAATTTTTAGACAGCATATCAGTTATTTATGTTTAGCGTTATTGTTCACAAATACGATCTAGGCGTCAATGGCACTTCGGAATAGACGCACTTGGGAAAGGATTTCTTGGTGACAGCATTGCTCACAGTTTAGAGTATCTCTTTCCAGTATCTGGAGCTTGGTATGTTTATCCCACATAGTTCCTCTGAAAACAAAACTCCTCGTCCGGCATATCCATGCATTTAATCCATGTTTTAGGGGCTCAAGTATGTTTCAAATTAACTCTTCAAATCGATTAACCTTCAGAGTTTCTACTGAAATTGACTTTGCTCTCAAAAAGAGATGCGATTAATACAATACTTTATCGCATTGCCTGATTCTATATCTCGTGTTCGTAACCGGTAAACAATGTCTCCGGTAGACCGGTGATATTGGGATATTGTGCGTTGGCTGTCGAGCAAACTGACCACCATAGTTTTGACGTCTAGCAGCTATGATGCCCCGCGGTCCGGAGTCAGTCTTTCTTGGCCTGTAATGTTTTACCCACCAACTTGTTTTAAATACTGCAAGCATTATTCCAGAATGATACAAGTGCTGCCTGTGAATCGCGCAGGCGTGTATTATTAAGATGCGTATTGTAAACCACTCAGTTGCGGTGAGGATAAAACTTTAATATATGGCCGTCTTGTGCTGTAATGTTATAAATTATTAAAGTGTTGGTCAATAACGTAGTACCTAATTAACAAATCATATAAATGCAAGGAGTTTCTCAAGACCGTTTCCAAAAAGCATTTTTGTAAGATTTGTACAAGCTTTGAAATGACACTGCTAAATTAGTTATCTTTTTAAAATGCTATAAATTGCATGCATTGTTTTTTTTATTCTTTTTTACATTTTATAACGACTACTCTACTACACTCTCTCACATTTCCTCTTTTCCTCACTTAACAAACAAATAACTGAAATAGGATTTTTATACCTCTAAACATTACCCGTCTGAGACATACTACGATTTTGAAAAATGAATACCTTATCTTTAACAAAGTTCTGTTTCACATACTTTCTGTGAAAGTTATACTTCCGTTACTGATATTTTCCCCCGTCCGCTAGAGAGGCTCTTTAACTTTCTCTGTCATTTAAAAATTATACTTATTAATTCCAAAGGCAAATATGACGTCAGTAAAGTTAATCTTATGAACACAATTTATTCCTTTCTGTAAGCCCTTGTGCATCAGCACGAAACTTTAAACTTTTGTTCGAGTTTTAAGTTTGTCAGAGATTGTACTGCCTCTGGAACTTATTTTAAGGCGATTAATACAAACAAATTCAGTTAAAATAAGAAAGGCCGTAAGAGATCTATTCATTTTCAAACGATACTATCACGATATTCATTTTCAAATGGTACTAACGAACTAAATATATTTCATTATATGAAGCACAAACCAAGAGGATTTATACTCTCGTTTAATGTGCCCACGAGAAAATATATTAGGCACCTCCACCTTCGAACTGCTTGTTTGTAACGCCTATAAGAACCTTGTTTATCCCCTTTTATTATCTTACGCTCTTTTCCAGCTTCTCTGCGATCAGTCGACGAGGAATCTAATAAAAAACTAAAAGAGTAAAGTATGTTTTAAAATCATCCTCTAAAGAATTAACAACTGTATTCTCAAGTACTTTATAACAGCTCTTAAGGCCAATAATGCTGTCTACTTCGCAAAGCGGGCAGATAGGAGTTCTTGAAAAACATGTGTCGATGACTATGTAGGTAATCATGTCCACCTAGAAGTCAAAAACGAGTAACTGCATCGAAACATAAAGGGAGAGAGCTTAGGGCTTGATTTTCCTAGACACCCTAGTACTTTGCCGATGCTACTTGCCTGTAGTTGGAAAATCTTTCACTTCTGATGGACTGAGTAAATATATCTTTTAGAGTTACGTAATTGTAAAGTGGGGTTAGGCTAAGGCAACTGGGTTTCAGCCCTAGCCAATTATCAACTTGCCGATTTCCATGTACATACTCGTATATCACAGTAACTCGGGATCCACTGGAGAGCATTTTGGTTCTTCCCTTTTTCAAGGTTGTTTAGTTTCTCATTACATATAGAATTACAAAACTAAAGTCAACGCGGCCACCGTGGTAAGATCTACAATGTCCGTCTGGGTATCTATAAAAAAATTTGTTTTTGTAACAGTTCTCAATTTTGGGAAGTGATCTACAGGCAGCAGAACATCTGCAATCTCTCTGATTTTAAATTCTGGCATGTCTCGAAAAATAACATAATGCAAATGAATATTAAACAGTGATGCATAGAAATAACATCAGCCCACCGACATAAAAAATGTACGCCAGTGATTCAATTGTATTTTCATCAAATCATAATTAACAAGATGATTTCACTGTAATGTAACATTTAAT
This sequence comes from Dolomedes plantarius, assembly GCA_907164885.2. NCBI lineage: Eukaryota > Metazoa > Arthropoda > Arachnida > Araneae > Dolomedidae > Dolomedes > Dolomedes plantarius. The sequence goes on from OU015500.1 coordinate 63,034,562, forward strand.
GTCACTGTTCTATGATCCAATAATATTAAACTTACCATTACATACCATTAACATTTATCAAATTACTGAGCAAAACGTAAAGATTTTATGCTTGAAATATTAGCTGCTTTAGCGGCAAACGATGTTTGGGTACTAAAAATAATTTCATATCAGCTCAATTTTCATATATTTCCACAAAATACCACCATTAAGGTAAAAAAAAATCTCCTACGTCACATATCAAAGTCACCTAGCACCCCTTTAAATATTAATGACCGTTTCTGTGGTCTCTGATGGAGGAATGCAGCCACTTGTTATTCCGTTTGCTTTTCCCGGGACTCAAGTGGTTCCGCATTTAATCAATATTTGTCTAAAGGTGGCTCACAACAGCGTTGTTCTAAAATGCTGTAGCCCCACCTATTGTGTTGTTGCGTGATAAACTTTACAGTCGCCAGGCAACAGTCAAAACAGCGGCGTCCGTGGATGTGAAAAAACTGAATTTCGAGACTATGTTTTTTTGTTTTCGGTACTCTTCGGTCATGCCTAAAAGTATCACATGTCTTTTGGATCGAGGTCAGGGATTTCGTGGCAGGGGAATCTTTAACACGTGATTATAACACGATGTCGATATTGGGGAAATTTTTGTGTTTACCTCGCAACATGAGTAGCTTCAGTTTGGTTTTGCATTTCTCTAAGATGTAAATGGTAGTAAGGGATCGCCTGTTTAGACATTCTGTAATATATCTAGGTAGTTTGAAGATGAACACGCGTCTTGCATACCTGCCATCTTTTACGAGTGTTTTTTTTTACGAAATATATACCATCTCAAACCATAAACTCTATTTTTAAAAATTTTCCCGAATTTGTCTGAATTTTTATAAAATTGTGACAATGTAGCTTAGTCATTTTTGCTTTCCATTTTTTTAATTGTGTAACTTCGGTATACATTTTAAATTTAAATGTCGGAATAATTTAAGATTAACTATGCAAAGGCCATCCTGAAAACTTCTGAATTTTAACTACAGTCGGTTGGTAGATATCGTCTTGTATTTATCAGAAAAAAGGAAATAAGATTTTAGGATCGGAGTCTATGGGTTCGAATCCGGTGGTAGGCATAGTTGCTTGTAGCTGTCCAGAATCGGCTTTAAACTGTTGGTTTCAGCCTATTTAGCCATCGAGGTGTAAAAGTCGATCGTAGTTACTCAACCAATAAGCAACTGATGTTTCAGCATGTTTATAAATTTATAAACAAGTTTATTGAATTAACATTTTTACTATATTAAAATAGAAAACTTCTTAGAATCTGAAATTTGGAAAAGTCTTAAATGTAAGGAAAGTATTTACCGTTTTTCTTACATAATCATATATAAATTTCAGTGTCCGAATAAAATTTTAGGATATGTCAAATGTAGTATGTAGTTTAAATAATATAACAAATCGATCCTAAACTATATCGTCATTTTTTATGAGTGGAATGTGCACAAAAAGG